>CP139501.1:1877446-2369946 GCA_021014915.2 Artemisia tridentata subsp. tridentata
TGCAAATAAAATAAAATAACAAAAATGAAAAGTGGTGAGAAACTTATGTGTAGAGAAATGTGTTTACTTAGATTTCCTTACTCCCTAACTATCTTTTACCGGTTAATTAGTGTGTATTAGTCGCGTGGATGACGGGTGTATTCCTTAATACCATTCGTGGGGTGGCGTACTTACTTCCCCAAACTCTACAAGCTCCTACTTCACTCCTATGTCGAGCCGGCTAGGAAGCTCCTAACATGGGATCACTAGAATTCGCTTGTGCATTAAATACAACCATAACAACCTTTAGTACGCGTTTGGTTCATGTTTCTTAAGACGTTCAAGCAAGTTACCGAATAGGAAGTTAGCCAGTTTTCTTAAGCCTAACATAGATAAACAATCATCCAATACAACTAACAACACACTAACAACCAATAATCAATAGCTAGGTTTCATTAGATCTAAGCAAACACAAGATAAAATTAGCCTAACATGTTAAACAAAAGACAAGCATAAGATAGAATCAAACAACACATAGACATATTGAATGATTAATTGATAACTTATCTTTCAATGAAACATGGAAGATCTCAAGGCAAGAAGCCCTGAAAAAGTAGCTAAAATCGTCTTAGGGTTTTATCCCAAAATTCCACACACTAAGCTCTCCCTTAATGACAAAAAATTAGAAAACTATATATAGACTTTGACATCTGACGGCGTCACCTTATGCATTGTGACGCCGTCACCTCGCCGCTTTTAGGGTTCCCGGATGACCATCTTGACGCCGTCCCTCTTTAGCTCTTCAAAAATCCATTCTGGCTTATCAAGGCTTGACGCCGTCGGATCCTAAACGTGACGCCGTCCCCTTATGATTTAAGCCGTGACGCCCTTGATTTAGTTAAAGCGTGACGCCGTCAGAATTCTCATGCAAACTCACTGGCCCGTCATGAGTAAATTTCACATCCAACTTTTCTTGCCAAGGCATGACGCCGTCTGGAGTTAATGTTGACGCCGTCAAAGGTGACTTTCAGCACAATTTTGAGACTTTGCCGTTTTCTTCACTTTTATGCTCCAAAAACGTCCAAAATGCCTCCTTTTCCAGATTTCTCCTCAAAAGTACCTAAAATGACAAAAGGAACGATTTAGGGCAATATTTGATCAAATAAATACGATTTCGGGCTTAAATGACCCCTTAAAAGCGGTACACTTTTCGCCTCATCAAATACCCTTACACTTGAGATTTGCTTGTCCTCAAGCAAATGCGCTTTTATTCTAATCAAAATACAAGTTAGGGGTCATTTAATGCAAACATAAAAGTAATTACAACAAATAATCGTTCCACTTCAATCATAATAAGCACGGAGATTACATACTAGCACCTCACAAGTAGTGTTTAGATACTCACATCTCTCAAGTGTCATCAAAATAAATCTCATAAATGAAAACGGAAAATATCTCTCACTACCTGTCATAGCAAATAGATTACCATAGGCTTGGGAAAGGATCGAAAACCTCCTCCACTAGGCGTAAGCACCTAAGATAAACTATCAAAGAGGGCTTTTAAATGGGTTATAACGTTAGGTGTAGGGAAAAGGAAAACACGGTTTTGTTGGATAAAGGATATTTTACTGGTGGCGAGTTAAAGATCTTGATCAATTACATGTACTATACAACGTTGCTAAGCCAAGACTAGACTCGATCTTAAGCTAGAAACAAAATAACAAAATAACAAAAATATAAAACAAACATAAAATAAAACGGGATGGTAGTCCGTATGTTTTTTCTATTTTTCTTTTTCTCATTTTTTTGTATTTTTCTTGTATTTTTTTTTTTTTTTTTTTTTTTTTTTTTTTGCATACACTTTTACCCTACCATCCAAAATAATACATCATAGGGGCGTTGCATCCCCTTACACTTGAACTTTTACATAACTTTACAAATAACTATTCTAATGACTCGAATTAAGATAATTGAAAAACTTGGAGTACTTTTAAAACATTTAGCACATATGGGGGTAATAAATGATGTTCTTCCCCATTACTCCATTACACTAGTACTTTACCCATGAGTCCCAATCGTCCCAAAACAATATGTACAAGGATATGACTCGACTTAGCAACCATGTAATCAACTAGATAATTAACTTGGGTTTAAACAAATGTTGTAACAATAATGCACTAAAAATGAGTGCATACAAGGTAGGCTAAGGCGATTTGGGTGTACATTTAAGTGGGGTGTAAACAAATTCTTCCTTCAAGTAAAATGCTTAAAGGTCGAAACGAAAAGATAGGCTCTGAGGGGTGTACTAGGGGTATCGTGTACTAAAAATGAGTACAACGCAAAGGGTGTGGGAGAATTACTTGACCAATGTAGCCAAAGTAATTATAACAAAAACACAGGTGTAAAACAATGGGTTAATCCTAATGCCTCTTATCATGTAGTAAATCTAACTACACGAATGTAGTCTCACTTGTGGCCTCGGAATGGTCCTAACACAAGTTCTAGAATCTAAGTGCTACCGGTACACACATCATAGCATAAATGCTTTTCCTACCAATTCTAGGGTGAACCTCACATATTTGGGGGTGGAAAATTTTTTAGTGGTACGGTTTTTGTGCTAGTCATATAACTCCTATCCGTGAGACGCTTATTAGGATCAAAGTTTCACTCCTATATGTTGTAAAAAATTTTAAATTTGGCACTAAAATTACCTTAACAAGTATTTCTCTCAGTTTTATTACACATCTACCATCAAACAAACAAAAATCAAGCGCAATTGTATTCTCAAAAATCGTACTTTTACCCTCCCCTTACACTTAAGATGAACATTGTCCCCAATGTTCAAATGACAAATGTAAAAGCATAAAGTAAAAGAATGAAATCAAATACTCCCCTGATTTGCTCGTTGGATAATGAAATTACACGGTTAAATCTTCCTCCAAAGAGAATGTTGAAGCTCCATGACTAATGCATCGCCATAAGCTTGATTCAAAACATTTCCTTGTCCAAAATAACCTGTTGAACCTGAGAAAACAAACACGAAAACCTGCATAACATCGGCGGGATAAAATCTATATATAAGGATATAATGCTTGTGGAATGATAATTTTGCAGATTCCTGGAGATTATAAGTTGGAGATTTTAATAAAAACTTTTTATGAAAACAAAATTTTCAAAAATTTCTGGAAATTAAATCTGACGCCGTCAGGTTATAACCCCTGACGCCGTCAGAAATGACCTGACAAAAATTTTCATTTTAAGTTTCCGGAAAATTTCTTGAAAAACCTTTACCTTACTTCCTGGAAATCCTGCAAAACATCATTATGACTCGATACAAGCATTTGACTCAAACAAATACTAATATGTATGCTAATTTATTATTATTATGATTCATGTTCATTTGTGTTCTAATAAACCGATTTAGATTTCCCTTACACTTATCTTTTGCAAAATACCTTTATATGTAGTTAAGACGAAGTTAAAAACAAAATAAAGCATTTTCACAATTTAGTTTTGAACATGAATCAATAAGAATAAAAATTAAACATACATACGGAAACAAATAAAATCAAACAAACAAATAAATAAACACATAAAGCAAATAAAGCAAATAAATAAACACACAAAGCAAATAAAGCATGGGCTGCCTCCCAAGAGCGCTTGTTTTTGTTCGAGTCACGAGCCTGACTCTACCCTTATTTAACGGAAATAGGGGAGGTTTTCCCTACACTTAGGATTAAGTGTGGGTGAAAGTAGCGATACACACCATCTCGGTGGAAGTATGCCGCGTGAGGAAAGAGTGGTGGATGAATTATATGCTCAAAGGGGTGTGCTCCTTTCATCATAACCTTGCCTAGTTCACTTTGGTCAATGGGTGATTTTGAGTTTCCTCCTAAAAAGGGATCATCTTCTATCAACTTCGAGAGACTCCTAGTTGGGAATCCATCTTGACCTAATAAACCCGGTTTAAACCCATAATGTTTCTTGTGATCAATCATGAATGGGTGATGTAAGTATGAAAGGTTATGGTTCACTCCTATGTTAGCTTCCTCTCTACAAGGCTTAGAGTCTACTACCTTCAACATAAAACTACCCGGACTATATGTTTTGATGGGTGGATCGGGACCTAATTCAATTCCTAAATTTTCATCCAAGGATGGAAGATTAGGTAACGGTTTTGGTTGAGGCTCCGGCTCATCAAAACTAGGAACTTCCATAGGACTAAAAGAAAGGTTGTGATCACTAAAAGCATTCAAACCTATTTCTTCTAGTTGTGTTTGGTCCAAGGGCTCTACCTCTATTGGGGTTCCTATAGTCTCCTCAACTTCTTCCAGGTAAGTCACGGGCGGTGTGTGTGCCTCAAATGATGGTAAGACTTGTGAGGTACTTAGCGGGCTTATGTTACTAACCTCATCATTCCTTGTGTCTAGATCACCTATATCCTCATCATGTGTTTTAGTAGGATCTAACCCTAACATTTTCCCAAGTATCTCAAGTGCTTCTCTAGGCATCTCAACTTCTATGTCCGAATCATAAGGATCATCCTCAATATTATGACTGCTATATTCAAATTGCCCAAAAGATTCATCATGTGTTTCTTGAGATTCATCATCATCGATCATAAAACCTAGGTCTTTTTGATCAATGTGATCATGTTTGGCTAAATCCTCCATCACATCAAGGTCACCTATGTGTTTGTTTTGTACTATGGCATTACATGACAACCACTTAGGTATCTCAACACTAACATATTCATCCCCAAACAAACTTGTTTCATGATCCTTGAAATTTGTGGTCAATTGACTTGTACTAAAGTTTGTTGGGTTGTCTACTATATAATAATATTGGGCACACTCTTCAATAGCTTCCCATGCTTTCTCAGCACTTAATTCCCTAATATCCCTGCCGGCAATATGGTAAATGTACCTTTGGGCTTGTCGGTCGACATGATTGTAAAAGAATTGAGTTAGGGACCAAAAATCGAAGTTATGATGAGGGACTTTTTGGAGTAAATATTTAAAACGAGTCCATGCATCATAGAGAGGTTCATCTTTATGTTGTTTAAACATCAAGATGTCATATGGAGTGGGTGAATTACGTGGTTGGTAGTATGGTGGATTCGCGTTCTCCATAATGGTGAACGGAAGAGTCAATGGAAATTACGAACAAACAAACAAAGAAATAAGATAGACTAAAGAAAACCTAGAAAAATAAAATAAAAATCTCACTAGAAAGGAATCTAGTGAGTAGACCTAATAGAAATAAAAATTCAACCTAAACAATAACTATTCCCCGGCAGCGGCGCCAAAAACTTGATGCGTGGGTTTTGCAACCTTACAACAGGTTTTACCTCTCGAGGGATCTCAAGAGGCTTACAACCCCACCAGGCAGTGTACCTGACCGATGTAGTATAGTGTAGTGGTAAGTACGGGGGATTGATCGTTCTCCACAGGGAATAGTGTTCGTTAGGTGTGAAAGGCTACTCTAATTAGGTCTAAGGGTTGAGGAAGATTCTTTTTATGTTTTTTTATATTTTATAAAAGCAAGTAAAATCTCGGGTTTTGAAGGAGTGGGCGGAATTAGTTGCTAGTCAACTAACCCAAATTACTACAAATGCAAATAAAATAAAATAACAAAAATGAAAAGTGGTGAGAAACTTATGTGTAGAGAAATGTGTTTACTTAGATTTCCTTACTCCCTAACTATCTTTTACCGGTTAATTAGTGTGTATTAGTCGCGTGGATGACGGGTGTATTCCTTAATACCATTCGTGGGGTGGCGTACTTACTTCCCCAAACTCTACAAGCTCCTACTTCACTCCTATGTCGAGCCGGCTAGGAAGCTCCTAACATGGGATCACTAGAATTCGCTTGTGCATTAAATACAACCATAACAACCTTTAGTACGCGTTTGGTTCATGTTTCTTAAGACGTTCAAGCAAGTTACCGAATAGGAAGTTAGCCAGTTTTCTTAAGCCTAACATAGATAAACAATCATCCAATACAACTAACAACACACTAACAACCAATAATCAATAGCTAGGTTTCATTAGATCTAAGCAAACACAAGATAAAATTAGCCTAACATGTTAAACAAAAGACAAGCATAAGATAGAATCAAACAACACATAGACATATTGAATGATTAATTGATAACTTATCTTTCAATGAAACATGGAAGATCTCAAGGCAAGAAGCCCTGAAAAAGTAGCTAAAATCGTCTTAGGGTTTTATCCCAAAATTCCACACACTAAGCTCTCCCTTAATGACAAAAAATTAGAAAACTATATATAGACTTTGACATCTGACGGCGTCACCTTATGCATTGTGACGCCGTCACCTCGCCGCTTTTAGGGTTCCCGGATGACCATCTTGACGCCGTCCCTCTTTAGCTCTTCAAAAATCCATTCTGGCTTATCAAGGCTTGACGCCGTCGGATCCTAAACGTGACGCCGTCCCCTTATGATTTAAGCCGTGACGCCCTTGATTTAGTTAAAGCGTGACGCCGTCAGAATTCTCATGCAAACTCACTGGCCCGTCATGAGTAAATTTCACATCCAACTTTTCTTGCCAAGGCATGACGCCGTCTGGAGTTAATGTTGACGCCGTCAAAGGTGACTTTCAGCACAATTTTGAGACTTTGCCGTTTTCTTCACTTTTATGCTCCAAAAACGTCCAAAATGCCTCCTTTTCCAGATTTCTCCTCAAAAGTACCTAAAATGACAAAAGGAACGATTTAGGGCAATATTTGATCAAATAAATACGATTTCGGGCTTAAATGACCCCTTAAAAGCGGTACACTTTTCGCCTCATCATTTCATATCAGAAACAATGTTACGACCGCCCCATGGAAACTTATAGCTTTTTGTTTTTTTTTTGCTTTAAATAAACACGAAGCGAATCAGGCAGAGACACCTTGTCCTTTTTCAATTTGGGATGTCGACTCAGATCCTAAAATAAACAAATAAATGATTAACAATAAAAGAATCATAATATTGTTAATTTAAGAATAACAAATCAGACTACCTCAACAAAAGGATCTGGGTTGGCCGAATAGAACTCAGTAATTGACCGAGTTCTTGGGTTTCCAGATACGTCCTGAAAAGACACATACCATATATTAGCATAGGCCAACCAGATAGTGATTTCAGTATCAATGTTTTACGGTGCTTTACATCTAAAATGACTATAGGCTCAATCAACTTCTTTCTGCAAGTAGCTGCTCTGGTCAGTCGTGCGGATTGGACGTTCTCTGAATTCAGAGATTCAAAAAACTTATCGTGCTTTGATTTAAAGGCTTTAGCCACTAGAGCAACTTTATGCGCATTCTTTCTCTTTTGGATTTTCTTCTTTTTACGTTCAGAAAAAACAGAGTGCAAGCAAGGTTTGTCACTGGGACCGACCACATTTGCAAACCCATGGTTGGTGAGTGTTTGTTGAAATGGTGTTGTTTCGTCTTCCTGCATAGCATAGGTTGTAATTAACACCGACCACAACACATAGAAAGGAACAATTATTAACCTTTTTAAATTTAAAGTAAACCAAGTACCTCAACATATGTCTGCAATGGGGTTGTTTGTTCTTTATGCACGAAAATAGCATTTGCATTCTCAACACCCTTACCATTTTCATTATCAAACGCTACTTCTTCTAACGAAACACTAGTCACATCCGCTCCGTCGTTTATATAACTCATGACATCATCATACACCACCGGATGATACTGGTACAATAAAGATGTATAAATAAATAGGCAAACAAGGAAGGTTGTATTTTGCAAAAGTATTTTTTTCAAGATAACATACATCACCGTAGACGAAGGATGTTGTTTGATTAATGTCCTTCTCATGGGATGCCACAACTGGATTCGCAGGTTGATGATGATCAACAGTAGGGAAGTCAGGAGTAACCCCTAATTCACATGCTTTTACAAGAACGTCCATCCCACCCACCTGAGATTCGTTGTAGCCTTGCTGCCCAACATCCATGTCAATTTCCATGTGATGGGCTGCAACACTGGTCGTAACACCAGTATCAGCCTCACAAGCTAATGGCGTGGCCTGTAGTTGACAAAATAATACAACATTTAATGAATTAAATGTAAGATTAAAGAGTAAACATTAACGGAGAAATGAGATACTTATAAACGTATGCCAAAAAAAACACAAAGTAAAAGTAAACCTTTAAACAAACGGGATTGTCAACTTCCATTGGATGCGCATGATCGACATCATCATCAGCATGATCATCATCAACATCTCGGCGCGTAACACCATTATCAACATCATCTTCACAACGTGATGACGGGGTCTGTAGTTGACAAAATGAGATAAGGTTACTTAACGAGGAATTGATCTTCGTATAATGTTAGGAGAATAAAACATATAAGGTGAATACAAACCATGTAAATATCAGGGTTGACATCAGACTTGACTGGAAAATCTGGATCATCGGTGTTTTCGTTAATAACTGTCTCTAACTCTGAAAATTTTGTTTTCACCTTCTGAAGCAGCTCGCGAATGTCTTGTTTAGGGACAGACGCTACGTGCTTCGCTATCAACGAAATATCAGTTTGCAAATCAAATATCTTGCCCAAAATAGGATTTGTTCCAAAATTCTTTTCATCTTGGCCTTCGCCTGATTGGACACCTTTGGCGTTTTCAACATTATTTTTATCTAAAGTTTCTAAACTTGGTGCTTCATGTTGATCGTCTGCGCTACCAGCTTGTTGGTGATCCTCTGATCTACGAAGTTGGTTGTCATCGTCTGCGCTATCAGGTTGGCGGTCATCCTCTGCGCTAGCAGGTTGGTGATCATCGTCTGCGCTATCCGGTTGTTGGTCTTCCTCTGCACTTGACAGGTCTGAATCAGACAAACCCTTTATAAAGGGGATGCTGGCAATACACCACGGTTGTCTCAATTCGCGTTTGGTGGCATAAAGTGCCTTAATAGGAACTGACTCCTAAAAAAACAAATAGTAAATAACTTTGTATGTGAACAAATTTAAATAAGGGTCCAACAAATTAGCCTTCAAAGATAGTGCGGTGCTTACCGGTCCAAATAGTGTTATATGGTCTGATCTTCGAAACTTTTGACATTTAGACCAAGCAAGACCTCGTGGAATGACGTTCGTGTCTTTCGCCCACCAGTTGCGGCTTTTAGGAAATGTCTCCAAAATCCATATCTGAAATATGTGGTTGTTTAAAATGTATATAATGTGGAAAAGAAAAATGCTCAAACTGCAGGTTATTACCGTGTTCAAAACTATATATTCAATATATATATCTAATACAAAAAACCTAGTAATGGATAGAAAACAGATACAAACATTTTGTACACCGGATACATATATATAACAATAGTATTGAACTTTAGTACAGAGTAGAAAGTATGGCATACCTTGAAAGCCCAAGCAAAACCGTATAGATTGTATGTCGCATTATAATATGGGTTTTTTTCCAACTTCTCCAAATGTACTGGTCTGTGTCTCTCAACAACATTCACAGTCCTTTGATAAAATTTATGCCACATGTATTCACCCCAGGGAAAAACGTTCCAAGCATCAAAGTCCTCCACCAAAGACAGTATATGATTAGGGATACAATTCCTTTCTTCAATACCCATAAACACCAACATAGCAACTATCAAAAGACACAACCTAATAGCATCCTCATCCGAAAGAGCTAAGAACCTATTTGGATCTTTAAGTAGTTTCAAACAATCACTGCCATATACAGTTTTTATACCATCTGTCTTTTTTTCTGGAAATACGCGGTCACGAAATGCATTTGCTTTATTTTCATTTTTACAAACTTTCCCAAATCGAAACCCTGTTATTAAACAAAATTCCTTACGCCCGAACTCTAACAAATCATCCCCTAGTTTTAACTGCAAATCATCCCCAATTTTGAACTGCAATGGTGGGGAATCGGACGATATGTTAGAAATTTACTTTTGTTGTTGAAAACAAAATGCATCAAAGAGCAGTCATTATCGAAAAACCGAATATCCAACCACGGACCAAAGACTGTGTTTCTAAACAACCTTTCCCGCTTTTTATCCTTCGACAAAATTTCTTTGACTTCTGCAAGCAACTTCACTGTAGATCGAACAACGATTTTACAACGGTACAACTGAATCGGCATATCGAATTACAGGCTGTTAAGGAATTATGATTTGTTACTTGTGTGATGCTTTGTCTATGGAAAAGAAGCTGTTTGTGTATTTATGTGTTTTCTGTAATGAATTGTAATCGAATTACAGGCTGATATATTTAAAAAAAAAACTACCTAATTTAAATGCACGCAAAATGACCAAAATATCCTTTTGTTCATGTATTTGTTGCCCAAAATTCAAAAGTTGCCCAAAATACAATACATCCCTTATACATCGTAGCAACAGTTGTTGAGGTACTCTGGTCAGTGACGTGGCGTCCTGTGGTCCGTCGGATCAGTTGCCCTGGGCTAAGGGGGGAATTTTCTGTGACCGGGCTGGATACTCTTAGCACTTGGGCAATCGGGCTATTTTAGTAATTATCCCTATTTTAAAACACTTAAAGGACTTAATGGTAAGCGCCCCCTTAGTTATTAACCGAATGGACTAGTTATTGTTAGTAGCAAACAAAAGGGACTAGAATGAAACAAGGAGGCAAGAAGGATCCGGAAGGACCCTAAGGGTGCCTTTGGCCGGTCGAACACAACAAGGAGGGGCAACCCTTTGCCCTAACTTGTCCTCCAAGACTTTCATCTAGTATATAAGCAAACCTAGGGTCATTTGTTTCACACCTTTTGTGCACACACTTAACCCTAAAGTTTTCTTCCTTTTCCTTTGCTTTCAATACCGATCGAACACCCCTATAACCTAAGGGTTTCGATCCTTTGTCTTAAAAATTAAGTGTTTTCTTGTTTCTTGCAAAACCTTTAATTCGTTATAGTTTGTGTGTACAAGAACGAGGTAACAACACACTATTGTTGTTATTAAGAGATCGATAAACAAAAAGGTAAGGGGTTTATCATTGATCTACATAAACCCTAATTAGGGTTCATCAATTGTTCAAGAATCAAGATTGCATACGGTACGTTCTTGTTTATGTTTTAGTTAATAATTATGTGTTAAACTTTGATCCTTGCTTCCGCTATTCGTGTACTTTGTTTATGTGGTTTATGAGTGTCTAGATTCACTAATTCTAACATCACATCCCACTCTTACTTATTCCTTACACACATCCCATCCTTCCAACTTATTCCTTACACACTTACACTCTCTTCATCCCAACCATTCATTTCTCTAAAACACATCTCAACCATTCACTCACCCTTTCTCTCCAAGGATAGAATATTCCTTTGGATATACCCTTTAACCCAACCATGGTTCACTCTCTAACTCAACCATGGTTTGTTCTCTACATACACACCCTTCTCACCCAACATTGGTTACTCCTAACTTAACCATGGTTCATTCTTAACCTAACCTCACTCACTCTTCCCTATAGAGGAATATCCCATGGCATATTCTCTTCTCTCTTTTATGTCATGTGAGGAATACCCATTCTTCCCCTACCTAATTATCCTTTCTACCTTTCTATCCTTGGTAATTGGTTTTTCATAAACACTTCACAAAACATTTCCAAATTGGCTATTTGAGTTGGTAAACCTTAGATTGATTAATGTTAAGGTTTAAATGTGTGAAGTACAATTGGGGGTTTAGCAAGGTTAGGTATTTATGAGGCCAAACACCCAAATTGGGAAAATGCAACAGAGGTCCTGGCGCGTTGACGCGTGGTCGACGCGCCAGTCTCGTTAAATTATTCCCAAGTTGGGTCTTTGCCTATAAATACCCCACCTTCGCTCTTGTATTCCTCACCCCTTGCCCTTATTCTTTCTCTCTAATCCTCTAATTCTATCCTGTGTTCTTAATTTTTCACACTAACATCTTTGAAAGAACACACCTCCTTGCAAGGGAAGAATCACAAGAACCTAATCCACTCTTGTGATTGTGTCGAGGGTCTTCTTATCTTTACCCTTTCTATTACAATCGAGTCTCTAGGTTAGGTTAGGGCTTGATTAAACAAACATTCATTCATTCAATTGTTTGTAAGGGAAGTCTTGTGTCTTTGTGACCAAGCCTAGATCATTGGGGATCTAGTTGGGGTTTGATACTTCCGGGTGGAAGTTTTGGTTGTGGTCTTGGTGACCTAGTGTAAGTCGAATCACGAGATTCTTTAGGGTGGTTTTCGAGGGCGGAATACCATGGGAGTAACTCCTTCTTTGTGAGCATCGATATTAGGGAATATCGGTGGAGTGAATTGTAACGGTTTGTAGTCCACCAAAAGGATTATACTAGTGGAATAGTATCGTGTCGTGGATTCGCAACTGGACGTACGGATGGTCTAAACCCCCCATCCGGAACCAGTATATATCGTGGTGTCTCTTTACTCGCTTTATATACTTTGGATTGTGTTAGTGGTTGTTCTTATTTAAACCACTTGGTGTTCTTCTTGGCTTAAATTTTTTAAACATCTAAAAAGCCGAAGAAACCGTATTCACCCCCCCTCTACGCTTCTACAATTGGTATCAGAGCAAAATACTCAAGTTTTTGAGCGTTAAAACCTTCCCGAGAAGTCGTTTTAAGTCAAAAACTTCTTTTCCAAAAATCCAAAATCCTAACAAAGATTTTTGGTAAAGTTGAGTATAGATCCATGGCTCAAGAGAACTATGTTGAGGGGTGTTCTATGCAAAGACCACCTTTGCTAGAAACCGATGGGTTTTGCTTTTGGAAAACCCGATTTGAAACATATGTTAGGTCCAAAGATCTTGACTTGTGGGAAATCATTCAAAATGGAGACTTCGTTTTCATGATGCTTGATTCCGAAACCAAGTTGATTGTTGAAAAGCCATATTCGGAACTTAAAGATGATGAGAAGAAAAAGCTTGTCAAGAATCAAGAAGCTAAGATGATGATCTACAATGCTCTACCTCGAAGGGAGTTCGAGAGAGTCTGTTGTTACTTTAATTTACCACACAAGCTACTTACTAATTAACCACTAATGAGATCTAGATCTAGAGAGAGAAAGTTAGAGAGAGAAAGAGAGAGTGGAAGATTGATAACATAATAATGAATGATTAGCACACAATCAACCAACCTCTCCCTATGATGGGAGGGGGTATTTATAGTTAATACATGGTCTTGGGCTTTTAGCCCTTATTACATACTTAATTAACTAAATGACATAGCCCATGGGCCTTCTACATGAGCTTAGCCTTAAAACAAACATAAAGGCCTAAGCAACCTATTACATAATGATCAATACTTGAAATAATACAAAACGTGTTCCCAACAATCTCCCCCTAAGTATTGGTCATCAAGGTTGCTATACGTCGTCTTTGCTTCTTTGGCTTTGACGTCTTTGTAATCTTTGTTCTTTGTTCTTGATTGTGATGTGATATGATAAGGTAGTGATCTGCCGTTCTCCAATGGTTGTCGTTTCCATCATGCTCATACGTCTTTTGACTTTTGTTGTTCCACTGGTTCTCACTTCTCCAATCTTTGACTTGTGAAAGGTTATAGTGTTAGAACTTTGACTTTTCTTTATCATCTTTGAACTTTTGTTATCTCTAAGTCTTTGTGAGAGCGTATCTTTAGGATATGAGCATGATAGAAATGTGGTGATACTCCGGGTCTCCATGATTCGTCTCTGCATGAAAACAGTTAGCAATAATACAACTGGTACTTACAGGTTCGGAATTAGAGATTGTTAACAGCATAGTGTGAAAACTCTCTCTAACCCTAGCCAAGACCGTTCCCGAACCAGATACCCTCGAAAGGGCTTACAAGATCTACTAAGTAAATCAATGATTCAGGTGAGTCGCTGGAGATCACCCCACGACTGTAGACCGTTATGGAGCAAACACTAAGTGTAACCCACAAGGAGTTACCGAAGTGACCTGCTGTCAGGGCTGTTTGATGTTAACCCTGGCAGGATTTCCATTCTATCACTGATAATCACACAAGCGATTTCTCTCAAGAATGTTCTCGGCAGATTGCTAGGATCTGCGAAGGACACTTCTTAATTTTACAACTGGTGCCCATGATGTAGAACAACAGTGTAATACTAAGTGTTCCTAAGAGATCATTGATGTATCTCACGGCTCTAGACTCAATTCAAGTGCACATTTGTTTGGTAGTCGGAGGCATGGAGCAGATTGCCTCCTTTTTCAATATCAACACATCTCGTAGTGAGAGGTCGATAGATAATGAAGGGTTCTCCGTGTGAAATGAAACAAATGCCTTTTGAGAGGCACCTGAGTGGCTTAGAAGGTTAGTGCAGTGCGTCACTGGGTCCATGACGACTTTGTTCTTCAATACCGGTGATGCTTAATCAACCAGTAGATTATGTATTGAACCCAGTGTCTGCCCTAAGGTTGAACAATATAGAGGGCTATTTATTTTCACCCATTTTCTTTACTTTTCTTTTTAATTCTTCAACCCCTTCTTTCTCCTTTCATTTCATTTTCCTTTTTCAATCATACCTAGGACTTTCTAGTACTAGACTATTGGGATTGTCCTTGGGTAGATCCCTCCGGCTCTGGCGGATCATAGGACGGTTTCCTAAACCTTAGTCACCTTATAACTCCATGACTATCCTATTGTTGCCATAAACCAAACTTTGAAAATCTCTCAAAGTGTTTATGATTGTGAAAACATATTTTGTTAACACTTTGAGGGTTTTGTGATTTTCATAAATACTCCCCCTTAACATGTGCTCATAAGTGTTTAAAGTAAATTTGCACATGTCGGGTAGAGTTGGCACTTTTGAATTGATTGATTTTTAATGAACATGATCGTTGCGAGACACGTTTACATCACTAGTTAAACTAGCTTGAAATTATTACCCGTCCAGATCATATTCAAAGAAAAATCTCTCGAAATCGGTACATTCTACTCAGACACATCCTTTGCGAGACACGCTTACATCACCAGATTAACTGGCTTGAAATTATTACCCGTCCAGGACATGTCTTTTCGATTACTGACTTTTGTTATTGTCAATTCAAGGGTTAAATCTTGAGTCGAGCACTTGTGAGATAACAACATTCTTTAACCATATTTTAATCATCACTTATTCCCCCTCCTCAAAAATAGCATATAAAATGTTGTTTTTGTTAAACTTTTGATTAAAATATGTTTTTTGAGTCTTATGGGGAGAATCCAACAAGAACTTTGTTTTTCAAGAACAATGATTTTCAAGTGCTCCCCCTCAACAAGTGAATACTTGTGGAGGTGAAATACTTGTCTTTTGAGCAAAATTTTAAGAAAACTTAAAATTTGATTAATTCTACTCAAAAGTAAGAAGCTTTCGCTCCTTATATCAGGATTGAGGCACTGAAGCGTACCACAAGGTCCTTTCTTTACAAGTACGGGTTGTACACTAATATGCGTGCACAAGCCATTGTCAAAAATTACAAAATGATGAATGATGATAAGATTTGACAAATGATACTATATTTTACTCTGGACGGCGGAAAGTGAGAATATTAGGAATTCTGGCTCGTCCACCTACATAGCTCTCTAGTCGTCTCATCTGCACCCGAAACTTAAGCCGGTGATCAATTCGTCCAAGAATTTGACCGCTTGCTTCACATCGCTTCTTTTAGGCGAAGTTTCTTAATCAGCTTCCCCTCAAACTGACAACCGTCTTCAGCAGATTCGAAGCTTTGATGTAGTTAACATGTCTTCTAACTTTTGAAGGTTGTAAGTACGCAGCAGAATTTGTAGATGACATCGTAAACCACACCAAGCAAATCTGACTAGTACTCAGTAACGATTATGCTCAATGTGGAAACTTCGTTCAGGGGTAACATGCAAGAAATCAGCAAGATCTTCTCTCATAAGTAGGCCACTTCACACTTCACAACCTGCGAAAGTTGAAACGAGTATGTAACACCCCCAAAATTGAGTATAGCGGAAGCATACATGTCGCTGGGGTGCAACTCAATTGGTATCACAACACAAGTGCAAAGAACGGTTTCATCTCATTCATTTAGAATAAAAATAGTTTAACAAAAATGTTGAGTTACATTGTCAAAAGTAGTGCGGAATTAGGCCCTTAAAATATAGTTTGAACGGTCCCATATGAATATCAGAGTCTTCTATGACCATGCCATGCCCTGCCAAAAACCTCCCGTAGCGTGCCATTGCTTAATACCTGAGAATACATGCTAAAGTGTCAACACGAGGTTGGTGAGTTCATAGAGTTTAGTGTAAAATGAATTGCATTTGAATGAAGATTTCCCAGCAAAGGCATTGTAAATCCACTCAGTTCCAAGCCCCGGCCATACAAGACTCGCAACCTGTGTGTTTACAACCCACTGCTAACATATAGTATGATTAAGTCAAATGTGTATACGATATATGAACGCTTAATGTAAAGTTTAATAGCCTACTGAACCTCACGACAAGAATAAGCAAGAATGCTTCAAAGCTGGATTATATTCACCCAAGGCCATGAATCGCGGGCCATGGGTGGGGGTGTCAACCCGATAGTACTATCAATACCTCTCCGTCGGCTCCATCCAGGAGTTAAACAGTGGTGAAAGAATATAGCGTATAGAATAGTTTTCCACATTAAGTCATATATCGTAATAAAGCTACACATCATGTTTAAGTGTATAAAAGTATAGCATAGCATATGAGTAAAATCGTCTTGAGTAATAGCAAACAATTTAAGCATGTATCTCCCCCAAAGAGTTTAAAACAAGTATTAAAGAGTAAGAGTGGGGCTATGACTCACCTGATATGATAGCAACAATGACAATAGTGAATATGATGGAATGAGGCTCGGTCTCTAACCGCAACCTAATATGATTAATATGTTCTACTGTAAGCAATGGAATGATGCTACGCATGCAAATACGTATGTTATCGATACCACTCGTGAATTTGAAAATAATGTTTATCGTCGAAAAATATATTTTTGACGTCTCGTTAAGTTAATAAACACTTTTTGTATAAATACGTTGCAACGATACTCCACGATCGTCATTTGGTGTTCTATCGGCAATTATATTGTTTTCATCGTAGAAATAGCATTTTTCGTTACTTGAAAATATGACCACCTGGCCTCGCAAAACTAGCCATAAAAGGGTGTACGTTAAGTGTTAGGACATAAGCTCGACGTTTTTTAGAAAACCTTATAACATTATCTTGAAGTCATAACATTGACATTTAGTCCATACGCGTCTCGATCAATGAGAAAATCGGCGCTCAACATAGGTACTTGCAAAAACAGTTTTTATACACTTAGAAAATATTCTAATAGTGCTGAAGGAATTATATAAGTTTTGTCGGTTTTCAAACGCGTATATCTTTGTCGTTATAAGCTCGTTTTCTACGTTCTTTATATCCCCGGGATCGTGGGACTACATACTAATATATTTTTGATAAGTCGGGACGGCTAGATCAAGTTTTATGCCCAAAACAGCCCGTGACAACTGTTCATCAGCAAAGGATTTTCAGAAAAATAGTTTTCGTCGTTAACTTCGGAAAATCATATCTCCTTCGTTATTAACTCGTTTTTATCCCCTTTTTCGGCCATAGTTTCGTCTCGGAAAGTATTTTCTAAATCTTTGGTCCAAAATTACAGTTTAGTCCCTGATCTTTCCACGTTTTACAAAAATGGACAGATCCTTATGTATAGTTTGAAAAATCAACTTTTCTAGTTCAAGGCTTGTTCAAAACTAAATCAAACCACTTCAAATCAACTCCACAACTAATTTAATCCTACCATACACCTTCTTAGGGTGTCATGGGTTCCTAGTCTTCACCAAAAATGGTGGATCTCATGAGATTACAATTAAAAATCTTTAGATCTATTTTTAGTGAGAAAATAAATATCAAGTGGTATATAACATATGTATAATTGCATGATTAGTTACTAGAGCATAGAAATATAGTAAATGGAAGTATAAAAAGTAGAGAAATTTATTTAGATACTTACTTGAAGTATTGATGAGTTTTGAAGGAAAATGCTTAAGAAATCCTTGAGGTTTTTATTTCAAAACCTAACTAGGATGTAAATGAGACTAGATAATACTTGATCTTGTAAAATTTGATGAATCCTTGCTTGTTCTATGTCTTGGCCGATCATATAAGGAAGAGAGAATGAGAGAAATTTTGTTGTAGCTAGTTTGATGTATTATTGAAGTTTGATATATAAAAAAAATAGTTTGGAAAATAAGTTGGATAAAGGTACAATAAATTAATGAGAGTTAGTATGTAATTTCAAAGATGTAAGTGATTGGAATTGGAGGGGGGTCATGTGTAAGAGATATTTGATTAAATGTAAGATTGTGTTAGATATTGTGTAGTTTAGGTGTTATCGGGTACCGAGTTTGCTAAAAATAAAGTTTAACGGTACCAAATAAAATATAACGACGTTGTAAAAATTATGAAATCACATTCCTGATAAAAATCGGGTGTTAAAATAATTATCGAATTGAAATTTCGTAAACCGACGTAATTATAGGCGTTTACCGGAAAATATAGCAACATGTCTCAAAACACCGGGTAAATTAATAATATAATTTTTTTATATCATTATAATGAATATGAAAATATATTAGGATCATAGACGGGAGTATCGGGTATATTGTTAGTAGTAAAAACTGAGTGGTAACGTTAATTAAATAATTAAACATACGTTAATAAAAATCACACAAACCCGTGCATGACCTAATATGCTGATGATGTTACTGATGATATGTAGACTACTCTAGTCTATATAATGTGTCCTTACTGATGATGCATGATGATCATGAATAGTGATTTCCCTCCGGAAATGAATAGTGTTTCATGAATAGTAAAATTTTCGAAAGCTTCTCAAAATCACAAACTGGCCTAAAAAACGATGAATAGTGAAATGTGAATAGTAACCAATGAATAGTAATTCGTGAATAGTAAATTGTCGAGATTCGGAAAATGACCTAAAATTACGAGTTGTGACAGTCTCCACCCGTTAAAGGAATTCAGTCCCTGAATTCAGCTCGTTCGTTCTACATACGTATGTTCTCGCGGTTAGATTTGATAGGGCAAACTTTCCCAATCTCGAGCATAACCCTCAAAAGACCTTTAGGTAACCGATTTTTACTTAATCCCACAACTCATCAGACAAGAACTGTCATGCGATTAGGCTAAATCGGTTTGAGTGATGACTTGACTTTTAGCTTGATTTTCGCAACTCATCAGACAAGAACTGTCACTAGAATCAAGCTAAAAATCAATCTGTATGGATTCAACATCCTTTAAAAGGTCTTTTGAAAGATTGGCTCGATTTTGGAATTGCTTACACCAATCAAATCAATCTGGATATAATCTTATTATAACTACTCCCAGTATTGCAAAATTCATCTCTGAGTCGGACATAGGCGGTCAGGCTATGTCCCACTGTCCCTGGTCGAATATAGATGACCAGTCTATATTCCACCGAGGTTCAATGAATTTTGAAATACTCAGCTTAATTATACTAATATTATGTCCTTCACATTGAAAAGACATTCTGGAAGACTAAGGTAAATGACCAAACTCGAGGTCGAATGATGAAACTGCGTAAGGAAAAGGCGTAACGACAAGACGTGTACGATGTGTAAGCATGTTTATAGGGAAGACAATTATGGTGATCAACTAGAATAAGTGAGTATAATCTATCTAATAATGAGATACAAATCTCATTAATTATGTCAGCAACAAATCACAAATGAGGCATCAGCTTGGCAGGCAGGCACGTGGCGGTCATAGGGTTAAGTTTTCGTAAAAGTAGCTATAGTTTAGGTTTTAAAATTACCCAGTTCTCTATAGCCAAGGCTCTGATACCAATCTGTAACACCCCCAAAATCGAGTCCAGCGGAAGCATACATGTCGCTGGGGTGCAACTCAATTGGTATCACAACACAAGTGCAAAGAACGGTTTCATCTCATTCATTTAGAATAAAAATAGTTTAACAAAAATGTTGAGTTACATTGTCAAAAGTAGTGCGGAATTAGGCCCTTAAAATATAGTTCGAACGGTCCCATATGAATATCAGAGTCTTCTATGACCATGCCATGCCCTGCCAAAAACCTCCCGTAGCGTGCCATTGCTTAATACCTGAGAATACATGCTAAAGTGTCAACACGAGGTTGGTGAGTTCATAGAGTTTAGTGTAAAATGAATTGCATTTGAATGAAGATTTCCCAGCAAAGGCATTGTAAATCCACTCAGTTCCAAGCCCCGGCCATACAAGACTCGCAACCTGTGTGTTTACAACCCACTGCTAACATATAGTATGATTAAGTCAAATGTGTATACGATATATGAACTCTTAATGTAAAGTTTAATAGCCTACTGAACCTCACGACAAGAATAAGCAAGAATGCTTCAAAGCTGGATTATATTCACCCAAGGCCATGAATCGCGGGCCATGGGTGGGGGTGTCAACCCGATAGTACTATCAATACCTCTCCGTCGGCTCCATCCAGGAGTTAAACAGTGGTGAAAGAATATAGCGTATAGAATAGTTTTCCACATTAAGTCATATATCGTAATAAAGCTACACATCATGTTTAAGTGTATAAAAGTATAGCATAGCATATGAGTAAAATCGTCTTGAGTAATAGCAAACAATTTAAGCATGTATCTCCCCCAAAGAGTTTAAAACAAGTATTAAAGAGTAAGAGTGGGGCTATGACTCACCTGATATGATAGCAACAATGACAATAGTGAATATGATGGAATGAGGCTTGGTCTCTAACCGCAACCTAATATGATTAATATGTTCTACTGTAAGCAATGGAATGATGCTACGCATGCAAATACGTATGTTATCGATACCACTCGTGAATTTGAAAATAATGTTTATCGTCGAAAAATATATTTTTGACGTCTCGTTAAGTTAATAAACACTTTTTGTATAAATACGTTGCAACGATACTCCACGATCGTCATTTGGTGTTCTA
This sequence comes from Artemisia tridentata subsp. tridentata, assembly GCA_021014915.2. NCBI lineage: Eukaryota > Viridiplantae > Streptophyta > Magnoliopsida > Asterales > Asteraceae > Artemisia > Artemisia tridentata. Next base: position 1,898,413 of record CP139501.1, read on the forward strand.
TCGGCAATTATATTGTTTTCATCGTAGAAATAGCATTTTTCGTTACTTGAAAATATGACCACCTGGCCTCGCAAAACTAGCCATAAAAGGGTGTACGTTAAGTGTTAGGACATAAGCTCGACGTTTTTTAGAAAACCTTATAACATTATCTTGAAGTCATAACATTGACATTTAGTCCATACGCGTCTCGATCAATGAGAAAATCGGCGCTCAACATAGGTACTTGCAAAAACAGTTTTTATACACTTAGAAAATATTCTAATAGTGCTGAAGGAATTATATAAGTTTTGTCGGTTTTCAAACACGTATATCTTTGTCGTTATAAGCTCGTTTTCTACGTTCTTTATATCCCCGGGATCGTGGGACTACATACTAATATATTTTTGATAAGTCGGGACGGCTAGATCAAGTTTTATGCCCAAAACAGCCCGTGACAACTGTTCATCAGCAAAGGATTTTCAGAAAAATAGTTTTCGTCGTTAACTTCGGAAAATCATATCTCCTTCGTTATTAACTCGTTTTTATCCCCGTTTTCGGCCATAGTTTCGTCTCGGAAAGTATTTTCTAAATCTTTGGTCCAAAATTACAGTTTAGTCCCTGATCTTTCCACGTTTTACAAAAATGGACAGATCCTTATGTATAGTTTGAAAAATCAACTTTTCTAGTTCAAGGCTTGTTCAAAACTAAATCAAACCACTTCAAATCAACTCCACAACTAATTTAATCCTACCATACACCTTCTTAGGGTGTCATGGGTTCCTAGTCTTCACCAAAAATGGTGGATCTCATGAGATTACAATTAAAAATCTTTAGATCTATTTTTAGTGAGAAAATAAATATCAAGTGGTATATAACATATGTATAATTGCATGATTAGTTACTAGAGCATAGAAATATAGTAAATGGAAGTATAAAAAGTAGAGAAATTTATTTAGATACTTACTTGAAGTATTGATGAGTTTTGAAGGAAAATGCTTAAGAAATCCTTGAGGTTTTTATTTCAAAACCTAACTAGGATGTAAATGAGACTAGATAATACTTGATCTTGTAAAATTTGATGAATCCTTGCTTGTTCTATGTCTTGGCCGATCATATAAGGAAGAGAGAATGAGAGAAATTTTGTTGTAGCTAGTTTGATGTATTATTGAAGTTTGATATATAAAAAAAATAGTTTGGAAAATAAGTTGGATAAAGGTACAATAAATTAATGAGAGTTAGTATGTAATTTCAAAGATGTAAGTGATTGGAATGGGAGGGGGGGGGGTCATGTGTAAGAGATATTTGATTAAATGTAAGATTGTGTTAGATATTGTGTAGTTTAGGTGTTACCGGGTACCGAGTTTGCTAAAAATAAAGTTTAACGGTACCAAATAAAATATGAAGACGTTGTAAAAATTATGAAATCACATTCCTGATAAAAATCGGGTGTTAAAATAATTATCGAATTGAAATTTCGTAAACCGACGTAATTATAGGCGTTTACCGGAAAATATAACAACATGTCTCAAAACACCGGGTAAATTAATAATATAATTTTTTTATATCATTATAATGAATATGAAAATATATTAGGATCATAGACGGGAGTATCAGGTATATTGTTAGTAGTAAAAACTGAGTGGTAACGTTAATTAAATAATTAAACATACGTTAATAAAAATCACACAAACCCGTGCATGACCTAATATGCTGATGATGTTACTGATGATATGTAGACTACTCTAGTTTATATAATGTGTCCTTACTGATGATGCATGATGATCATGAATAGTGATTTCCCTCCGGGAATGAATAGTGTTTCGTGAATAGTAAAATTTTCGAAAGCTTCTCAAAATCACAAACTTGCCTCAAAAACGATGAATGGTGAAATGTGAATAGTAACCAATGAATAGTAATTCGTGAATAGTAAATTGTCGAGATTCGGAAAATGACCTAAAATTACGAGTTGTGACAGAGTACACCAAAATCACAAAATTGAACCACTGATCGTCTCTGCGGACATCTCTCCTATAGTACTAAAATTGTAAGCTCGATCACGTGAATCTGTTATGCGTCCTTGATGTGCACATTTCTTCCCCCTAATTGCAGATACATCTGGAAAAAAGAGTGTTTTCGCAAAGAATGCAAGAAAAGTTAAAGAACATCCACTCTCTCTTCCCCCATGATGTCTTCGCGGAATCGGAAGCATACACACTATGTTTACGATGGAAACGGAGGCAGCGTAAACCCTGTATGTCTAATTAGTTGAATATGTGTGAAGCACCATAAATAGCCCGTGAGAATCAACTGTTGTTATGCATATTTGATGAATCCAAGTTGCTCGTTGACGACTTTGCAATATCTGGAATGGTTGGAGCCGGGGTGTAGGTACTTCTTGAGAAAATGGGGGGATCTTCAGCTGCAGTCTCATGATTAGAAGTTGTTTGTTCTACTGATGATGATGTTTCTGTTGGAGGTGCATCTGCAGCAACTGCTGTGGTGATGGAAGTTACAGGATTTTCCGGTACTTGATTATTGACGAGTGGTTGTGCAGCGGAACTTGTAGTTGCATTAGAAGTACAATCAACCATAGAATCATCAAAGAGTGGAGCAAACAGATCTTCTAAGTCTTTGCGGTTTAGAGTGAAGGTTGCAGCTGAAGGATCAGGGAAGTTAAGACGGTTAACAGCGGGTTCTAAGCTGTTTTGCTCAGAAGCCATACCATTAAGCTCGGGTCCAAAACTGAGTTGTTCCGAAGCCATCACATTAGGCTCGGGTCCGAAACTGATTTGTTTCGAAGCCATCCCTGTTGTATCTGTAAATAAGAAAGAAGAGACAAAGCAGAGAACGTGGATCCCCAAGTGAAATTGTGTTCCAGATGTTAGAAGCATAAAGTAGTACTGGGGTTCACATTTGTATTGGTGTAGATGTCTGATGCGTGGTTTTGTAACCTTACAACAGGTTTTACCTCTCGAGGGATCTCAAGAGGCTTACAACCCCACCAGGCAGTGTACCTGACCGATGTAGTATAGTGTAGTGGTAAGTACGGGGGATTGATCGTTCTCCACAGGGAATAGTGTTCGTTAGGTATGAAAGACTACTCTAATTAGGTCTAAGGGTTGAGGAAGATTCTTTTTATATTTTTTATATTTTTATGAAAGCAAGTAAAATCTCGGGTTTGAAGGAGTGGGCGGAATTAGTTGCTAGTCAACTAACCCAAATAACTACAAATGCAAATAAAATAAATAACTGAAAATAAAATGTTGGTGAGAAACTTATGTGTAGAGAAATGTGTTTACTTAGATTTCCTTACTCCCTAACTATCTTTTACCGGTTAATTAGTGTGTATTAGTCGCGTGGATGACGGGTGTATTCCTTAATACCAATCGTGGGGTGGCGTACGTACTTCCCCAACTCTACAAGCTCCTACTTCACTCCTATGTCGAGCCGGCTAGGAAGCTCCTAACATGGGATCACTAGAATTCGCTTGTGCATTAAATACAACCATAAAAACCTTTAGTACGCCTTTGGTTCATGTTTCTTAAGACGTTCAAGCAAGTTACCGAATAGGAAGTTAGCCAGTTTTCTTAAGCCTAACATAGATAAACAATCATCCAATACAACTAACAACACACTAATAACCAATAATCAATAGCTAGGTTTCATTAGATCTAAGCAAACACAAGATAAATTTAGCCTAACATGTTAATCAAAAGACAAGAATAAGATAGAATCAAACAACACATAGACATATTGAATGATTAATTGATAACTTATCTTCAATGTAACATGGAAGATCTCAAGGCAAAAAGCCTTGAAAAAGAAGCTAAATTCGTCTTAGGGTTTTCTCCCAAAATTCCACACACTAAGTTCTCTCCAATGACAAAAAATTAGAAAACTATATATAGATTTTTGGATCTGACGGCGTCACGTTATGGAGTGTGACGCCGTCACCTCGCCGCTTCTAGGGTTCCCGGATGACCTTCTTGACGCCGTCCCTCTTTAGCTCTCTAAAATCCATTCTGGCTTATCAAGGCTTGACGCCGTCGAACCTTGAACGTGACGCCGTCCCCTTTTGATTTAAGCCGTGACGCCCTTGATCAAGTTAAAGCGTGACGCCGTCAGAATTCACATGCTATTTTCACTGGCTTATCATGAGTAAATTTCACGTCCAACTTTTCTTGCCAAGGCATGACGCCGTCCAGAGTAAATTGTGACGCCGTCAAAGGTAACTTTTAGCCGATTTTTGAGACTTTGCCGTTTTCTTCACTTTTATGCTCCAAAAACGTCCAAAATGTCTCCTTTTCCAGATTTCTCCTCAAAAGTACCTAAAATGACAAAAGGAACGATTTAGGGCAATATTTGATCAAATAAATACGATTTAAGGCTTAAATGACCCCTTAAAAGCGGTACACTTTTCGCTTCATCAAATACCCTTACACTTGAGATTTGCTTGTCCTCAAGCAAATGCGCTTTTATTCTAATCAAAATACAAGTTAGGGGTCATTTAATGCTAACATAAAAGTAATTACAACAAATAATCGTTCCACTTCAATCATAATAAGCACGGAGATTACAAACTAGCACCTCACAAGTAGTGTTTAGATACTCACATCTCTCAAGTGTCATCAAAATAAATCTCATAAATGAAAACGGATAATATCTCTCACTACCTGTCATAGCAAATAGATTACCATAGGCTTGGGAAAGGATCGAAAACCTCCTCCACTAGGCGTAAGCACCAAAGATAAACTATCAAAGAGGGCTTTTAAATGGGTTATAACGTTAGGTGTAGGGAAAAGGAAAACACGGTTTTGTTGGATAAGGGATATTTTACTGGTGGCGAGTTAAAGATCTTGATCAATTACATGTACTATACAATGTTGCTAAGCCAAGACTCGACTCAATCTTAAGCTAAAAACAAAATAACAAAAACATAAAATAAACATCAAATGAAACGGGATGGTAGTCCGTATGTTTTTTCTACTTTTCTTTTTCTCATTTTTTTTTTCTTGATTTTTTTTTTTTTTTTTTTTTTTTTTTTGAATACACTTTTGCCCTACCATCCAAAATAATACATCATAGGGGCGTTGCATTCCCCTTACACTTGAACTTTTACATAACTTTACAAATACTAATCTAATGACTCGAATTAAGATAATTGAAAAACTTGGAGTACTTTTAAAACTATTAGCACATATGGGGGTAATAAATGATGTTCATCCCCATTACTCCATTATACTAGTACTTTACCCATGAGTCCCAATCGTCCCAAAACAATATGTACAAGGATATGACTCGACTTAGCAACCATGTAATCAACTAGATAATTAACTTGGGTTTAAACAAATGTTGTAACAATAATGCACTAAAAATGAGTGCATACAAGGTAGGCTAAGGCGATTTGGGTGTACATTTAAGTGGGGTGTAACAAATTCTTCCTTTAAGTAAAATGCTTAAAGGTCGAAACAAAAAGATAGGCTCTGAGGGGTGTACTAGGGGTATCGTGTACTAAAAATGAGTACAACGCAAAGGGGTGTGGGAGAATTACTTGACCAATGTAGCCAATGTAATTATAACAAAAACACAGGTGTAAAACAATGGGTTAATCCTAATGCCTCTTATCATGTAGTAAATCTAACTACACGAATGTAGTCTCACTTGTGGCCTCGGAATGGTCCTAACGCAAGTTCTAGAATCTAAGTGCTACCGGTACACACATCATAGCATAAATGCTTTTCCTACCAATTCTAGGGGCGAACCTCACATATTTGGGGGTGGAAAAATTTTTTAGTGGTACGGTTTTTGTGCTAGTCATATAACTCCTATCCGTGAGACGCTCATTAAGATCAAAGTTTCACTCCTATATGTTGTATAAAATTTTAAATTTGGCACTAAAATTGCCCTAACAGGTATTTCTCTCAGTTTTATTACACATCTACTATTAAACAAACAAAAGTCAAGCGTAATTGTATTCTCTAAAATCGTACTTTTACCCTCCCCTTACACTTAAGATGAACATTGTCCCCAATGTTCAAATTACAAGATGTAAAAGCATAAAGTAAAAGAATGAAATCAAATACTCCCCTGATTCGCTCGGTGGATAGTGAAATTACACGGTTAGATCTTCCTCCAAGGTAATGTTGAAGCTCCATGACTAATGCATCGCCAAAAGCTTGATTCAAAACATTTCCTTGTCCAAAATAACCTGTTAAACCTGAGAAAACAAACACGAAAACCTGCATAACATCGGCGGGATAAATCTATATATAAGGATATAATGCTTGTGGAATGATAATTTTTCAGATTCCTGGAGATTATAAGTTGGAGATTTTAATAAAAACTTTTTAAAAACAAAACTTTCAAAAATTTCTGAAAATTAAATCTGACGCCGTCAGGTTATAAACCCTGACGCCGTCAGAAATGACCTGACAAAAATTTTCATTTTAAGTTTCCGGAAAATTTCTGGAAAAACCTATACCTTACTTCCTGGAATTCCTGCAAAATATCATTATGACTCGATACAAGCATTTGACTCAAACAAATACTAATATGTATGCTAATTTATTATTGTTATGATTCATGTTCATTTGTTCTAATAAACCGATTTGGATTTCCCTTACACTTATCTTTTGCAAAATACCTTTATATGTAGTTAAGACGAAGTTAAAAACAAGATAAAGCATTTTCACAATTTAGTTTCAAACATGAATCAATAATAATAAAAATTAAACATACATACGGAAGCAAATAAAATCAAACAAACAAATAAATAAACACACAAAGCAAATAAAGCTTGGGTTGCCTCCCAAGAAGCGCTTGTTTTTGTTCGAGTCACGAGCCTGACTCTACCCTTATTTAACGGATAAAGGAGAGATTTTTCCTACACTTAGAATTAAGTGCGGGTGATAGTAGCGATACACACCATCTTGGTGAAAGTATGCCGCATGAGGAAAGAGTGGTGGATGAATTATATACTCAAAGGGGTGTGCTCCTTTCATCATAACCTTACCTAGTTCACTTTGGTCAATGGGTGAATTAAAGTTTTCTCCTAAAAAGGGATCATCTTCTATCAACTTCGAGAGATTCCTAGTTGGGAATCCATCTTGACCTAATAAACCCGGTTTAAACCCATAATGTTTCTTGTGATCAATCATGAATGGGTGATGTAAGTATGTAAGGTCATGGTTCACTCCTATATTAGCTTCCACTCCACATGGCTTAGAGTCTACTACCTTCAACATAAAACTACCCGGACTATATGGTTTGATGGGTGGGTCGGGACCTAATTCAATTCCTAAGTTCACATCTAAAGATGAAAGATTAGGTAACGGTTTTGGTTGAGGCTCCGGTTCATCAAAAATAGGAAATCTGATGAAGCGAAAAGTGTACCGCTTTTAAGGGGTCATTTAAGCCCTAAATCGTATTTATTTGATCAAATATCGCCCTAAATCGTTCCTTTTGTCATTTTAGGTACTTTTGAGGAGAAATCTGGAAAAGGAGACATTTTGGACGTTTTTGGAGCATAAAAGTGAAGAAAACGGCAAAGTCTCAAAAATCGGCTGAAAGTTACCTTTGACGGCGTCACATTTAACCCCAGACGGCGTCATGCCTTGGCAAGAAAAGTTGGACGTGAAATTTACTCATGATAAGCCAGTGAAAATAGCATGTGAATTCTGACGGCGTCACGCTTTAACTTGATCAAGGGCGTCACGGCTTAAATCAAAAGGGGACGGCGTCACGTTCAAGGTTCGACGGCGTCAAGCCTTGATAAGCCAGAATGGATTTTGGAAGAGCTAAAGAGGGACGGCGTCAAGAAGGTCATCCGGGAACCCTAGAAGCGGCGAGGTGACGGCGTCACACTCCATAACGTGACGCCGTCATATCCAAAAATCTATATATAGTTTTCTAATTTTTTGTCATTAGTGGAGAACTTAGTGTGTGGAATTTTGGGAGAAAACCCTAAGACGAATTTAGCTTCTTTTTCAAGGCTTTTTGCCTTGAGATCTTCCATGTTACATTGAAGATAAGTTATCAATTAATCATTCAATATGTCTATGTGTTGTTTGATTCTATCTTATTCTTGTCTTTTGTTTAACATGTTAGGCTAGATTTATCTTGTGTTTGCTTAGATCTAATGAAACCTAGCTATTGATTATTGGTTATTAGTGTGTTATTAGTTGTATTGGATGATTGTTTATCTATGTTAGGCTTAAGAAAACAGGCTAACTTCCTATTCGGTAACTTGCTTGAACGTCTTAAGAAACATGAACCAAATGCGTACTAAAGGTTTTTATGGTTGTATTTAATGCACAAGCGAATTCTAGTGATCCCATGTTAGGAGCTTCCTAGCCGGCTCGACATAGGAGTGAAGTAGGAGCTTGTAGAGTTGGGGAAGTAAGTACGCCACCCCACAAATGGTATTAAGGAATACACCCGTCATCCACGCGACTAATACACACTAATTAACCGGTAAAAGATAGTTAGGGAGTAAGGAAATCTAAGTAAACACATTTCTCTACACATAAGTTTCTCACCAACATTTTATTTTCAGTTATTTATTTTATTTGCATTTGTAGTTATTTGGGTTAGTTGACTAGCAACTAATTCCGCCCACTCCTTCAAAACCGAGATTTTACTTGCTTTCATAAAAAATATAAAAACTTAAAAAGAATCTTCCTCAACCTTTAGACCTATTAGAGTAGTTTTTCATACCTAACGAACACTATTCCCTGTGGAGAACGATCAATCCCCCGTACTTACCACTACACTATACTACATCGGTCAGGTACACTGCCTGGTGGGGTTGTAAGCCTCTTGAGATCCCTCGAGAGGTAAAACTTGTTGTAAGGTTACAAAACCACGCATCAAAATCCCCTAGAACTAAGTGTAAGGTTGTGATCACTATAAGCATTCAAACCTATATCCTCTAGTTGTGTTTGGTTCAAAGGTTCTACCTCCATCGGGATTCCTAAAGTCTCTTCTACTTCTTCCGGGTAAGTCACGGGTGGTGTGGGTGCCTCAAATGATGGTGGGTTTTGTGGGGTACTTGGTGGGCTTATGTTACTTACCTCATCATTCCTTATGTCAAGATCACCTATATCCTCATCATGTGTTTTAGTAGGATCTAACCCTAACATTTTACCAAGTATCTCAAGTGCTTCTCTAGGCATCTCAACTTCAATGTCCGAATCATAAGGATCATCCTGAATATTCTGACTGCTATATTCAAATTGCCCAAAAGATTCATCATGTGTTTCTTGAGATTCATCGTCATCGATCATAAAACCTAGGTCTTTTTGATCAATGTGATCATGCTCGGCTAGATCCTCCATCACATCAAGATAACCTAAGTGTTCACCCTGTATTAGGGTAGTGCCTAACCATGACATGCAGCTAGGTGGCTCAACTCTACCCTCATCCCCAAACAAACTTGTTTCATGATCCTTGAAATTTGTGGTCAATTGAATTGTATTAATGTTTGCTGGGTTGTCTACCATATAATAATATTGGGCACAATTCTCAATAGCTTCCCATGCTTTCTCATCACTTAATTCCCTAATATCCCTGCCGGCAATATGGTAAATGTCCCTTTGGGCATGTCGGTCGACATGATTGTAAAAGATTTGAGTTAGGGACCAAAAATCGAAGTTATGATGAGGGACTTTTTGGAGTAAATATTTAAAACGAGTCCATGCATCATAGAGAGGTTCATCTTTATGTTGTTTAAACATCAAGATGTCATATGGAGTGGGTGAATTACGTGGTTGGTGGTATGGTGGATTCGCGTTCTCCATAATGGTGAACGGAAGAGTCAATGGAAATTACGAACAAACAAACAAAGAAATAAGATAGACTAAATAAGACCTATAAAAATAAAATAAAAATCTCACTAGAAAGGAATCTAGTGAGTAGACCTAATAAAATAAAAATTCAACCTAAACAATAACTATTCCCCGGCAGCGGCGCCAAAAACTTGATGCGTGGTTTTGTAACCTTACAACAGGTTTTACCTCTCGAGGGATCTCAAGAGGCTTACAACCCCACCAGGCAGTGTACCTGACCGATGTAGTATAGTGTAGTGGTAAGTACGGGGGATTGATCGTTCTCCACAGGGAATAGTGTTCGTTAGGTATGAAAGACTACTCTAATTAGGTCTAAGGGTTGAGGAAGATTCTTTTTATGTTTTTTATATTTTTATGAAAGCAAGTAAAATCTCGGGTTTGAAGGAGTGGGCGGAATTAGTTGCTAGTCAACTAACCCAAATAACTACAAATGCAAATAAAATAAATAACTGAAAATAAAATGTTGGTGAGAAACTTATGTGTAGAGAAATGTGTTTACTTAGATTTCCTTACTCCCTAACTATCTTTTACCGGTTAATTAGTGTGTATTAGTCGCGTGGATGACGGGTGTATTCCTTAATACCAATCGTGGGGGTGGCGTACGTACTTACCCAACTCTACAAGCTCCTACTTCACTCCTATGTCGAGCCGGCTAGGAAGCTCCTAACATGGGATCACTAGAATTCGCTTGTGCATTAAATACAACCATAAAAACCTTTAGTACGCCTTTGGTTCATGTTTCTTAAGACGTTCAAGCAAGTTACCGAATAGGAAGTTAGCCAGTTTTCTTAAGCCTAACATAGATAAACAATCATCCAATACAACTAACAACACACTAATAACCAATAATCAATAGCTAGGTTTCATTAGATCTAAGCAAACACAAGATAAATTTAGCCTAACATGTTAATCAAAAGACAAGAATAAGATAGAATCAAACAACACATAGACATATTGAATGATTAATTGATAACTTATCTTCAATGTAACATGGAAGATCTCAAGGCAAAAAGCCTTGAAAAAGAAGCTAAATTCGTCTTAGGGTTTTCTCCCAAAATTCCACACACTAAGTTCTCTCCAATGACAAAAAATTAGAAAACTATATATAGATTTTTGGATCTGACGGCGTCACGTTATGGAGTGTGACGCCGTCACCTCGCCGCTTCTAGGGTTCCCGGATGACCTTCTTGACGCCGTCCCTCTTTAGCTCTCTAAAATCCATTCTGGCTTATCAAGGCTTGACGCCGTCGAACCTTGAACGTGATGCCGTCCCCTTTTGATTTAAGCCGTGACGCCCTTGATCAAGTTAAAGCGTGACGCCGTCAGAATTCACATGCTATTTTCACTGGCTTATCATGAGTAAATTTCACGTCCAACTTTTCTTGCCAAGGCATGACGCCGTCCAGAGTAAATTGTGACGCCGTCAAAGGTAACTTTTAGCCGATTTTTGAGACTTTGCCGTTTTCTTCACTTTTATGCTCCAAAAACGTCCAAAATGTCTCCTTTTCCAGATTTCTCCTCAAAAGTACCTAAAATGACAAAAGGAACGATTTAGGGCAATATTTGATCAAATAAATACGATTTAAGGCTTAAATGACCCCTTAAAAGCGGTACACTTTTCGCTTCATCAATGTCTAAGATCTTTCCTGTAGGAATCCACCTAAGACCAATCGTATTGAAAATTCTACCCGTGGGCACCCACCTAAGGTTGGATCTAGGAGATGTTTTCCTTTTAGGTGCAGCGGAATGAAATGTGGGAGCATCACTTGGTTGAGAAAACCTACGTCCTATATTCATCCACTTCTTAGGTTTCTGAATCATGTCATTCGATTCAACGGGTTTGTTTGTCTTAGACGATTGTGCCTTTGCACGTGAATTCATCTTTTGAAGATATTTTAAAGCAAATACATCATGATTATTTATGCAACTACTCTTAGATGCTAGCCAATTCCTATTAGTTTGTTGAGTACTTTTAGGTTTTGGTTTGCTACTACTAGCAGTGTTTTGCAATACAGTGAAAGGCATCACACGAGGTTTTGAACCTAGAATTCCGTCCTTTTGAAGTAGTGCATTTTTCCTAGCCTTTTCTAGATCATAGTTCTTGTACTTGTCATTTTTATCATAAGACTCTTTACTTTTAAAGCTCGCTTTCGACATAGTTTTCGAACTAATCCTAGATGAACCAGGTATAATCATGTGTTGAGGTTTAGTAGAAACAGATGCATTTTCCTTAGGCCAAGAATGTGGAGTGACTGGTTTTGTCAAATGATTTATCTCAACAACTTGGGAAGCAAACCGAGATTTTGAAATTTTGGGTCGTTCAGATTTGAAAGCAGTTGGTTGTCTAACCACTGATGGTTTTCTGATTGTTTGAAGAGGCGGTTTACCCAAGATTGATGGTTTTGCAAACTTAGTATCCATACTCTGGCCAGTCAATCTTCTTAATTTCTTTTGCAATGCAGCATTTGCAAACCCCTTTGCTTGAATTTGACCTTTTAAAAACTCATTTTCTTTAACTAATGTATCCACAAGTTTACTTTGTTCATTCAAAAACTGACCATTGTTGCCCGAATTTAGAGATTCGTTTTGCAATTTAAGTTCAAGTGAGATGCAATGTGCCTCTAGTTTTGAAAAATCTTTATGAAACTGGGCAATGGTCTTTTTGAGAAGAATGTTTTCAGACTCAAGAGTTTGGTTTGATGTTACAGTTATTAGATTATCAAGTAAGGACACAGACTCAGAACGTTTGTCTAGACATTGTACAACATTCTGGTCAACCTCTCCTTCATTACTGAAGTTAGGTTGCTCAGATTGTTGTTTCTCATTTACAGGCATAATATGATCAACAGTAGATTGTACCTCAACCATTAGCTCTTTGTCAAAGTTGGGCTCTGTATCATAGATGGATATGACATCTTCCTCAACCATCTGTTCTTTGTCAAAGTTGGGCTCTGAGTCATAGGAGGGTCTGATCTCTGCACAATCAGCGTCTATATTATTCCCTAATCTGCTGCTGTCATCCGACTGTTCTAATTCTGTCCCACTACTTTCCGTGTCAACCAAACTAGCATCCAATGCTTTATCCGTATTAGTTTGCTCTTCTTGAATCTGCAACATCTTTTCATTCACTCTTTTGTCATACTCTTGTCTGTGAAGTACTCTTTCAGCAATTGACTTCTCAATCGAATCCATTTGTTGGGTCAGTATGTCTTTGAAAATTTTAACCTCGATTCCAGTGTATTCCAAAAAATACTTGCATACCATTACACTGTCATAATCAGAAGATAACCAGGAAACGATGAACCGCTGAAACTGTTCCTTAAGCACTCTAAAGGTGGCCTTGGATTCATTCTCGTGAAATTCTTCTGTTGCAAGTTGCTTTTCAAGTTGATTCACGTTGTCGAGCATCGTATTAGTGAAAATGGCAACGTCTTCTCCAAAGAGTGATGGAAATGCCCGTTTAAATCCATACTCGGAACGAGGTCCTGCTAAGTCTTTGTTTGAGAGGACTTTAAGGTGTGAATGAAGTAATCTAAAAGATGCCATGCATTTCTCTTTCGTTTCTCTCTCTTTTTCTTGCATTAATAGCTCTTGCGTATCGCTCTCTTGAGATCCTTGAAACACAAGGTTTGGTGGTGAAGAAATGGAGAAAGGTGGCATCTGTTCATTAATTTGCAACCTTGATTGATACATTTTCTCTCCCCCGTGATTTTTGCGATGTAATCGAAATAATCAAACTAAAATGTGTATAGTTGATATATTACACACAAGGTCGATATAGTGATTTCGTATTTCCCTCCAAAATTTAATTTGAAAAATTTTCTCTCCTAGAATTTTGAAATTCACTATAAAATGCAATCTAAGGTTACTAGAAAAAATTTGAGTTTTAAGAATTTTGACGCCAAATTTCACCGAAAAAAATTTGAATTTTGGCCTAAAAATTTGAATTTTGGGCCAAAATTTTCACTGTTATACCAAAATTTGAATTTCGCGTAAAAATTGAACGTTTAATCTCCCCTAAAAATTAAATTTTACTCAAATTTTCCCGCATTTTTTTTTTTTTTTTTGAAATGAGAAGAATATTAGAAAGATTAACTTGTGTAGTTTAAGGATCTTTAAAGGATAATAATGGTTGTTGATGAAGATTAGATTGAAGGAATACTGAGGATTTTACTCTAGAAACTCGGAGAATTCAATAGTTGAACCCCAGAGGATTTTACACTAGAAACTCGGTAATAAGTATAGAAAGTTGATAAAATCTAGTGAAAGTCGAGAAATCCAAAGAAAGCCAAAGTCGAGAAAATCAAAGTTGATAAATCCAAAGTTGATAAGTCCAAAGTCGATAAGTCCAAAGTCGATAAATCCTAAGTCGAGAAAAACTTTTAAAGTCGAGAAGGATTTCCAAAGTCGATAAGAATTACCAAAGTCGATAAGAATTACCAAAGTCGACAACTCTTTCAAAGTCGATAAGATTTCCAAACTCGACAAATCCAAAGTCGATAAAGTTCCAAAGTCGAGAGAATTACCAAAATCGAGAAAATCTTTCAAAATCGAGAAAATCTTTGAAAGTCGAGAAAATCTTTGAAAGTCGAGAAAATCTTTGAAAGTCGACAGAATTTTCAAAGTCGAGAAAAATCTTCCAAAGTCGATAGAACTTCCAAACTCGAGAAAATTCCAAAGTCGATAACTTTCCAAACTCGATAGAATTCAAAGTCGAGAAGAGGTCCAAAGTCGATAAAACTTGAAACTCGAGAAACTGAGAAAGTCGATAAGAATTTCAAACTCGAGAATCTTAGAAAGTCGATAACCTTAGTAAGTCGATAAAAACTTCCAAAGTCGATAAAGTTCTCAAACTCGAGAAAAATTTCCAAAGTCGATAAGATTATCCAAAATCGATAAGATTTCCCAAAGTCGATAAAATTGGAGAAAGTCGATAAGTCTTGAAACTAGAGAAACTTTGAGAAAGTCGATAAGTTGAGAAAGTCGATAAAACTTTGAAAGTCGATAAACGATAAGAAACTCGATAAATTATCTAACTCGATAATTATCAAGAAACTCGATAAGCACCAAAATCGATAAGAACCAAGAAACTCGATAAGATCCAAAGTCGATAAGCAGACAAACTCGATAGATTTATCTAACTCGATAAATCTATCAGAAAGTCGATAGAAAATGTGAAACTCGATAAAATCGTGAAACTCGGAAAGTGAACAGTAACTTCTCGGATGAACAGTAATGTCTCGGATTTTTGTATATTTTCTTAAAATCTAATCTTTAACAACCTAAATTACCCCTAGGCGAATGATACCACTTGTTGTTACTTTAATTTACCACACAAGCTACTACTAATTAACCACTAATGAGATCTAGATCTAGAGAGAGAAAGTTAGAGAGAGAAAGAGAGTGGAAGATTGATAAACATAATAATGAATGATTAGCACACAATCAACCAACCTCTCCCTATGATGTAAAATTGAGTAAATACACCAAGGAGATTTGGCATTCGCTCATCATCACCTATCAAGGCAATTCACAAGTCAAGGATTGCAAGATCGACTTACTCATCCAACAATATGAGAAGTTCTCGATCTCCGATGAAGAAACCATTGATAATGGTTACACACAGTTCAATGCTATTATCACAAGCCTCACGGCTCTAGATCCTATCTTTTATAATAAGAACCACGTAAGAAAGTTTCTTCGAGCTCTTCCGGTGAAGTGGCGGCCGAAGGTGATGGCCATTGAAAAAGCCAAGAATTTGGCGGAACTTCCCCTTGATGACCTCATCGGCAACCTCAAGGTCTATGAAATGATCCTTGATAATGACAAGGTTGTTGCCAAAGATAAGAAGGAGAAGGTAAAGTCTTTAACCCTCAAAGCTAAGGTCACTAAAAGTCAAGCTAGTGACGTTAGTGATAGTCAAGAGGGAAGCGATGAAGAAGACGATGAAGATGATGAAGAGTATAACCTCAGGGCCAAGAACTTTAGGAGGTTCTTTATGTTGATATAAATAATGCATAAAAACGTTATTAATATTTTTCGATATCCCTATGTTTTGACAATCACAAAATGTAAAAACATTAAACGTAAAATTATTACGTAAACAAGTATTTAGTTACAAATATCATATCATCCAACAAAATCACTTAAGGTATGAATAAACAAATGTCTAATACATTTTATGATCAAAGGGATTTTATTTAAACACTACAAAGTTTATAAAATGTTAAAAATATCTTATATATTTTTGAAAAACACTTTTGGTAATTAAAGGAAAATGTTTTTTTTTTTGAACGGCGGGTTAGTTGTTAGTGGTTAGTTGTTAGTTGTTGGCTCGAGTCAGTGTCGCATCCAATCGGGCAGAGATACCAACCGCGAGCCTCGCCTTAGGGGATAACCCCACTCCTTTCCTGATTCGCCTAAGGGGAAAATCCCAAATTCTAGTCCCTTGCGGGATTCGAACCTGGGCAACAACCCCTCCCAAGCTCCAAGATGAAGCCTGGTGGCCATTTACGTGACACCTTATAAGAACGTTTGTCGCAGAAGACGAGGAAGTCTTACCTTCCTTCATTTGAATGATGAACGTTGTATGTTAACCAATTTCCTTTAGAAGGATTTGATGTTGATATTTGTCCAGTACGGAATTGTTATCTAAGCATGCTGATGCTAATAACTGATATTCCATACATCTCAACTCTGACAGTTAAACGATGTTCGTATTACTATCGGTGCACACCCTACCATTCCTATGTTATAAGCCAAACAAGATTCCAGCCCTTTGAACTGTTCACGATTCTAACCTTCAATTTGATATATTTGACCTTGATATATTCTAATACTCTCCCATCCCACACTTTGATGAACCATGTACCTAAATTTGATATGTGAACTATCCGTATGATTTGACAACCACATTCGCTCTGAGAATCCGTTTCCCTTTGGATGTATTTGACTTTGAGGTCTCTTGACTATGGATTGGTGGTTTTTGTAAAGCTATCATGGACTGCAATATTTGAAATGCGACCTTTAACAATCTGCTTCACCATATTTTGATATGATATTCTCAATCATTTGAATCTGTTAAGATTATTGTTGCTATGAAGCACATACTCCGATCTCTTTGATTTCCAATTTTCTCCTAACGCCTGTTAGTATCCACTCTTGGAAAGCTCCGGCACTTGAAAGTTTGTTGTATGAATTTCTGGTGTTTCTGATGAACCTTTTGAGATCCGTTTGGGAAGTAAAGTTTGCATTGAACTAATTTGAATTTGGCGAAACCACGATACTGAAGAAGTTAAGAGATTGTAGGAACTGATGGAATATGAGTTTGTTCACTTCAGTGATCTCTTGAATGCTCCTGTTGGTTTATGAAGAAGAAAGAGAGAAGTGTGCGGCGGCACACCGACCATCGTGAATGTAACCGTAATCATTATTCCATTTCCGCGTATCAATATTTGATTTGTTCTATTTTTGAAACTCCGTAGCAGACGATATCATTCGAGTTTGAAAGACGGAAGAAGCAACCACAAGAACATCTGAGAAGGAAGTTGATTAGTTGAGATTAAGTTCCGCGAAGCATTACAATTTGATTTGTGAAGAGAAAGATTTTTGATATGAAGTTTTCCCTAAGAAGATTTCCAGAAGTTGCTTTGGTACCCGTGTGACCACTATGAGTTTTGAATGATGTCAATTGTATTGGCTAGAAGATTCATGTATTCGCAAGTATTCGGACAATTGTCATAGTATGACAGTATGTTTGTGCTCAGAGACGAACGAGGAACACGTTGACCATTTTAGTATGAAGTGAACCGACCCTTTGTTCTAGAAGAATAGATTTACTTGACGATCAGAGATTGTAGCAGACAACACCACCAGGTACCCGATGACTAAAGAACTTCCACAAAAAGGACCAAGACTGAAGACCGTTGTCAGAGTTAGAAACCTTGTAGAAGATGTGCAGGAGAGGTTCGTGACAGGCGTTACCAAGAGAGAAGCACGTGAGGAGAAGACAGACTGAGATGAGACTCGATTATACCTCAAGCAGCACGTGGAGATTTCAGTTGGGCATCAAGATGACCAGACCGTAGAAGATGAGCCTTCAGCACATAAACCAGGAAGTCCACAGCAGTTTGAGTGGGTGAATTTTGAATCACGCTAAAAGAACTGTCGAAGACACGCAACCTTGTTTCTCTAGTCATTTTAGTTGTACTAAGATGAATTGAGAGCTGAAGCAGACTCGCAAATGGAGGAATGCACGGTGATCACGTCAGAGATTCACGCTACCACACCGAAGTATCCAGAAGAAGTGTCGAAGACTTGAGGAACCAGACTCAAGATTATGATTTCCTTTTCACCCTATGATCGTATGATTAGACAAGAGAGCGACTACTTGGAAATTGAAAAGATTCGAGATCATTTTGTAGTAAACGTTTGGATTTGGAAGATTTGATTTTTGTAAAGGATGAAGATATTAAAGACGTAATTCATTTCCTCTTAGACCACTTAAGTTTCCGTTACCTTTCGATAGGATCTTTTGAATGAGCCTTACCCTATTAGAAATTCCGTTCTATGTTCGTTATGCATTTGTTTGGATGATGGTTTCGTTATGAGAAGGATGATGAATTGTGGAAGACCTAACGTTTCGACGACGAGTTTCATTTTGAGATGTACACATTCCATTACGCTATTTGTACGTTCAAATTCATTCGATTTAGAATCCGTAGTGATGTTTGTTTTGGACCAACCTTAGGAGGTAGAAAGACTGATAGGTGGTTAAGATAAGTAGTTCTGTTCACGACTTGAGATAAAGTATGGCCATCATGATGGTATACTCATATGATGCTGGTATTATGACGAGTAGCTAACGTGATAATACTTACGTCATATGACGTACCCTTATTGTGTTCATAGGATATTTCGAGGAGTACTTTGGAAACCTTCTAATTTTGATAGGAGATGTGAGAATTTTTGCATCTGTAAGATTTAGGTTCATTCCACCTATACGCTTAATCTGTCCGCCGTTATACGATCTGATACGTTCGATTTTTGACACGCATTTGTTGATCTCTATACTTCTGACAAGCATCATAAGATCTGCTGTGAAGTTTTCTGCCATTCGATGTCACCAACAATCTATGCTCTGTACGATCTCATGTGATTTGCTTAATCAAATTCTATGGACGGCATATCCGTCAAAATCCTATGTATTCTTTGTATCCCTTCCGAGAGAACGCGATAATCATTTGTCATGTTGAATATGATCTTTGCAATCTGAAATTCAGTATAGTAAGTCTTTCTGAGAAACCCGAAGCTATCTTAGATCGACAACGAAGAGTCAGGAGAAACAAGTCTTTTATATTTCCGTTCGCTGTCCGTTGTGTCTTCTGTTCCGTTTCATTTCCGATCGTTGAGATTTTTCGTTTCCATTCGTAAAGATTCTTTGGAAGAACCACCCAGAGCGTTAGGCTACCTGGGAAACCGGGGAATCAATACGAGCTAGTTATCCGCACTTCGTATTTTGATCTGGTATGTCCTTGTTTGTTTCCGTTCCTTTCATTTCTGATTCTTTGCAAATTTCGAGGACGAAATTTTTCTGTTAGAGGGGAAGAGTTGTAAAACCCGAAAATCTAAAACATGCAAAATTACTAAAATGCCCTGAAAACTTTAAAATTTAATTAAAGCTTAATTAAAGTTCCGAATCGATCCCAAACTTCTGGAAACGAAAAAGATATGATACAAAATAATTTTTACGACTTCGATTAATAGTTATACAGGATGTGAGATGACCAAAATACCCTTGTGCATACCGAAAATTTAAAATACACAATTATTATTATTTAAAAACCATTTAAATACAAAGTAATTAAGGAAATAAATAAAATTTGGTAAATTGATCCTTGGGCCATTTAAGGCCGGTATTCTAGCCATATCCCTCCCCCAAAAATCCGGTCAACACCATTTATACCAATCCCATAATTTTTATTTAACCATTAAACCCTAAAAACATTTAGCCGCCACTCTTAAAAATTACCCACACCACATCCGATTTTTCTGAAACAAAGGAGCATATTTTCTGGAGTTCTTCATAGTGCCAAGAAGGTGGGAAGAATAGCCACAAAGTCCTGGAGTCGATCGTTTAGCTGTGGTGATTTATTTGGGTCGAAAAAGTGCAACCGAGCAACAATAAATCCATAGCATGTAATCCTTTGATCTATAATTTTTCTGGTAATTTTCTAGCCTTCTCCTAATCATATATAACATGTAAAAATTATTGGAATCGACCCATGCATTGTTTTATGATCGAATGAAAAATAATGGGTTTATAAACCCTAAAATCGAAATCGGGATCTATAATATAACAACGATTTTTAATGGGCCTTGTTTATATTTTCGTGGGTCTTATATACATCATATAATCACAGAAAAATGGTATCTTGAATTATTGAAGTCGAATTCATGAGTTTTGGAATTTTATTATAATCGGGTTTTTGTAAATAAAAAGGGATTCGTGGACAAAAATTCAAAACCGATCGAACTAGGGTTTCTATGTGATGAAATCTGGAAATAAACATGGTATAATGATGATAGAATGATGGCTTCATGATTGGAGGTGTTAGGGTTTGATTTTGATATAATTTTATGTTTACCGATCCAAAAATAAAAGTATAAGGGGCTGTTTTGTAATTTTTAAAACTTAAGGGATAATTTTGTAAAACATGTTAGACCTGCTATAATTCGAATAAAGTATAAAAGGAGGGGATCATGTGTTAATTTTGCATATAAAGGGTTTATTTGATAAATATATATATTAGTTAAATCGAATTGAAAAGAAATAAAAATGAGGGACTAAATATGTAATTTCTGGAAACTTGGTGCTGTTTTGAGTAGTAAATTATATCCAGGGGGTTTTGTACTATTTTGATAATTTAATGGCTTAATATGTAATTGTTAATAATTAAAGGTTGAAATTGTAATTTAAAGGACTAAATATGTAACTTTGATAACTAGAGGGACTTGATGTGAAAATTGTGAATGTTTAAGGGTGTGTTCGTATAACATGTTGAAATAAGTGTTCATTGTGTAAAATTGGGAAATTAAGGGTTTAATGTGTAATTATGGAGATTATAAGGCTTAAAGTGTAACTTACTAATAAAGTAAAGGGGTATACATTGTAAATATTGTGAAACCTAAAGGACTAAGTGTGTAATTCTGGATAACTTAAGTATGACAACGAATTTATTTAACTATGATACCTTCATCTTACTAAATATGGAAACTTACTTAATTTGGAAACCTGTTAAAAATGGAAAGACAAGCTAAAATGAGTAATTCTCTTCTACTCCTCTAGGTGTGAAGAAGAAGGTTTTGATCCGTTTCTGTGTCTTCTAATTCTTGTTCGTATGTGCATTCGTGACAAGGTACAGATATTCTGCTCTTTGTATAAGGAGCCTTCGGTCTCTATTTTGATTCGTATTAGGGTTTTCTAAGCCATTGCTATGTTCCCTACACTGTGATATGAACCTTTGATATTTGAACCTGTGACATATGAACCTTTGATGTGAACCTGGAGATTTGGACTATGATTATGACCATGTGAACCTTTGCTTTGATATGAACCTTTGACCTTAACCCCAGTTTGATACCCGAGCCAAATGTGTTCCCTAGCCATGAAGGTAACATGGCCGTGTCTGTGATGCACCACTGGCATGAATAGTGTGTAGCCCTAGTGATTTGGTTACACCGTCCCCATTGTGATTGTGATATGCGCGCTTTATATTATTATGACTAATGTGATTTGTGTGGGGGGCGAATGGATGCATCCTAGTTTCGTTTGTGATATGTGATGTGATATGTGATATGTGGTGACTGAGGATGGGTGCAATCCACTTCTTTCACAAAATGTGGGAGCTGATCACTCCAATGTGATACATGAGGACACCCCTCATATTATCCGGTTACTAAAGAGGTATCCCCTCTAGACTACTACATGATTTGTGATATGTGATATGTGATGTGATATGTGGGCTCGTGGTGGATTACTGTCCTAAACCTTATTCTTTATTTCCTTTTCCTATATCTCATTCATTATGATATGTCTGTTCATTTCCATTTGATTTTGTTTCCGTTTATTATATATCTGTTCACTGGGCTTTTTAAGCTCAGCCGCACGTTTCTTTTCATGTGCGGCAGGTTTTAGTTGGAAGCTGGGTTATGGGAAGAGAGTATTTTGGACTTAGAAGACTTTGCTTGATAGATGTGATGGATTAGAGACAACTAGAAGAATTTTGCTTTATTAGACATAGAAGTTATATATTGTACCTTGTATTTCAGATTTTCCAATTGTAACCTTGAATTTCTATTGTATTATTTAAGTCGTATGTTATGCTTGCCTTTGATATGTCACCATTTATGTGACACTTCTACCCTTTCCGGGTTGGGGTGTTACAAGAACGTCTTCTACCCTAAAGGAAAATGTTTAATTCATAACAAATATATGAATTCAAATTTTTAACCAAATTCAGTTAGATTTTCACCAAATAAACTTTCACCAGAAAAGACAAAGTTTTCTGGCCGTTACAGGAGGGCAGCCCCCTTAATTATAGGGCGGCCCCCTTAATTTTAAGGGGGCCGGCCACCATTTAAAGGGGCCGGCATGCTCTTGTTGTCAGAAACGTTTGCCTATAAATACTGGTTCATTTCTGCTATTTTTCCTCACCTTTTGCACTAAAATTTTCAGTCCCAATCCTTTCTAAACATCCTTCTAAAACCTTTGATCATAAGATTATAAGTCTTTGTTTCAAGTGATCCAATCCTTTACCACTCAAAGTGCAAGAGAAGAATACTCCTTCAATATCAAGTCAAGAAGTATTGTAGATTAGTTTTGTAGATTGTGTAAATCAATTGTAAAGTTGTGTTGTGCTTGTAATAGGTAGATTTAGGTGGATTTGCACTTAAGTAAAGTAGAAGTAGTGTGGTGAAGAAGAAGTAGTAAAGTAGTGTGAAGGTGTGAAGTAGTAGTGGCGTGTACAAGTTGTGTAGAAGTTGTGACAAGTTGTGAAGAGTTGTGAGATTGGTTCTATCTACAATTAGAACTCGACATTTTGCTTGGTGTCGTTAAACGGTGTAAGCAAAGGTGTGTAAGGTTTCTCCGCCACAAGGGAGTTTGTAGACATAGTGAAGAAAACTCTCGAGTAAGAGACTCGAGGAGTGGAGTAGGACGAAGAGGTGCTTCGTAGCCGAACCACTATAAATCCTTGTGTTGTGGTTTGATCTTTCTAACTTTATCTTTTCATTACTTTTATACTTACATCATATTTACTTAGTTAGTTAGTTAATTAAGAATTGTTCATATAGTGCAAGTGTTGAATTCACATAAACTAGAATCGAACTTTTTGAAAACAAATTTTTTATAAATTTAAAAGGACGTAAAACTATTCAACCCCCCCTTCTAGTTTTCCACAATTGGTATCAAGAGCCACGTCAAACAACATTTTTAAAATAAATTGTATTTTAAAACTTGAATCGATCTATGAAATCGGAAAAATATTTAGAAGGGCAATCTATGCAAAGACCACCACTATTTGAAAGTGATGGATTTCTTTATTGGAAAAATCGATTTGAAACTTATGTGAAATCAAAGGATCTAGATCTTTGGCATGTTATTACTAATGGTGATTTTCTTCCTATACAAAATAATCCCGAAACTAAAAGGGATGAAATTGTACCTTTTGAAAAACAAAACGATGATTTGAAAAAGAAACTTGCTAAAAATAATGAGGCTAAAATGGTGATTTACAATGCGTTACCACGCAAAGAATATGAAAGAATTTTTATGTGTAAAACTGCAAAAGAAATTTGGAATTCTTTACTAATCACTCACCAAGGTAATAGTCAAGTCAAAGATAATAAAATAGATCTTCCTGTACAACAATATGAACAATTTACGATTCCGGAAGAGGAATTAATAGATAATGCTTTTGCTAGATTTAACACAATCATCACAAGTTTAAAAGCACTTGATGAGAATTTTTCTAGCAAGAATTTTGTAAGGAAATTTCTTAGGGCTCTCCATCCGAAGTGGCATGCTAAGGTGACGACTATTGAGGAGTCAAAGAACTTATCAACTCTACAACTTGACGAGTTAATTGGAAACTTGAAAGTGTATGAAGTGATAATAAAGAAAGACTCCGAAATGGTCAAGGGAAAAAGGGAGCAAAGCAAATCAATTGCGTTAAAAGCTAAAAAGGACTCTAGCGACGAAGAATGCTCAACCTCCGAAAGCGACGATGAAGAGTATGCTATGGCCGTAAGAGATTTCATGAAATTCTTTAAGAGACGAGGAAGATACGTTAGACAACCATATGATGAAAGAAAATCATCCCAAAGAAACAAGGACGACAAGAATAGCAAAAGTGAAAGAAAGTGCTTCAAGTGTGGAGATCCAAATCATCTTATTGGAGAATGTCCGAAATTGTCAAGAAGTCAAAACCACAAAGCCTTTGTAGGAGGAGCATGGAGCGATAGTGACAACGATGAAAAAGAGACAACAAGAGATGAAAAGTGTCTCATGGCAAAGACACCCGATGAGGTACGTTCCGAAACTGAATACTATAGTGATGAAAATTTATCTTTAGATGAAAAAGACTTAGATAGCGAATATAGTAGATTATGCAAACTAGGAAAAAAAGTCATGACTAAAAATAAACTACTAAAACACACTAACAATCAATTAAAAGATGAAATACTTGAATTAAAAATTAAGCTACACAACTTAGAAAATGGTAAAGTAAGTCTTATTGAATGTAAAAAATGTCTAGTTGTTAAAAATGAGAATGAACAACTTAAGGAAGAAATTACTAAACTAGAGAAATTCGAAAATAGTAGTCAATCACTTAGGAAATTAATTAGTACTCAAAGAGTATCCGGAGATAAAACCGGCTTAGGATATAACTCAACCGGAACGTCAACTAGTGAAACAAAAAGTGTCAAATTTGAAAGTGAAACTAGTGAATTAAAACCTTTAGAGTCAAAACCGAAGTACATACTTTTGAAAGATAGACTAGTACCTACTGCTAGTAATGAAGAAATTAAAAGTTTTCGCAAATCGTCTTTAAAATCCGAGGCCGAGCCTTTTAAACCAAAAATAAGGTCTAAAACTCCACCACCTAGAAAACCAAGTAGTCCTCATCCTAGGTCCAAAACTCCTCAACCTAGAGTAAACCAAAATAGACGAAACTTTCACAACAATCATCAAATGTGGAACTTCAATCCTTGAGGAATGATTCCACCATATATACACCCAAGTTAAATACATAACATGTTCGGACCAAACAAGTTTGGTCAAATGAGACAATGGGGACCAACGAGATGAATTCGTCGTACTTCGGGAAACTTGGTAATTTATCCGCCTCCACAAGATCATGCAATCTTTTGAAGACCTTGAAGAAAAGCCTATTGAAGACAAAAAGGTACACTTCTCTTTTAATTTCCTTGTCAAGAATGAATGCTTAGTTTAGTATCTAGTTTATATATGTTAAGGTTTGTTTTATAGTATATCATAACTATTATATATATATATATATATATATATATATATAAAATTGAGATCAAATAAGATCAAAGTTAAAATTGTAAAAATAAGATCAATAAAAGAACCAATAAGATTAAGGCAAGTGGCAATTAAGTGAAATTTAATTCATAAAAAACTGAAAATTAAAATTATATCTAAAAGGGTATTATAGGGATTTTGCACTTTATTTTTTCACTAAACCTACGTAACCCACATCCTTTCTCACCCTCTCATAATATACCGACCTCCATGGCTCCTTTCTCACCCTCTCATAAAAACCAGTCACCGCCATTGTTGAGTTGAAGATCCGGTTACCAAAGAGTACCCACGCCACCACCACAGTAACGAACGCAGTTATAACCTCATCGAATATCACACGTTTTTCCATCGAGCGTTTCTGATGAAACCCTAACTTCGATGGGAACCCAAGCCGCCCCTATTGTGTAGGAATGTTTTTTCGATCTGGATGTTTTTTTCGATCTACGGTTCATTTTCAGGCAAGTGGTTTAGGTCAAGGTGGTCGTGGTTCAATGGTTTTTAAATTGTGGTTGCCTGTTTTTGCTCTCGTTTAAATGGTGGTTCAGATCTTCGATCGATTTTTAGGTTATGATAGACAAGGTTGTAGTATTAGTGGCTTTTGTTTCAAATATTGGGTTTTTATATCCTTCATTTTCCAGTTTGTTTATCAACCATTTAGTAATTAGATCCGAAATTTTGGGTATCAACCCGGTTTTTATATCCTTCATTTATCAGTTATAGTGTAGGAATCTATTTGTTTCGTTTCAGGTTGTGGTCAAATGGTTCAGGTCAGGCTGAGGTTGGTCTTGGTTCGGATGATGGTGGTTCATATCATTTTAGTAGTGGTTATGTTTCGGGTCAGATTGTGTTTGGTTGTGATTTGGTTGTCATTGGAAGATTTACTAGAAGTGTCACAGGTTTGGAAGTGTTCAGAATGGGTCAAGCTGGGTCAGGTTGTGTTTGGTCATGGTTCGGTTGTGTTTAGTTTAGTGTACCACGGCGCATCAGTTATTCTCGAGATGATGTACCACAATGCATCAGTTATTTTAGGAGATAATGTACCACCATGTATCTGTGTATTAGTATCAGTTTTGAAAGGGATGTACCTATTTATTTGTAAGATTTTATCTTTTTTATGTTTTGGAATGGATGTATCAAACCATAGGACATTTGTATATTTCAGTTCATTTTTTATAAATGTGTATTGTATATATGATCCATGTATCAATGTATCATTTTTAAGATAATATTAGTGGTTATATGTATGACCCATGGATCAATGTATCATATTACTGAATTATAGTATATAATAATAATAATAAAAAGAGTCATGGGGTACTATTTTTGACCGAAAGGTATTTATTGTTCATCCTTTTATTAATGGTGAAAAGAAAATGTACTAAAATACCCTTTAAACTCTATTTAATTACTATAATAACACTCATTTAATACTAATTTCATCTAACACCAATTAATAGATCCAACGGTATAGATTGGTTCTTATTTTTATAACTTTAAGAAAGCTCTCACATTAACCCTCCCCTATATATATATATATATATATATATATATATATATATATATATATATATATATATATATATATATATATATATATATATATACATATACATATACATATCTATATACAGGGAAAGGATCCAGTAAGAAGTAAATTAAAATAGGAAGTGGTAAGAAGTGACTATAACCACACATTTGAGATGCAACGACTTGAATTAGATGTTTCTCTATTCATTTAGATGCACCCCCTTGAGTTTCGAAAGTTATTTTGAAGTGAAAATGATGCAAATTGATTTTTATGATTTCGTCGCATGTAGAGGAACAAAATAAAATGGATTTCATGAAATGCATCTAATATACGTATATGCATCTAATTAAAAGATTTGAAACACATTATGATGCATCTAAGATAATAGGGATGCATCTAATTTAAGTCGGTGCATCTCGGATATGCGGGTATGTTACTTCTTATCACTTCTTATTTTAAGATTACTTCTTATTTGATCCTAACTCTCTATATACATATAATATATATATATATACACCAAATAACTTATAAGAATTTATAACCTAGAAAACTCATTTGTTGATTTTCTAGAACAAGAAATTGTTCGTTTACGAACCTTTTCTTTCCCCCCTTTTGCCCTCTTGAACTATAACGTTCAACATGAAAATCTTCGATGATCACAATACTTATGTTGATGTAGAGAAATGAGTTGATCAATCTATGGATGAAACAAACTCCCGTCGTCTTTTGCGCTCGTCTTCACTCTCACATTCTCGTCTTATAAACCCATATTATACATATATATATATATATATATATATATATATATATATATATATATATATATATATATATATATTATATATATATATATATAAAGATACATATATACCTTCCACAATTCTCTCGTCGACTTGACGGCTTGATTGATTTTATCCAAAATTATAAAGAAAATTTTAGTTGACGAAATGTCAAATAAAAGTGTCAAGTAATTCCTCTCGTGCGAATATTCTCCAACGTATTTTTGATAAAATATAAATCTAATATATATATATATATATATATATATATATATATATATATATATATATATGTATACATTTTTTTTTCTCCAGAAACAACGCCGCGAAAAATCAAAATTTTGGTGGGCGGCCCCCTTAAAATTAAGGGGACCGGCAGCCAAAAAGGGGCGGCCCCCTTAATGTTTAAGGGGGCCGGCCATCTGATTCTCTCTCCCCGCTTTTTCCACTTAATCCCTATACCAAACACTCCATTTTTCACCTCCCACTTCACTTCTTGCTGCTGTGAACTAGCCAACATCCCAAAAACATCAAAAACCCACTTTCAAATCACCTAATTAAGCTTGATTCTCAAGGGGCAAATACCTATAACACGATTAACAACAAGTATTGTAAGTTTTTCTTAACACATTTCATCTAATTCCATCAAATTTTGGTCATAATCAAGATTAGGCATATTATTTCAATTTATTCAATTTCATTTTTTTCTTTCAATTGAGTCTAGGATTTCCATAACTAAATGCTTCCCATAGGATTAGAATGCATAATTAACGCTTAAAACCTAATAATCACAAACCCTCTTGTTGAAATTTTTTGAAAAAGTTCATACACTCCTTTTCGAAATTTTTCTTAATACATTGTTATATAATTCCATAAAAACTTGATAAAACTAATCACATTATGTTTTCACAACTTGTTAATCATGAAAATATATTTTTCAATGCATTAAAAATAATTTTGTATACGATAAGAGGGTGTTTGGATTATGTCCAAAAGTTGTCAAAACTAAGTCGATATAATTTGTATAACAAATTGTCAAGTTTATGAACATAAAACTAGTAATTTAGAGTCGTCAAGATATATAATTCATATATATATTGACATTTTAGTCGCGAATTTTCTAGAAAAGGGAGCGTTTGGTTTAACTTAGAAAACGGTATTTTTGAGTCAAAATATAGACCATCTTTTTCAAAACAAATCACTTGCATAAGAAACTCGTAAGAAATAGCAAGTTATACAATCTAATGTATATCTAGCAAGGTTTCAAGATATATTAAGACGTTTAAAGGGGCGCTTGGATTATCCCATAACTACTCGCTAAACATCGTAAAATATATCTAAAACGGGTTAAAAATAAAAGTAAGGAACATAGTAAACTACTTCTTAGGTTTAAGTTCTTAGAGTCGAAGTATGTTTACGTTCCACATATGTCATAACAACATATGCATTTTATTTTAACGTTGATATTATTTTGATTTTATTTTATTGTCATCGTGTTTAGGTAAAAATGCCCAAAGCTATCACCGAAGACATTTCCAATACCAAAAACTACATTCCAAAGTCTCTCAACTTCCCACTACTTCTCCTTCTATTGCACGTATCTATCGTCAAATCGAGGATAGAAACGTTCACGAAGGTCGTGTCGTAGATCAAGCTTATTATCAATCCGATTTCATTGAACGCTTATTCACAAATATTCGCTTCGAGTGTCTTTACCAAATCAATGAACCCATCATTCCCCGTTTCATTCTTGATTTCTATAGCCAAGTCACAGTTCAAACCGATGAATTTGGTTCCATTCTCATCTCTTTTATGATCCAAAATGAATTTATAACTCTCACTCTTGCACAATTTGGTCAAGTTCTTCAAATTCCTTTCACTGGTCAATCCGTATTCACCAATGAATGGGATCTTGGTGCTCTTCAACGTTGTCGACCAATTTATGGTCCTTATTTCTCCGAAATTCCTTCTCCTGGAGAAATTCGTCAAATGCTAGGGTTGGCACGTGAAACTACCACCCGCAAAATCAAGTCCAAAAATGTCGATATTTCTGAAAATCAAATTCTCCTCAAAGAATTAATCCCCGACATGAAGCGTTGGGAAGAACTCATTCGTGAGAATGCGTTTGGTACCGGAGGCCACCGTGATCATCTCCCGGCTAGCCTTGCTCACATGTTGTATTGTATTGTTGTCGAACAACCTTACAATTTGGCTTACTTCTTCATCAAGCGTATTGAATGTGCAAGATCTACTCCTAAAGCTAATCTTCCGTATGGTATGTTCCTCACTCGTCTATACCGTCATGTCATGGAAAACTATCCCGATCTTAATGATAGCATCTATGAATCCATCGATCCGACCTTGCGTCCTCTCGTTCTTAAACAAGCCCGCAAAACTCGTAGTGATAAGGGTAAATCTCGTCGTTTTAGCTTCCATGGTTCATCATCTCGTCTAGAGGATGACGATGAGGAGGAAAACACTCAACGTGTCAGTACCCCGTCTCCCATTACGTTTGTTGAAAATTTAGAAGACCTAGACTATACTGATTACCAACCACCATCTCCTTCCTCACGAAACGACGAAGTACTACATGAGCGACAAACCAAATTGCTCAACCAAACACAAAGGATGCATCAGGAGATGCGAGGAGGTATCAAGTCTTTTTCCAAGGCACTTGGAAAGGTGTTTGGAAAGAAAAAGTAGTGATGAAGATTGTGGGATTAGCTCGATTATGCTTGTTGAACAACTAGTATAATGTGTTATTTGATTATGAATATTTGCTGCTTATGTGCTATGTTTCCGACTTGTATTCGGAAACGTTTATGACTTATTATGGATTATGGATATTTAGAATAATAACTTTGTTAGTTTAATATTAATACATGCCACTACATGTATGCATGAATTTTTCTTTGGATTAAATATATGATTGCATGCTTAATATATGTTTATATATATGCTTTACTTGCTTTTCTAATAGACCAAAACCAGTATGAAATGTTCAAATAGAACTTGCTGCAAACACAAAACAAAAATAAACCATTTCTAGAAATTTTTCAAATTTTGGTCGTCTGGCACATCACCAGATGGGCGGCCCCCTTAAATACAAAGGGCGGCCCCCTTAAATTTAAAGGGGCCGGCCACTATTTAAGGGGACCGGCCACCTGAACATTTTTTTCCACTGTTTTCTTTTGCATCTTGTGACTCCTTTTGCTAGTCCCAGCTACCATTTCCCTTAAAAACCAAACTGAATTTGGAATCTAACAATGTATTTTCAAATTAATTCCATATCTAAACATGTTTTCATCCTATAAAATCCCCATACATGTTTAATTCACACTCCATCATCCTTCACCTTCATCAAATTCAACCAAGTCACCATGTCATCACCAAGAACCACCATCTCCAACAGAGCCAAGAAACAAAAACTTGTCATCATACCACCAAAACAACTCTTCATTGACCTTACTAATGAGGATAACACCACTCCATCACCACCACCTCAATGCTCATCTCCTAGTGCTCCTAATGCACCTTCCAAAACACCATCAACTCATGGAACTTCTACCTCCTCCATTCCATCATCATCATCAATCAATGACTATATCAACACCCACTTGTCACCTCCACCAAGAGTACCACCACCACCACCACCCACCATTGAAAATGCATCCTTAGACATCACCCTTTCATTGTCACCCATAACACCTCTTGATGCACACTTCTCCTCATCACCAATCAATCCACTAAACTTCAATCCCATCTCATGGAGCTTACTTGAAGCCCATGGTGATACTTGTCTTTGTTGCATCCATAACCGAACCATCATCTTTGGCCTAAGAGATGAGTTACAATATATGTTTTCATATATTAAAAATTTGTTCCATCAACCACCACCAACATCAACCACACCTCCACCACCACCAACATCAAACACACCACCACCACCATCATCTCCACCTTCACCATCACTTCCTCCAAACTAAACATGTTTCATGCTTAGAAAATAAAATTGTTTCAACCATTTTGATGGCAAGCTCTAGGACAACATTACTATTGGGAGCTTTGGTTGCTTGTTTGTTTGTTTAATTATGTATGCTTGTAAGCCCTTGAGGCATTAGTTGGTTGGATTTCTAGTTTTTTCTCCTATATGCATCTTGGATTTGCTTGTAACCATGTTAACTTTTAGTAGAAATGATTATTTCATGTTCTAGTTGCTTATTATGTATATATATATATATATATATATATATATATATATATATATATATATATATATATATATATATATATATATATATATATATATATATATATATATATATAAAAATATATATATATATATATTTGTTCCATGCATTCCATATCTCGATTTCTCTCATGACCTTAAAACGAGGGGGAGTATACGTCAAGGGGGAGTTCTACGTTCGTCGGGATAACCTTTTTGATGCTAACAAAAAGGGGGAGAAATGATATAAACTCACTAAATACTTGTATATATCTTAATTTTTGTTTTAATGAGTTAAGATTTTGTAATCATCAAAAAGGGGGAGATTGTTGATATAAATAATGCATAAAAACGTTATTAATATTTTTTGATATCCCTATGTTTTGACGATCACAAAATGTAAAAACATTAAACGTAAAATTATTACGTAAACAAGTATTTAGTTACAAATATCATATCATCCAACAAAATCACTTAAGGTATGAATAAACAAATGTCTAATACATTTTATGATCAAAGGGATTTTATTTAAACACTACAAAGTTTATAAAATGTTAAAAATATCTTATATATTTTTGAAAAACACTTTTGGTAATTAAAGGAAAATGTTTAATTCATAACAAATATATGAATTCAAATTTTTAACCAAAATCAGTTAGATTTTCACCAAATAAACTTTCACCAAAAAAGACAAAGTTTTCTGGTCGTTACAGGAGGGCGGCCCCCTTAATTATAGGGCGGCCCCCTTAATTTTAAGGGGGCTGGCCACCATTTGAAGGGGCCGGCACACTCCTGTTGTCAGAAACGTTTAATACTGGTTCATTTATGCTATTTTTCCTCACATTTTGCACTAAAATTTTCAGTCCCAATCCTTTCTAAACATCCTTCTAAAACCTTTGATCATAAGATTATAAGTCTTTGTTTCAAGTGATCCAATCCTTTACCACTCAAAGTGCAAGAGAAGAATACTCCTTCAATATCAAGTCAAGAAGTATTGTAGATTAGTTTTGTAGATTGTGTAAATCAATTGTAAAGTTGTGTTGTGCTTGTAATAGGTAGATTTAGGTGGATTTGCACTTAAGTAAAGTAGAAGTAGTGTGGTGAAGAAGAAGTAGTGAAGTAGTGTGAAGGTGTGAAGTAGTAGTGGCGTGTACAAGTTGTGTAGAAGTTGTGAAGAGTTGTGAGATTGGTTCTAGCTACAATTAGAACTTGACATTTTGCTTGGTGTCGTTAAACGGTGTAAGCAAAGGTGTGTAAGGTTTCTCCGCCACAAGGGAGTTTGTTGACATAGTGAAGAAAACTATCGAGTAAGAGACTCGGGGAGTGGAGTAGGACGAAGAGGTGCTTCGTAGCCGAACCACTATAAATCCTTGTGTTGTGTTTTGATCTTTCTAACTCTATCTTTTCATTACTTTTATACTTACATCATATTTACTTAGTTAGTTAGTTAATTAAGAATTGTTCATATAGTGCAAGTGTTGAATTCACATAAACTAGAATCGAACTTTTTGAAAACAAAGCTTTTATAAATTTAAAAGGACGTAAAACTATTCAACCCCTTTCTAGTTTTCCACACTTTAGAAGAGGCGGAAACTTTAGGCGAGGTAATAGGTTTGGTAACCGTGGAAACGGTGGAAGAAACAACTTTGGTGGAAGTCGAGGTGTTGACAACAAGGTTGGTGAGAGCTCTAGGTGTACTCAAGGATGCTACAATTGTGGTGAGAAGGGTCACTTCAATAATGAGTGTCCTAAGCCAAGAGAGAACAAAGCATTTGTGGGTGGAGCTTGGAGCGATAGTGAAGATGAAGACCAACCAAATAAGGAAGCTACTTGCCTCATGGCACAAGAAAAACTTGAGGTATCTTAAAATCCTTCCTCTTCTAAAAATCTTGATATTAATAATTTGAAAAAGGAGAATGAGAACCTAATAAACTTTGATGAAAATTTTAGAAAAACTTTTGAGAAAATTCTTAATGAAAAACGCATTATTGAACAAGAGCGTACTAAACTTAATGAGAAAGTTTATGAGCTTGAAAGAGAAGTCAAGAAACTAAATCATTGCAAAGAGGTGGTTGAACCATGTAAAAAATGTGAGTCGCTCACACTCAAGGTTGACTCTTTGAATGATAAAGTTTCTAAACTTCAAAAAGAGTCTCTAAGCTTTTCAAAATTTAAGAAAAGTACAAATGATTTAGAAGAAATCATAAGTCGTCAAAAGAGGTCCCAAGATAAGAATGGTCTTGGATTTTAAAAACATGGAAAAATTACTTCCGTAAGTCTAACAAAACCAATAGCATTTGTAAAGGCCAAAGAAAATGAAACTCCACAATTTTCCTAGGCTGACGCACTGTGTGACGCATCAACGCGCCAGCAGCGCGCCAGACCTACGAGTTAAACCAATTACTCCTCAAACTCCTTTTGCAAATACTCGAGGTAACCAAGTGCCCATTGCAAAGAAAGAAAACCCAAAATAATTTTGCAACTCGGGTTCTCGCAATGGCATTGGTTATACACAACCTCGAGTGAATAATAGTCCACTCTTGCCTACACCCAATGTGAGACCTTTTAGTTCATACAACCAAAGACCCTCCTTTCAAAATAATCAAAGAAGAAATTTTTATAATTATAATCAAAGGTCGTCTCAATACCAACACAACAACTAACAAAGGAGAGACAACTCCTATTCAAACCAAAGCGTCTTTAGACCTCAAACTCATCAAGGCTATAGACCAAGTTATCAAACTCAAAATAGTTTTCAAAACAACTCTTGGTCGGCTTTCTCTAGATTTGGTATTGTGAAACTATGTGTCTTGCTTCAAGACCCAAGAATGTTTAACTTGGGCACTTTAAATGCTAACCAAAATGGACCCAAGAGACAATGGGTACCAAAAGCATGAGTTGTATCTTTGTTGTAGGTTTGTCTCAAAAGTGATCTACAACCGGATGAGTGGATAGTGGATAGCGGTTGCACTAAACACATGACCAGGAATAGAAGATTGTTCACTTCATACATGGAGTATGACGGCAATCAAGTCATTTTTGGAAGCAAACTTAACGGCAAATTTGTCGGCAAATGTAACGTCCTTCATGACTCCATAAAAATTACCAATGTTGAGCATGTTAGGGGTTTAAATTTTAATTTGATTAGTGTGAGTCAATTAAGTGATGATGATTGTGAAGTCAAGTTTACTAAAGTATATTGTACTATTAGTAAAAATGGTGTTGTGTTAGCTAAAGGTCATAGGAGAAATAACTTGTATACTTGCAAGTTAGGACATAACTCCAAACAACACATATGTCTTACATCCATGGTGGATAACTCAACGCTTTGACATAGAAGGTTAGGTCACTCCAATATGTGGTTAGTCCAAAATCTAGCTTCAAATGAATTAGTGAGGAATTTACCAAAGTTGAGCTTCGAAAGACATTATTGTGATACGTGTCTAGGGAATCAAGGACAAGCAAACAATAGGAATAGAAATGTAGTGGCAATTAATAGGGTTTTAGAGTTGTTGCACTTGAATTCCAAAGCTACGGAGGTAACTTCTACACTATGATGATTGTAGATGATTATTCAAATTATACATGGGTATTGTTTTTAGAAACTAAGGATAGTGTCTTGGGAAAATTTGATATTTTAATAAAGAAACTTGAAAACCTACTAGATTGTTCTATTGTCTCAATAAAAACAAATCATAGTAGTGAGTTTGATGAAATGCAATTTGGAAACTTTTGTGAACAACATGGAATATCTTATAACTTATCGGGCCCGTTCACTTCTCAATCGCTTGAGATTGTTGAAAGAACACATCGTAAGTTAAGAAAGATGAGTCGGGCCATGCTTGACGAGCAATCCATTCCACAAAAGTTTTGGTGTCATGCCTTAGATACCGCATGCTATATCTTCAATAGAGTCTATATAAGAAAGGTTATAAATAAAACTCCATATGAAATACTTAGGAATAGAAAACCTTCATTAGAATATTTTAGAGTGTTTGGTTGTAAAGTATTTATACTTAACACCAAAGAGTATCTCACCAAATTCGACCCAAAGTCGTATGAAGGTGTGTTCTTAGGATACTCTCAAACGAGTAAAGCATACATAGTGCTTAACAAGGAAACAATGAGGATTGAGGAATCTCTCAATGTTACCTTTGATGAGAGCATGCCCGAGCCTAAATCATCTCCTTCGGTAGAAGATGATGTGATCAATGAACACATAGTTCAAGATCAAGAAAGGTCGCCGTCATTACAAGTTAATGATTCGGATGAAGGCAATCCTAAGGAGTTGAGAGAAGCGAGGGGTCATCCTATAGAACAAGTCATTGGTGACTTGAATAAGAGGATACTTAGGTCACAAAATAAACAAGTCTAAATTTTGGCATGAAATTTTTCAAAATCCAAATTGTTTTGGGATAGGTCTAGATGATCATGGTTGACATGCATCTTAGGAGAACAATCTTTTAAGATAAAACAAGATGTCTAGGAGTCGTTTGCAAGTCCTTTAGGTGCTCTTAGAGCTTATGTGCTCATGTGACTAGGACTTATATGAAGGCGTGAAAGGAAATGCAAACTAATGTGTTTCAAGAAGAAAAATATGCAGCAATGCATTATTCAAACAATGACTGATCATATTCTAGATTCTACATGTCTATATTATGTGCAATGAACAAGAAAATTTGACATAAAATATCTTGTTAAAACTTGATAAACTCGATTATGTCAAATTACCAAGATTAGATAAAACTTTGGATCACAACTCACACTTGTGTAGAAGATTTTATATCTAACTCTACTTGTTCACTTTATGTGATAAATATATGATACATGCCTAAGTAGAAAAGAATAGAGTTATTTAACTTCTAAAATGGTGATCTAGTAAGACTTCTCATCTAACCATAATTGGGAGTTTCATGCATGGGTTAACACATTATGATGCAAGCATGATAAATTATGGGAACTAGCATGAGAAACTAGATCATCCAATCTCAAATTAAATACAAACCAAAACACTCATAGCTCTTTTGAATAAATCTTCCCAATAATATGTGATCAAGAATATGAGTACATGATTTAGATGGGTTAAACATCCTATCAAGCATCTAAGTACCTTGATCTTGATATCTTGACCAACTTTTAAGAAGCAAGAATCCTAACTACCATCCTAATCCATCTATAAAAAGAGTAATCTTGCATGCTTCCTAGACACCAAACCTTGCATAATAATAAAAGCTCACTCTTAAACACACTTAAGGATATGAATTTTGATGAAGAATTTGTTGGGTCATCATACCACTTTAACGATGGTAGAAGAATGATGACGAGAGAAGAAGAAGAAAATGTTAATTGGAATAACATCAATGGTTCAGAGATTCCAATCGTCAAGGATTTCATCAAACTTTGTTTGGTAGAGGACGTTATTTGGTCCAAGATTGAAGAAGATCTTGGTGAACCTCTTGAGGACAACCATACCCGAAGGTGTGGATGTTGCTCCACCAAAGATGTGATTGAGCGTGATGTTCTCTCCATTCATAAGGAGATAAGAGAACTTCACAAATCCATCAACAATGATATGTTGGTGATGACCGCCGTACTCAAGGACATCTCTAGGGTGGCTCTTGAAGAAAAAGATGAAGAATGAATTGGAAAAACCTTTTAGTCCTAGTAATGACCACTTAGGATTTATCATAAGCTTGTTATAATAATTTGTGTTAGGATCATATGCTAGCTTCCTTGTATGACCTACATGTTGTGTGGTTCAATAAAATGCTTATGAGTTTATTGTGTTAGTGTGTTGTGATCCTTGATAATAGTATTTATAGAACAAAATAATTGGATCCTTGTTAAAATACGTATAATTTAGTACCATGCTCAACAAATGGTTATTGGAGTCATATTGGACAAATATATATATATATATATATATATATATATATATATATATATATATATATGTATTGTTGTGGACTAACCCATGTTGCAAGTATCCAAATGGTAACCTAACCCATTTTGGACTTTCACATGTGAGGATTGTTTGGTTGTTGCTTGTTGTGTGTTTTATGTAGCTAGGCCACCGCAAAGTTGAGGCTCTTGACCCATGGATTCCTGCCTTGGAACAAGGGGGGCAACGGTCGTTGGGATCGAATCTTCCTGGCAGCGGGCGAGAAGACCTCAGTTGGAGACGGGGCGGCTTTCTTCACGAAGATGTCATTTTCAAGATAGGATTTTTGGTTGTAAATCAATGTGAGTTCTCTTTCCCCTATGTTTATTCTCTATAAGAGATAGAAGCTTTCCCGCTTGCAAGGAGCTCCTAGAGATTGAGGAAATGCTCCTTCCGTGAGAAAGTGGAAAGAAAAGGGGCGCGCTAGATGCAATCAAACTGGGGAGCTATGTTCAAGGGGGAGCACGTTTGGGTGCATGTACAAGCTACTTAATTTATCCCATAGGCCCAAGTTCGAAACCTGGCTTGATTGGAAGTCCCGCCTTTTTGATTCAACAAAAGGGGGAGAAAGAAAGCAAGAGCGTGAAGACCAATTCAAGTTAAAGACAATGGCTTCACCAAATTACAAGTCAAGGTTAAGACGCAAGCTACACCAAAGGCGCGCTTTGTCTTCGCTACTTTTTTGTAATTTTATTTGCTTTCGGATTTTATTTGTCATCATCAAAAAGGGGGAGATTGTTGAGGCAACATTGACAAGATCTCCTAATGTTTTAATGATGACAAATAAACATTCAAAACACATAAAATAACAAACGTTGGCCAAAGTTCTCCCGAACCCAATGTCTGCACCTGGCGCGCTGCCCGCGCGTTGACGCATGGGCGACGTGCCACGCTACTGATGTTGTCGGGACGAACTTTGAAAGTCGGCTTTCCCCTTACCCGACAAATGTGGATCATTCAATACAGGTATGAATATGTTATGTGCTTAATTGAGAACACTCGAAACGAGTTTTAGGATTAGAGAGATCCAACTTTTAAAATACCCGTTTTTGGGAAAACGCCAACTCAAGCTTTTTGTCAAACGCCTCTAGCCAAGGCTTTTCTAAACCTAGGGAGCTTATACATTTCATGTAACATCAAGTGAAAGCATTCATATGCTCATAACCCGTGCTTACGTCTTCTCTAATCACTTTGCGTAAACGCATCCTTTCCCACTTGGGTTATGCTTTACATCAAGGCAAAGCACTTGGCTTGTTTGTACCAAGGTGTTAGTTGAGTACGTCGAGTCGTGGAAAGTCACGAGTTATGAGATTATGGATTCTCGACGTTGAGTTACTTGACATTATAAGTAACTTTTGATTTTCTCAACTTATAATCACAATTGTCTAACTCTTTTCTCTCTTAATAACAATTTGATTATCTCTTAATCACTTTCTTAATTACCTTTCACAAAAAACAAAACCTCCAATCCTCCCAAAATCCTTCCCAAATCTTATCCCCAACATCCTCTTAATATTTCCTTACACCTCTTACACCTTTGTACCTTTGTCTCCCACACTCCCACACAATATTCCCCTTTACAATATTCCCTTCCAACCTTTATACACTCTTTACATACACTCTTATACACATACATACACTCACATACACACACCTCTACATTCAAAATGCACACACTTCACTCACATACTCTCCTCCCACACACACTAGCCAAGAGGCTCCCCATCAACTCATTCTTACATATTCCTTACACCCTTACACACATCATATCCATCCAACTCACTCCCTCACATCCCCAACAACTTTATTTTCAAAATACACACACTACTCTCACAACCATCTCTTCTCTACACATACAAGGCTCCCCATCACATCCCACTCTTACTTATTCCTTACACACATCCCATCCTTCCAACTTATTCCTTACACACTTACACTCTCTTCATCCCAACCATTCATTTCTCTAAAACACATTGTTGGGTTTATTAATTTGATGAGACAAAACGACCAAGAATGAAACAAAAGGGACTTAATACGACAAGGAATTCTACAAAAGATGGAGTTTTCTACAAGTCATTCCTTATTGTATTTTGTAAACCCTAATGTCTCTATTATATAAAGAGACATAGGGTACATGTTTTAAATTAAGTCTTTCATAATGTAGATTACTAAAGGTGTGTGTGTGTCTAGGGCGCAGGTGTTAGGAACATGTTTTATATATTATCAAGTGTCGGTCATTTATGTTATATAATAGGTTGCTCTAGTTAATTACTTATTATGTTTTATGTTATAAGGCTAATGGGTAAAGCCCATTTTGGCTCTAAAGCCCACGTTAGGAAGTAGGAAAGGAAGGAAGGGTGTTGCCCTAATCCCTTCCTATAAATACCTCTCATATGTAAACATTTTATCTTGTTGGTTTATTTGATATCTATGTGAAACTCTTGCTTATTATTTTCTGCTATCATATAAATCATCCAAACTCTCTTCAACATCTTATTTTTCTCTTGAATCAATACTTGTGTAATCACAATATGGTGACCTAACATGTGGTATCATTCGACTACTAGTAGATTGGAGTGTATTTTTTCTATGGTTCGAAATATTTCTATCATTTTTTCTCTTAATATCGTGCGTATTCTTTGATTTTATCCCTCAAATCTTGAAGCTTGGAAAGTTTTAAGGTTGTTATAGTGATTAGAAACTTAGATTTAGCATATAGTAGAAATCTCTCATTGTTTAGAATCGATTTTATCTAGTTTTTTGTTCGTACAAGGTTACTTATAAGTTCTCATCTCTTTTTTAGTGCTAAAGTCTTTAACTTTCTTGTTTATTAAGTGTTTAAGAAGAGATTTGATAAAAAAAAACTAGATAGAATCGTGGTTTTTAAAGAAAAAAATCGAGTTTTCTATCATCAGACCATCTTACGCGTAACATTTGGCCATTTTCCACAAAAGATTTAGTCAAAACCCTCTTTTTACGCGTTAGATAAGTCAAAACCCTCTTTTTAGGCATGAGTTCTCATTTCTTCCGCAGAAGTTTAAGTTCTTTCACAGAAGTTGAAGTTCTTTCGCAGAAGGTTTCGCATAAAGTGTTTCTTACGCAGAAGATTTGGTTTCTTGGATTCTTACGCAGAAGTCTTCAGATTTACGCATAAGTTTGACTCAGTACTTCCCTCGCTTGGATAAGCTTGTGGAATACTTCGACTTGGGATATCTTTCTAACTTGGATAAGTTTGAAATATTTATTTGGTTTTGTAAACCTTTCGCGTAAAAACTTACGCTTAAACACTCAGTTTACGCATAAACTCACAATTTTACACTTAAAATCTACTCTTACGCATAAAATTGGTATTTACGCATAACTTTCTGTTTAAGCATAAATCTTTACGCATAAGATCCAGTTTACGACTAAGATCCAGTTTACGCATAAGTTCAGAAGTTTTGCACTAAGGATCTATCATTTCAGTCTACTACAAAGATCCATTCACTACACAAGTGTTACTATGTCTCAACCACCGTACTACAATTTTCCTCAACAACCGTATCATCAACAACAACAATATTATCAGCAACAACCGTATCATCAGCAACAACCGTTTCCTCAACAACACCTCATGATGCAACAACATCAACTCATCCCTCAACAACAACCTTACCTTATGCAACAACAATCCATGAAACAAATCACTCCTCCTTCAAAACAACCTCATTGGTTCGACCAGATGTGTGAAGTAATCACTACTCAACAATCAAGACATGAAGCAGGATCAATTGATACACCCCTAATGCTCACACCCGGTAACTATGTTCAATGGGCAAGTAGATTCCTAAGGTTTATTGAGCTCAAGAAACCCCATGGCAAGTACATGAAAAAGGTAATCCTTGAAGGTCCATTTCAAATGCCGACTACTACAATTGCCGGAGATGCAACTGCTACTCCACCACGACCTGAATCTGTGGTTACAATCCCTGAGAATCAACTGACTGCTGAAAAATTACTTCATCGTGAAGCAGATGAATATGCCATGATCTACATTCTTCAAGGAATACCAAATCCGATTTTCCGAAGTGTTGATGCTCAGAAAACTGCAAAGGATATGTAGGAACACGTTCATCTCTTAATGGAAGGCATTGAATTGAATAAAGAGGATATGAAATCAAAACTCTACATGGAATATACAATGTTCATGATTGAACCAGGGAAATCACTTGAGTCTTACTACCATCGCTTCACTAATATCATCAATGATCTGGAGAGACACAACATTGCCTTACCTAGGATTGCTATTAACACTAAGTTTCTAAGTTGTCTTGGTTCTGATTGGCAGAAGTATGTGACATTTGTTTGCCAAGCAAAAAATCTTCACAATGCACCTTATGGGTTGATGTATGACTATCTGAAGCACCATCAGCATGAAGTGGACAAAGATCGAGCTCTTCGAGGAATTACTCACCTCCACCAACTCCTAATTCGTTGGCACTCGTTGCTCAATCTCACGTTGCTCCTCCTCAAATGTCAAACCCATCTTATGTTCACGAACAGAATTACTTTAACTACCCTCATTAAAACCACTCTAATCAGTTCTCTTCTTATGATTCGACACAGCAACCTCATGCAAATCAACTTGTTTCTTATGACAACAATGACACCTTGTACTACACCAATTCTGCTAATGAAGATGACGATGAGGAACTCCACAACTTGAATCAAGGACTTGCACTCATTGCTCGTGCTTTCAGCAAATTCTCAAACAAGTCTAACAATCATCTTCGCACTTCATCAAACACAAGGAATCAAGCTGTTGTTCAAGATGGACGTGTTGAGATACAGAATCGTAACTTTGGAAGATCTGGTTTAGGTGGTTATATGGGAAATTCAGCAAATGGACAGAGGTTTAACAATACTAGGGGATATAGGAACAATGCTAGTGCTCCTCAGAAAATGGTTGAAATTGTTGATACTGGGAATTCAGAATCTGAGAATACAGTGGTCCGCTGCTACAACTGCAATGGAAAAGGTCATTTGGCTAATGCGTGTCCTAAACCACGAACTAGAGGCAGTGCTTTCCACAAGCAAGCATTACTCTTAGCTCTTAAGGATGAGGCTGGTGGAACTTTCACGGAAAAGGAAAACAACTTCATGGCCAATGCCTATTCTGATGATGACATGGAGGATTTGGAAGCAAATGCAGCTGTGATGTTAATGGCTAATATGCAGGAACTTCATATGAGTGATACATGCCCAGTGTATGACACTGATGGCTTGTCTCAGGTACATGCTTCAAACGAATGCATGATACATGAAACTGCATCACCGTCTGCATCTGCATCTGACAGGGAACACATTGTTCAACATAACTCATATTTATCTTCTCAAGAGGATGATCAAATGAACACCATAGTTACATTTGATGATGATCAAGTTAACACCGTTGTTTCATTTGATGATTCTATTGATGAGCATAACAATGATCAAGTTGAACAAAATGCACCTTTGTCTGATCCAGATTCAGATCTTATGACCTTACTGATGAATACCCAATCGGATGCTCTCAAAATCAAAGAAAGTAATCTGAAACTTAAATCCAAAATTGCATCGTTGACTAAGGATCTTGAGTGTTGTAAAATACAACTAACAAATTTTGAAACACGAGATAATCGAGAAAAAACTTTTGAAGTTGCATTTCAACAATCTTATGTCAGGGAAAAAGATTTAGAACATCAAATTCGCGAGATCACTGAATCTCATAACAAACTGATTTCTAAAATGGAACAACAAATGTTTGAACATAAAAAACAAGTTGAACATCTCAACGAAGTAATTTTCAAGACTAAAACTGAGTTGTCAACTTGTCAAGCTAACTTTTCATAACATAAAAATACATCAAGAAAACGTGTTGATTCTTATCTGAATGAGATTGTTGAATTGGAAAGTAAACTTAAAGAGTTTCAAAACGTTGTTTACAAAACGGGTGAGTCTATCACTACCATAAAAAAGTTCACATTAAAACAAAAACTAAATGGTTTAGGTTTTGCTTTAGGTAGTGATCAACCACGGTTTTTACACACAGCACTCAAAGAGATTCCGAAGTTGTATAGTTCAGACCAATTATTTAATGATGAAATTGTGCGTGTTGTTGTATATAATTGTGAGGAAGAAGAGGACCAAGAGGACGAGAGTCGATAAAAAATGAGCAATGTTAAATATAACCAACCTTTCGATTATTCAAAACTACCTCATCTTTCCGAAAACTTTGTACCTCAAAAAGAAATAATTGAACAAGCATGGCTTGTAACTCAAATTCATGATTCCTCTTCTGACGTTGGTCCTGTCAAATCAGTGGCGCAAATTAACGGTCCTTTACCAGATTCTGGTCAAATTACACCTCTTCCTACACGTTGTCTTGTACTTCGGTATTTTGACACGTTTATGGAAGACATTAAACTTTTGGAAAATGCAATTGAACGTAATTCTGAAATAAGCGTTTCCACTTTTCTATCTCCTTATGAGAAAGAAAATAGGGAAGTGTTTCAAAAACAATTTTTACCACACGTTCAACATTTGCGTCTTTGTGCTACCCACTGGGAACAGGAACTTCAGAAAGAAGTAACATCCATGATGCATATTTTCCACGATACTGAACAGTCAATTTCTAAACAAAAACGTAAAAACAAAGTTTTACAAAAAGAAGCTGATCGACTCTTGGAAGATGTTCTCAATGCTGATATCATTTCTGTGATTATGAATTCTCTTTATGTGTCTGGTACTTCTATGCTTGTTGATGATCATACTTTTGACACTGAAATGCTGAGACACGCAATTGAGACATTAAAACAAGAAAATGAGAG
Organism: Artemisia tridentata subsp. tridentata; assembly: GCA_021014915.2. Classification (NCBI taxonomy): domain Eukaryota; kingdom Viridiplantae; phylum Streptophyta; class Magnoliopsida; order Asterales; family Asteraceae; genus Artemisia; species Artemisia tridentata. The sequence continues at coordinate 1,943,168 of CP139501.1, forward strand.
ACTTTCAAAACACAATGATGATGTGCAAAATAAATTTTCAAATGAGATTTTTCAACTTAAAAAGAAACTTGAATGGTGTCAAACTCAAAGTCTGGATTTTGAATTAAAATTGCAAAGTCAAAGTACTTCCACATCCTTTCATAATGAAAATGCTGTTTTACAAAGTCAACTTTCAAAATATGAAAAGGAAATAGAAAGGTTGACAATTGCAAATGCTGACTGGCAACAACATAATGAAGACATCTTTCGTTCAATAAAGAGCTTGAATCTCAAATACAAGACAAGAAACACATCATCATTGAGTTAAATGATAAAATCAAGTTACTTGAAAAAGGAAAGTTTGTAAACACAAATGTCATAGCGCCAGGAATGTACAAAATTGACTCACCTTCTAGGGAAACACACACTCAGACTTCTAATGTGAATCCTTCAACTTCTATAGGAATAGCTCCCACTACTAACGTTAGCAGATCAAAGCGTAAGTGCACTAAAAAGAAGAATAGGATCATGCAACGTAGAAGCGGAAAACTAGAAGCCTCTGAAGTAGAAGATCACCTTAGGAATTTGAATAAAACTCATGTTGCATCTGATTTAGATTCTGATTTGGAAAATTGTAATCGTATTATCAGTGTAATGGATAATGAACTTCTGAATGTTTTGAATGTTAATGCATCTTGTGTGTTTTGTCGTAAAAGTATGTTAGCTGGTGATCATGCAAAATGTGTTGCTAACTCTCTTTTAACTCGTAAAAAGAAACATACATATGGCTTTCCCACTAGGCCCACTATTGCTTCTAAGTCTGTGCTAGGAAAACCACCAAGTGTAGTTTCTAAGACTGTCGTAGTTGCCCCCATAGCTACAAACAACAGTCCTAAGAAGGCACCATCACCTAGTGAATTCACTAAGAAGAAAGCACGAACCAGTTGGACTTGGCAACGTTGGTTACAAAGAACACATAATTTTAAATGGATTCCTAAAATTATTAATGTGTATGCTTCTAACCCATCGGAACCCACAACTTCTTTGGGTTCCACCCTTACCATCATTCCATCTTCGTCTTCTTCATGTGATGCAGGTGGTTCAAATTTTCCTATGGATTGTTGATAGCGGCTGTACCCGACACATGACAGGCAACCTCAAATTGTTAGTAAACTTTGTCTCAAAGTTCATCGACACTGTCAAATTCGGGAATGATCATTTCGCTGCTATTATGGGATACGGAGATTACGTCAATGGCAACATCGAAATTAGTCGTGTTTATTATGTTGAAGGACTTGGACACAACCTTTTCTCAGTCGGTCAATTTTGTGATGGGGATTTGGAAGTAGCCTTTCGGGAGAAAACTTGTTTTGTTCGTGACTTACAAGGGAATGATCTTATGTCAGGCACTCGTGCAACAAGTCTTTACACTATCTCCATGTCTGATATGATTGCTTCCTCTCTGATATGTCTACTTTCCAAAGTTGAATCGACAAAATCCTGGTTATGGCACAAACGAATGTCTCATCTAAACTTCAAAACCATGACAGATCTTGCTCGCCATAAACTAGTTGAAAGTCTTCCAAGATTTAGATATTCAAAAGATCACTTATGTCCTGCTTGTGAACAGGGAAAGAGCAAACGTGCACAATTCAAATCTAAAACAGAACCAAATACCGATCATGTTCTTCAACTTCTTCATATGGATTTGTGTGGCCCAATGCATGTTCAAACGATTAACGGGAAACGATACATCTTAGTAATTGTTGATGACTACTCCAAATGGACTTGGGTCTACTTTATTCGAAGCAAAGATCAAGCTCCTTCAATGATCATCACCTTTCTCACGAAAATTCAGGTTCAGCTTCGTAACACGGTCAGAATTGTTAGAACAGATAATGGCACTGAATTCAAGAATCAGACTCTTCGAACTTATTTTGAGAAAGTGGGAATTGAGCACCAAACATATATTTCAAGAAGTCCAGAACAGAATGGAGTTGTCGAAAGACGCAACAGAACATTAGTGGAAGCTGCAAGGACGAAGCTTATCAATGCTCAACTACCAGATTATATATGGGATGAAGCCGTATCCACTGCCTGTTACTCCCAAAATCGTTGTATGATCAACAAACACCACAACAAAACTCCTTATCAGATTGTTCACAAACGCAAACCCAATATTCAACACTTTCATGTATTTGGAGCTCTTTGTTGCCCAAATAATGATCGTGATGATCTTGTCAAGCCCAAAGCCAAAGCTGACATAGGTATCTTCATTGGATATTGTGAGAACTCAAAAGGTTTTCGAATCTACAACCGTCGTACTAGGGAAATTCAGGAGACAATTCATGCTAATTTCGATGAGCTTACTGAAATGGCTTCTGAGCACAACAACTTAGGACCCGAAATCAACCGTCTAAATTTCCCAGATCCTTCAGCTGCTCCATTGTCACTCACCCGTAGAGAATTGGAAACTTTGTTCGCTCCACTGTTTGATGATTCTTTTGCTCAACGTGCACCAGATGTATCCACTACTTTCGCTGCTCAACCTGATAACATTCACGTACCTGATACAACTGCTCCTACAACAACTAATGTTGCACGCGATGCACCACCAACAGCATCTACAACAACAGCAGAACAAATGGCTTCCAACACCGACAATACAGCTGAAGATCTATCACCACTATCAGTACCCGCACCTTCAGATTATGACCCAAATGCGTTCTTCAATCCATTTGCACCGGCTCCAACCGTTCCTGATATTGCAGAGTCGTCTACACGCAATTTGGATCCGTCTAGTATGCATGATGCTTATCAACACCACCCTTCGACACATCATTGGACTAGAGATCATCCCTTAGTTCAAATTATTGGCCATCCTGATGCACCAGTCATGACAAGACAACGACTTCATACAGACGGTGAAACTTGCATCTACGCTCTCACAGTTTGTCAAGATGAACCCAAAAACATTAAGCAAGCAATGACTTATGACAACTGGATAGAATCAATGCAAGAAGAACTAAATCAATTCAAAAGATTAGAAGTCTGGAAGTTAGTTGAAAGACCTGAAGGCGTCTTCGTCATTGGACTCAAGTGGATCTGGAAAAACAAGTTGGATGCAGAAGGCACAGTTATTCGTAACAAATCACGTCTGGTGGCAAAAGGATTTTCTCAGGAAGAAGGAATTGACTATGATGAATCATTTGCTCCAGTGGCTCGTCTTGAGGCTGTTCGTATCTTTCTGGCATATGCTGCTCACAAAAACATGGTCGTTTATCAAATGGACGTAAAAACGGCATTCTTGAACGGTCAACTTCGTAAAGTAGTCTATGTTAGTCAACCAGAGGGATTCGTCGATCCAGAACGTCTTAATCACGTTTACAAACTCAAGAAAGCCCTCTACGGCCTTAAACAATCCCCGAGGCGTGGTACGATAAATTTTCTACTTTCTTACTTGCCAATAATTTCTCTAAAGGATCAGTGGACCCAACTTTATTTATTCAAAAACACGGGGATGACATATTAATCGTTCAAATTTATGTCGATGACATTATTTTTGCTTCCACACACAAGAAGTACTCAAACGCTTTCGCAAAATTAATGAAACAAAATTTTGAAATGTCCATGATGGGTGAACTTACATTCTTCTTAGGATTACAAGTTCATCAATCACCCCGTAGAATTTTTCTAAGTCAGTCCAAATATGCTCTTGAAATATTAAAGAAACATGGAATGACCAGTTGTGATACTTATAATACCCCAATGGCACATACAACTAAGCTAGATGCTGACATACATGGGAAACCAGTGGACCCTACAAAATACCGAAGTATTATTGGGCCACTCATGTATCTCACAGCTAGTAGATCTGATATTGTTTTTGCTGTGTATTTATGCTCTCGTTTTCAATCCAAGCCTACTGAAAGGCACCTCTCTAAGGCTAAAAGAATTCTTCGATACGTAAAGGGAACCATTAACTTGGGGATCTGGTATCCGAAGGATTCTGGTTTTGATCTAATAGCATTTTCAGATGCCGATCATGTAGGTTGTTTAGATACACGCAAAAGTACTTCAGGGGGTATTCAGTTTCTTGGAGATAAGTTAGTGTCTTCGCAATCAAAGAAGCAGGGTTGGACCTCATTATCGTCCACCGAATCAGAATATGTGGCCATGTCAGCATGCTGTGCTCAAGTCATCTGGATGCGATCACAACTCATGGACTACGGCTACGTGTTCAATAAGATTCCGATGTACTGTGATTCCAAAAGTGCTATTGCAATCTCCTGCAACACCGTTCATCATTCAAAGTCCAAACACATTGATCTCCGTTATCATTTCATCAAAGAACATGTCGAAAAGGGTACATTTGAATTATATTTTGTTGGTACTGAATACCAATTGGCGGACTTGTTTACTAAGGCATTACCTCCATCAAGGTTTGCTGCTTTAGTTCACGAAATTGGTATGCGTTGTTTGACTCCGGATGATTTGCAAAACTTTCTCAAACACAATTAAGAAAGTCAAACACCAAAACTCTTTGTAAATAGTTAAAAAAAAAAACAAAAAAACACCAAAAAATATTTTTCCTTTATTTATCTTTAAAAAAAAAAAAAAAAAAAAAAAAAAAAAAAAAAAAAAAAAAAAAAATTTGCAAGCACAATATTCTCATCAACTACTTGTTCAAAACATTCAAATATTTCAATATTTTTCCAGAACAAGTGTTGAGGGGGAGTGGGTTATTTAAATTTTTTTATCATTGGATAAAATTGTGCTCGCATTTTACCAAAAATATGTTGTTTTAGATATGTTGGTAATAAGTTTCTCGGGATTTATTCTTGACTAATCCTTCTCGTGTTAGTAACATTACATGTTTGTGAGTAATATGGACAATACTTGCAAAATCTTGAGTTAAAGGACCAAATCTGCCAAACATTGAAAGATCAATAAAATTTGACTAAAACATAAATGTTGACCACATTTACTGCACTTTCACCACACCTGCCAACCACATTTATTTCTCACCAAACCAAGATCCATGGCTCACATTCAAACTGCAAATCCACACGAATTTCTCAAAAACTGTAAGTTTTTAAATGATCTTTGTGCAAGTATAAGCAATGGTTTTTAATCTTGTAAAGATCCTACGGCTAAATCATTCACAATTGATGATTTTAGATTTAGGGTTTTGCACGAATTGGGTTTTTTCAATTCTGTGTGTTTAGGTTTGATTTTGTAGGTGGGTTTTGCTGTTAATCATGTCCTTAACATGTTTAAATCATTGAATCGTACCCAGAAACATTGATTGGTTGATTCTTGAATTAGGGTTTATACATACGATTTAGGTATTTTCGATTTAGTGTATTAGAGTTTGATTAAATGCTTGGGTTATTGTTATAACATGTTATAGAATATACATAAGTGCTTTAATCGTACCAGAAACATGTCGTGATTGAGAATCAAAGGTTTAGGGTTTATCGACACTAGCAGGTTTGATCTTGCGTATTTGTGGATGAAAAGTGTTAAAACTTGGTCAAAATCCTTAGGACTATATAAGGAACACTCGCCCATGTTTGATTTTGCATTTGAAACACAAAAATTGCATAACGTGATTCTTTCTTCATGCTTTTTTACGCATAAGTTGTGTTCTTAAGGTTTTGTGTGTAATATTGTCATTAGTGGTGTTTTGAAATGAATTGTGAATTGTTTTTGATTTGTGGTTTGTTAAAATTTTTCCAGGAAATCAAAGATTCAAAGAAAATCAAGGTTACCCATAATCTGTCATTTTTTCGCATAAGATTCAATCATCTTTCGCAAAAGATTCGACTGTGAAAAACAATATCTTGGATAAGATATTTGTTTACGCATAAGATTAAATCTTACGCTTAAGACTTATTTTACGCATAAGATTAAACTCTTACACTTAATATTCGTCTTACGCATAAGTTTCAATCTTTCGCATGAGATACACATTTTACGCCTAAGATTTTTCCTTACGCATAAGGATGAAGGCTTACGCATAAGATTTATATCTTACGCATAAGATTGAGAGTTACGCATAAGATTCTGTCTTCTGCTTAAAGTACTATCTTACGCATAAAATTATGTCTTACGCGTAAAATTCAAGTTTTACGCGTAAAATGACATGTTTTTGTGATATGTGTTATTTGTCATTTGTTTTTTCTAAGTGTTGTTGTATTATATGTACTTGTGATGTAATGTTGCATATGTGCTTTAACTTCATACTCATTTATATCACTACATGTCATATGAGAATACTTATTGTTGTAATGTTGGTTGCATGTTCATATTCACTTGATTAATTCATACTTAAACCAATCCAACATAACATATGAATCAACTTAATGTGACTTATAACATCATTCCTCGGATTAAACCAAATCATAACTCATGGACTTAAAACGCTCAAGAACACTAAAGCTAACAAATTGTATTGTTTCAATGTTTGTGTTTCTATTATAACCTTTCAGATGGCTGAACAACCAAACATTGAACCACAAGTTGAACAAAAGCTCACATGTGAAGAAACATTTCCTCAAAACTACAAAAGAACTATTGGCAAGAATAATCTAAGGGTTGGCTTCAACAAGTTCACCTGCAATGAATCTTCCTGTATTGTTGCAGTTGATGCTCTTCTTCACCATCCTTACAAGTCAATGCTCACGAAATCTGCTTCTGTTCCATCATTCTACATTCATCAATTCTGGAACACCATCGAACTTGACCTGAGTGAAGAATTCTTTACCTGCACTCTACACAAGCGTCAAGTCAGAGTTGATATCGATTCTCTTCGTTCCATTCTTCTTCTACCAGATCTTGCTCCGGGTGAAGAATATCATCCAACACCTTCAGAAGCTGATGTTGTCAATTTCATTAGAGAAATTGGATATGACGAGTCTAAAGGAGTCGTTGCTACTCACTCAAGAGTCAACACAAGGTTTCTTCCTCAGCCATGGAGAACCTTATACCTCATCATCACCAAATCATTATCGGGAAGAGACAGTGGCTATGAGCATCCCAAGTTAGTTGACCTTCGTCTATTCTGGGGCATGGTTAATGTCATGTTAATTGATTATGCTAGATTGATTTGGGAAGACATGGTGAGATACATTCAGAAGAGAGTTGATAAAATCCCATTTGTCCGATTCATCAAACTACTCATCCACAACCTTCTTGAAGAACATGATGATATTCCTCAACGACTTGACGACGAGGACAAACATACAGTTAAGAAGGAACCCACTCTCAAGCAGATCAAAATGGTAGACACAAGTACCAGAATGCAAGGTTTAAAGCTTCCAGATTGTCTTCTCACCGATAAAGTTAAAGCATGCAAAAACTACAAGTACTATGAGCAGGCTCTCAAAGAAGAAAAGGTTGGTTTCTTAGATGAAGTACCTCTACCTTCCTCAATGCAGAAAAAGGAAAAGAAGGGAGGCAAAGCTGGAAGCTCCGGAAGTTCATCCAAAATGATACAGCCTTCTAAACCAAAAGTCATTAAAAGAAGGGTACCTGCAAAGAGGCCAACTCCATCTCCTGAACCCTCTCTTACTTCATCACCACAACTCTCTGATGAACCAGCAGTCTATAGAGAAGCTGGTACCAGAGTACAACAAACTAGAGAATCTCCTTCTTATGAAGAGCTGCATAAAGCAATTGATGAGTTCTGTGAAACTAATACAGAAACTGATGCTGACTTAGGAAAGATCATCCTGAGACCATTAACTGAAGAAGATTCCAAGCTGGAAGATGAAAGATTAAGGAAAGAGAAGATGAAAGAGCCTATGACTGAGGAACCACACACTGAAGAATCCACTCAATTGGACTTCGACTTGACTGTGGAAAAAGAAAATGAAAGAACTCTTAAGCTGGGTCTTCAAGAAAGTCGGGCCTTCACATTCCAAGCTGATCAACCTCCACCTTTTCCGGTTAATCAACCCGGTGAGGCAGGAGCATCTAGCAGTTCAGCTCAACCTCTTCCGGTTAAGCAACCCGGTGAGGATAAGTCTTCTACAGCATCTATTCCTGATCTGGTTAATCAACCCAATAAGGAAACAAATCCTGAAGCTGCCCTTGTCATCTTTGAGTCACAACAACAATTGCCATTAGACGAAGAAATGGAAGACGTCGAAAGTAATGACGAAGATGATGAGGAAGATGAGCGATTAACTCTTGAAGATTTGGAAAAGGCTGAAGCTGAACTTGCTGAAAAAGAAAAGGCTAGAGAAGAAGAAGAATGAAGAAAACGAGAGTTGGAAGAAGCTATGCTTGCAGGGGAAGAAAAGTTACAAGAAGAAGATGATGCAAACATTGTTGACGACCCTGTACCAAGTCCCAAAACTGTACCAAAAGATGACAAAGACACTTCCACATTTGTTGAATCATCACAGTCATCACCACCACCAACAAAAACAACGTCAACTGACAAGTCAATCAAGAAGCCACTCAACCCAGTAATCGCTCAAGCATCGATCAAGATTAAAAAAGCAGTTAAGATTGCTCGTGAGAAGAAACGCAACAAACTTGAAGAAAAAGTTGACTCACTTGCAACTCTTGTCACAGGATTGACTAACCAGATGAGTGATCTTCAAGACCACAAGATAAAGGTTGATGAATACCTAAGAGATGTTGACATGGATGAGTTAGTTCAAAAATACACAGATGCTTATCTTAGTGAAAATCTGAATAATCAACTCAAAGAACTGCTCCAACCCATGAAAGAACATATAGACAAGACTGTAAAAAAGGTCGTCAAAGAAGTGATCACATCTACTCCATTTACACTCAAAGCTGGCAAGCCATCCACACCATCACAAGAACTATCTCTTGATGACTTGCAATCTCAGTTGTCTGCAAAGCTTGCCACGAAGAGTGATATGACTCCTGAAGAAACTGCTATCTGGAATGCCATTCAAGCAAACATGTCTAAAGAATCGTGTAAAGCCGATGCTGAAAAGTTCAAACGTCCTAGAGATGATGAAGATAAAGATCCAAATTCTTAGGCCAAGAAACATAAAAGTGTCAAGGGTCCTTCTTCTCAGCTCAAGGAACCAGAGGTCACACCTTCTATAGCAAACCCCAACCAATCCAAGCTATCCGAAACATCTCCAAAGGCCGACGACCATTTTGTTTACACCGGCGGAGATGACTACACTCAACCTAATCCTCAACCTCATAACAAGCCAGAACCTTCATCAACAAAGAAAAAAAATAAAATAAAAAGGTAAAAAGCCGAAGGTATTCGAATGGTTAGATGACGACAACACGGCTGAATATGGCTGGTTTGATGAGATGGTAAAGGCTCAACCTCCACTTGCTGATGATCAGCAACCAATCGATGGCCGAATCGTGGAATATGCACAAGTTCTTCAAAGGGATTGTCGTGTGGAGCAACTCAACAAAAAGGAACTCAGAAGGGTCAAAACTGTTGCCTTCGACTTTCTAAAAGATTGATACTGCAGTGCAATCGAACTTGAATATCAGTTGGAAAACATTGCCCGTGCAATGTCAGACAACATTGACTGGATCAACCCTAAGTCCAACGTTGATCGCACCTCAATTCACAAAGGGCCATACTACACAGATTTGACAAAGCCATTACCGTTTGTAGGAAAGCCTAGACAAGAAAAGATTCCTTATCGCTTCTTCTTCAACAAAGACTTGGAGTACTTACAACATGGAAACAAGACAGAGAAGAAATATGTGACGTCCCTGACTAAGAGAATCCCGGCAGTACGATACCTGCACGCAGCCATTGAAGAAGATGTTACTCACTTGTATGTCAACAAACTTGTGGAGTACAATCGAGATGCACTGTATGGGATTCATCATTGGCCTCCTAGGCGTGCCCTCTACTACCGCAGTAGCAGACTGGAAAAAACAAGCGGGGATGTTATTAGTGATCTCAAAATTGTTTCCATCCAGCTCGTCGCAACCGTCACACAATTTGGTTATTCATTCCTTAAGAGGATCGTTGTCAAACGACAAGATGAAAAGGAGTATGAATTCTCTGAAGCTGACTTTCCCCGATTGAACCTGAATGATATTGAAGACATGTATCTTCTGAAGATACAAGGGAAACTTTGCAATCTACCAAGGGATATGCAGCTGGCTTTCATTACTCATAAGGAGTATCATCATTAGAGAACGTGTTGAAGACCTCCAACTGGGTGTTGAAAGTTATTAAAAGAAGCTGAATCTCATCAAACCAATAATCCAGGACGTCCATAACATCAGTCTGCTATCTCAATACACGTTGCTGCAACGTCCTGCATTTGGTTTCATCTACCGAAGTGCTAAACTTCACAACTGCTTCATGGCTTACAACGAGATTCATAAGTTCTGTGATGACACTTTGAAGACTGTTCGTGATGGGTTATCAACTCGTCTTAAGGATATCGAACTTATGGGAAACACGAGATGGAATACAAAACAAGCCAGAGATGTCCGTCGGTTCATTGAAAAGATTGATCGAAGGTTGAAGCGTCGAGATCAGATAAGGAGGTTGGAGAGTTATATTGGAGCACGACCAAGCTTTCTGATCATGACGTTCCAGAGACCAGAATGATTAAGCTACCTGATTGGTTGTGAGTAGTTGATTTTATATCTTGATTCATGATTTGTTAATATTACTATGGTTTGTGCACACATAACAGTGTACAACCCGAACTTGTAATGAAATGACCCTGAGGTACGCAGCAGTGCCTCAATCCTAATGTAAGGAGCGAAAGCTTCATACTTTTGAGTAGAATTAATCAAATTTTTAAGTTTTCTTAAAATTCTGCACAAAAGACAAGTATTTCACCTCAATATAGATTCACTTGTTGAGGGGGAGCACTTGAATAAAATCATTGTTCTTAAACGTCAAAGTTCTTGTTGGATTCTCCCTATAAGACTCAAAAAGCATATTTTAATCAAAAGTTTAACAAAAACAACATTTTATATGCTATTTTTAAGGGGGAGAAAATGAAAAGTGATTAAAATATGGTTGAAAAGTATGGAATCTCGCATGAGCTCGACTCAGATATTACCAAAGAATTGACGAAACTTCAAATGTTAGTAAATCGAAAAGACTTTTCCTCGACGGGTAATAACTTCAAGTTAGTTATTTGAGCTAGTTGTCACCTAAAAGCTGACAATGTATCTCTTTAACTAGGGGTGAGCAAATGACCCGAATGGACCGGACCGACCGACGGACCGACCGACGGACCGGACGGACCGGACCGGACCGACCACATTCGGTCTGGTCCTCGGTCTAGGCTTTTTGGCTAATTCGGTCTTCGGTCCGGTCGGTCCGGTCCGGTCTTCGGTCCGGTCCGGACCGACCAAAAAACCGAAAAAACTTGCCAAATCTTGCCTATTTGGACCGGACCGACCGAAGACCGAACCGGACCGGACCGGACCGACCTTATTCGGTCTCGGTCTCGGTCCCGGTTTTTTCCTTATTTCGGTCTTCGGTCTTGTCGGTCCGGTCCGGTCCGGTCCGGTCCTGGACCGATGCTCACCCTTATCTTTAACTAGCGACGTAAGCGTGTCTTGAACAGGACTTGTCTAAGTAGAATGTACCATTTCGAGAGACTCTCTTTGAATATGACCAGGACGGGTAATAATTTCAAGCTAGTCTAACTAGTGATGTAAACGTGTCTCGAATAGGTCATGTTCACTGAGATTCAATCAATTCAAAAGTGCAAACTCCACCCCACATGTGTAAATTTATATTTACAACTCTTAAGCACATGTGAAGGCGGAGTATTTCTGAAAAGCATAAAACTCTCAAGTGTTAACCAAATATGTTTTATAATCATAAACACTTTGAGAGATTTTTCAAATGAGTGGTTTGTGGCAACATAGGATAGTCATGGAGTTATAAGGTGACTAAGTATAGGAAATACGTCCTATGATCCGCCAGAACCGGAGGGATCTACCCAAGGACAACACCAATAGTTTAGTACTAGAAGTCCTTAGGTATGATTGAAAAAATGAGTAAAGAATGAAAGGAGAAAGAATGGGTTGAAGAATTAAAAAGAAAAGTAAAGAAAAGGGTGAAAAGAAATAGCCCTCCATATGTTCAACCTTAGGGCAGAAACCGGGTTCAATTCATATGTTACTGGTTGTTGCTAAGGCGACACCGGTATTGAAGACAAAGACGTCATGGACCCAGTGACGCACTGCACTAAACCTTCTAAACCACTCAAGTTCTCTTAAAAGATCTTGTTTCATTCTCACGGGGAACCCTGCATAATCTATCGACCGCTCATTATGAGTTATGTTGATATTGAAACAGGAGACACCGCTCCAGTCTCCGACCACTAAAATGTGCACTTATCAAGTCTAGAGCCGTGAGATAACATCATAAGATCTCTTAGGAATACATGATACTTCTACAACTGGTGTTCCAACATTAAGGACGCCAAATGTAAACTTATGAGTCCTACGCAGATCTTAGCAATCTGCCAGAACATTTATGAGAGGATTCACATATGTGATTCTCAGTGATTGAATGGAAACTCCTGCCAGGGTCAACATCAAACAGCCCTGACAGCAGGTCACTTCGGTAACTCCTTGTGGGCTACGCTTAGTGTTCGTGGTGGTTCTATAACGGTCTACAGTCGTGGGGTGATCTCCAGCGACTCACCTGAATCATTGATGTACCTTGGTAGATCTTGTAAGCCCTCTCGGGGGTATCTGGTTCAGGAACGGCCTTGGTAAGGGTTAGAGAGAGTTTTCACACTATGCTGTTAACAATCTCTAATTCCGAACCTGTAAGTACCGGATGTTTTATTGCTAACTGTTTTCATGCAGGTACCAACCACCACCATGACACCAGTTTCCACATGCTCATACATACATCACAACGTCAAAGAAAAGTCACAGAAAAGTCAAAGAAAGTTCTCACAATGATCAAAGCAGAGCAAAGGTCAAAGAAAGATTCTACGTTACACAAAGGAATCTACAAAAGTAAAGCGACTAAGATCAAAGTGAAAGAACAGGAATAGCAAATGTATGAATCTCAAAGACTAAAGACGTATGAGCATGTTGGAAAGGCGTATAACCACCAGAGACAAAGAAGTGACGAAAGGCAGATAACACTATAACACAATCACATCCACAACAACAAGAACAAAGAACAAAGAACGATGAATGAATTACTTTATGATTTTTTGAAGACGTCTCAAGCTGTGAATGTCAAATGTTAAAGAACGAGATGAAGACGTCTAGCAACCTTGATGACCGACCCTTTGGGGGAGATTGTTAGGAACACGTTTTATATATTATCAAGTGTCGGTCATTTATGTTATGTAATAGGTTGCTCTAGTTAATTACTTATTATGTTTTATGTTATAAGGCTAATGGGTAAAGCCCATTTTGGCTCCAAAGCCCACGTTAGGAAGTAAGAAAGGAAGGAAAGGTGTTGCCCTAATCCCTTTCTATAAATGCCTCTCATATGCAAACATTTTATCTTGTTGGTTTATTTGATATCTATGTGAAATTCTTGCTTTTTATTTTCTCTTATCATATAAATCATCCAAACTCTCTTCTTCATCTTATTTTTCTCTTGAATCAATACTTGTGTAATCACAATATGGTGACCTAACAGTAGGGTTTATGTAAACGCCTTGACTAGAGTTGGTTCGTATCCTCTAAGATCTTAGGTGTCTTAGAGCCCTGTTACAGTTACGTTATATTCTGATCAAATATAATTGGAGGTGATTGGAGAAAAACCTTGTTGCCAATAATTTTGATTTGTTTTAATTCCGCTGCGTGTACATGTTTATTATCATTGTTATTGCTAACCCTAGATGCTCAAAACGATCCAAGGAGTCTAACAAACTCCACAATTGGTATCAGAGATTGGGGAGCTCGTTACCTAGGGATTCACAAGGTTTTTAGTCGAAGAATGAAGAAGAAAATCGACTTTGTTTTCAATTTTCGTAACTTTCTGCAGTGCAGTTTTCAAACGGTGATAGCTGGTTCGTTAACCGTTAGATCGGGCTGAAATTTTTGCTGGAGGTTCTCTACATATCAAGGTATATTCTCACCAAAGGGATCTTCAATCTGAGCTTCCAATCAAAAGATACACGGTGTTAAAGTCTGCTGCAGAAACATATTTGTAAGTCGAATTTTTAGGGTTTTTGTGATACTAAACTTCAAGAATTCGTGCTTACTTGTGTCAATTCGTTCTAGAAGTTGGATATATGTTGTTTGGTGTCTAAAGTTCATGAAAGAAAGCAGTTGTGGATGTGTATAATCGATTTTTTGGTGATTTTAGGGTTTTAGAGACACTTTAAAGTGTTGTCTTTATACTTTAATGGTGTTGATGTTGGTGTGATCAATATGGTTGGAGTTTTGGTACTCAATTTTGATACGTTAGTGCTGATCTCGATATATACTGCTGCTAGACATAGAAAGTTTCTACTACTCACTTCAAGTTTCTGCTGCTCGACAATATTACTACCGCTGTCATGTTTTTCTGCTGCTGCGCTTAAAGGTTACTACTGCTAAGGTAAAATGTTTCTGCTGCTCGATACTGTTGCTCGTAATAATTTTTCTGCTGCTGCAACATTTTTCTACTGCTAGCATTGTCCAATATATGTTATTCCTAATGCTAGTATTATTCGATGTCGGACCGTACATAGATTTGGTTATGGCAGAGTTGGAGATGGTTTTACACACACAGAAGGTTGTTGGTTAATTCACACACACAAGGAGTTTGGTTTATGTTCTTAAAAGATTAATGGCTCGTTCTTATTTATTCTCATTGGCGAATAAGATTATTTGTTGCTTATTTGACGATGAAGTGGAATTTTTCAAGGTTGTGTTTTATTATTGGTAATGATACCTTTTCAGCAGGAGGTAACTTGTTTGCTCATTCAGGTGACTACGAATTGACAAACACTTGAAGGAGTTACGTTATTGTGCTCAGTGATTATTGTCAAGAGATTGCGATCTCCCTATACGTTAAGTATACGTTCGAAGTCAGTTTTTGTACAAGATATAAGACACAAGGTTGGTTTCTTCTACTTCAGCATCAATTATTGGTAATGATTTGTTTTCTTCAACATTACACAAAGCCTACAGATTTGAAGAATCATGAAGATGATTAACACATTGATTTCAGGGGAAGCATATTATGATGTGTTTAATCATTTGATGTTCATGCACCACTTGAGGGGAAGTGTTTTGGTTCTTACTACTGCTAGTTATTATTACTACTGCTAGTTTGGGTTTCTATTGTTTTGGATTCATTATTCGTATTTGTGCGTCATGGAGGGCAATTTGAAACATTAGAAGACTTGGATTGGAAGTTTGTGGTATTGGTTCGTGGTGGTCAAGATCATATTTGCATACATTCCCTATTTGTTGATAACAAAAAAGGGAAGAGATGTTGGAGTGGCATGGCATGGATTAAGGGGAAGACAAGATTGTTTCATTCATGGCAAGATTTAATTATCTTAACTTTTCTACTTCGTCTAGGGAAGTTCGTACAAGACGGTGTTTGTTTTGTCATCATCAAATAGGGGAAGATTGTTGCGTTTATTAATTTGATGAGACAAAACGACCAAGAATGAAACAAGAAGGACTTAATACGACAAGAACGAATTCTACAAAAGATGGAGTTTTCTACAAGTCATTCCTTATTGTATTTTGTAAACCCTAATGTCTCTATTATATAAAGAGACATATGGTACAGGTTTTAAATTAAGTCTTTCATAATGTAGATTACTAAAGGGGTGTGTGTGTCTAGGGCGTAGGGTTTATGTAAACGCCTAGATTAGAGTTGGTTCGTATCCTCTAAGATCTGAGGTGTCTTAGATCCCTGTTACAGTTAGGTAACACATTATATTCTGATCAAATATAATTGGAAGTAATTGGAGAAAAACCTTGTTGTCAATAACTTTGATTTGTTTTAATTCCGCTGCGTGTACGTGTTTATTATCATTGTTATTGCTAACCCTAGATGCTCAAAAATATCTAAGGAGTCTAACAAACTCCACACACATCTCAACCATTCACTCACCCTTTCTCTCCAAGGATGGAATATTTCCTTGGATATACCATTTAACCCAACCATGGTTCACTCTCTAACTCAACCATGGTTTGTTCTCTACACACACACCCTTCTTACCTAACCTTGGTTACTCCTAACTTAACCATGGTTCATTCTTAACCCAACCTCACTCACTCTTCCCTATATAGGAATATCCCATGGCATATTCTCTTCTCTCTTTTATGCCATGTGAGGAATACCCATTCTACCCCTACCCAATTATCCTTTCTACATTTCTATCCTTGGTAATTGGTTTTTCATAAACACTTCACAAAACATTTTCTAAATTGGCTATTTGAGTTGGTAAACCTTAGATTGATTAATGTTAAGGTTTAAATGTGTGAAGTACAATTAGGGGTTTAGCAAGGTTAGGTATTTATGAGGCCAAACACCCAAATTGGGAAAATGCAACAGAGGTCCTGGCGCGCTGCCCGCGCGTTGACGCATGGGCGACGCGCCAGTCTCGTTAAATTATTCCCAAGTTGGGTCTTTGCCTATAAATACCCCACATTGGCTCTTGTATTCCTCACCCCTTGCCATTATTCTTTCTCTCTACATTCTTTCTCTCTAATCCTCTAATTCTATCATGTGTTCTTAATTTTTCACACTAACATCTTTGAAAGAACACATCTCCTTGCAAGGGAAGAATCACAAGAACCTAATCCACTCTTGTGATTGTGTCGAGGGTCTTCTTATCTTTACCCTTTCTATTACAATCGAGTCTCTAGGTTAGGTTAGGGCTTGATTAAACAAACATTCATTCATTCAATTTTTTAAGGGAAGTCTTTTGTCTTTGTGACCAAGCCTAGATCATTGGGGATCGAGTTGGGGTTTGATACTTTCAGGTGGAAGTTTTGGTTGTGGTCTTGGTGACCTAGTGTAAGTCGAATCACGAGATTCTTTAGGGTGGTTTCCGAGGGCGGAATACCGTGGGAGTAACTCCTTCTTTGTGAGCATCGATATTAGGGAATATCGGTGGAGTGAATTGTAACGGTTTGTAGTCCACCGAAAGGATTATACTAGTGGAATAGTATCGTGTCGTGGATTCGCAACTGGACGTACGGATGGTTTAAACTCCCCATCCGGAACCAGTATATATCGTGGTGTCTCTTTACTCGCTTTATATACTTTGGATTGTGTTAGTGATTGTTCTTGTTTAAACCACTTGGTGTTCTTCTTGGCTTAAAGTTTTTAAACATCTAAAAAGCCGAAGAAACCGTATTCACCCCCTCTACGGTTCTACATAATCAACTAACCCAAAAACTACTTAATTAAACCAAATAAAATAATTAACACGAAAAGTAAATGTGGTGAACTTCTTATGGGGAAACAAGTGTGTTTACTTAGATTTCACTACTCCCTATTTATCTCTTGTTGATTCGTTGAGTTGTCATGATTGTTTAGTTGAAGGATTGTATTCCTTAATACCATTCGTGGGGCCGTGTACGTCCTTCCCCAACCCTATGAATATCTATTTCCTCTTATGATGACACGTTTAGTATCCCGTCATAGAATCCTCAACATCTATTCATGCATTAAATACAATCAATAAAACCGTAGTACACATCCGATTATGTTTCTTAAGACGTTCAAGCTTGTTACCGTATACGAGGATAGCCAGTTTTCTTAAGCCTAACACGAGTCAATTAACCAAACAATAAACAACAAACCAACATTCAATAACTAGGTTTCATTAGATCTAAGCAAACACTAAGTAATCTAAGCTAGCATGTTAATGTAAAGAAAAGACAAACAATTAATCAAACAACACATAGACATATTGAATGATTAATAGAAGAACTTATCTTCAATTAAACATGGAAGAAAAGAGGGTTTGAAACCCTAAAAGATCTGTAAAATTCGTACTAGGGTTAAGCTCCCAAGTTACACACCAAATTTGCACACTTAATGAATGAAAAATCCAAAACTATATATAGAGATACACTGGTGACAGTGTCAGGTTATGAGTCCTGACGCTGTCATCTCGCCGTCATTAAGGTTTCGTAATGCCCAATCCAGCTTCTTGACTTCGTCACTCATAAACTCTTCTGGGTCGTCTCTTGTTAACGTTGTACGTGACGGCCTACTCCAAATAACACGTGACGCCATCACGTGTAAATCCTCCAAAAGTTTACTGGAGCATCACTTGCAATATTTTCCACCTTCTTGAATCTTCAAGTGACGGCGTCAGCTTGTAGTGCGTGACGTCGTCAGGTGCATTTTCCAGCCTTGTTCCATGATTTTGTCGTTTTCTTCACTTTTAACTCCAAAAACGTCCAAAATACTCCATTTTCCAGAATTCTCGTTCTAAGAACCTAAAATGAGAAAATAAGCGATTTGAGGTAATATTTGACCATATATTTACGATTTAGGGCTTAAATGACCCCCTAAAAGCGTATCAAATAAATCCTTATCAAATATATCCCTACACTTGGGATTTGCATGTCCTCAAGCAAATGAGCTTTTTCACCAATCAAAATACAAGTTAGGGGTCATTTAACATTAATATAAAAGTAATTACAACAAATGATCGTTCCACCTTAGTCAAAACAAGCACGGAAATTATACACTAGCACCTCACATTAAGTGTTTGGATACTCTCATCTCTCGGGTGTTATAAATTTATATATCACTGATGTCGGCCTTTTTAGGGGCTGAAACATATCAAATGTAATATAGAGAGTTTTCCAAGTATTGCAAAAGAGATTGCAAACCTGGGTCGTTCTTCCCAACGAGGTGTGAAATTGTGTTAGAAACGAATTGTGATCAAGTGATTATGAAAGGGTAACCAATAAAAGAGATTTGAATTGTGATTACACTACAAGATTATGAAGGAAACAATGTAGATGAACAATAACGCGAAACCTAGAAACGTTTTAAAACCTAAAACGTACGTTTACGTTTAAATAAACGTCTACGTACAAAAAATAAAAGTGAAAATAGAAATCTATAAATACCTAGGTGATAAAAATTATGTTTTTACAATCCTAACAATAAAAGAAAATTTTAAGAAAAAGAAAATTAATTTTTAAACTATTTAATTAATTATTATTAATTAATAACTATTTATTAATTATTTAAAACTATTTTGATTTTTAATAAATACTAAATAAACAAAGAAAAATCTGAAACTTTTGCTATAAATATCCTATGGTGACAGAAAGGTAAGAAAAATATAAAAACAGAAAGTGCTTAATTAAAAAGATGAAAAATAAGCTAAAAAGCTCAAGCTTCTTAAATAGAAGCTATCACTTTCCTTAAAATGGTGTTTATCTAAATTTTTCTTTTACAAACCTATTACTCTACTGAAAATAGACAACTTTAATAAAGACGAAAATTTTAGAACTTAAAAAATAAGCAGTTTGAAGCTTAAGAGCTTAACAGTTGAGCTTTTGAGCTCAAAATGGGTATTAAGCTCAAAACAAGCTACAAGCTGCTAACAAAGGTAAAATAAGATCTAAATAAGTTAAGTGAACTAGGAATGAGCTAAAAGAAGCAAAGGATTACACTCATAAGCTCAGAATAAGCCAATAAGCAAATCCAAATCCAACAGTCACACACACAGGCCTGCAGTGATTTTCAAGGCCAATTTAAGCTAGGGGCAAAAGCTCCAAAGCTCAAAATAAGCACTGAGGTAGTGAGTTGGGCTAGTGGGGTGTCCAAAAAACCAAAGCTCAACCTGTGGGATCCACTGGTGAGCGTTTGAAGAGCTTATGAAAAATGCCCAAATACACTGAGGACTCAGTGTATGCTGAGAAATGGGACAAAATAGAAGCTGATTGCAGCCCTATCAAATAAGCTAGAAATGGAAAAATGATTATTGGAACTTTGAGATGGGTTGATAAGCTTCTCAAGAAATCAAATTTCACAAGCTAAGGCCAAGTAATGAAGCTTGTGCAAGCTTTTGAAAAACTGATCAAACTGGGTGCACAGGGCAGATTTTGGAAAAATGGCTAAAAGTAAAGCACTGAATAAGCAGATAAAATAAGCTAATAAAATTTAACAAAAATACTATAATGAAGAATAGCAACAAAATATTATGATCCTAAAAGCACAAGTTATGAAACTAAGTATTAAGCTCTAAAGAAAATTATCTATTTTATTCTAAAACTGCCTAAAGGAAATTTTGACTTTTTAAGTTATGAACTAGGTTGACTTATATGAACTTTGATTCAATCCTACTCACTGATTATGTTGTATTAAGGTGAATTAAGACTGGTTTGATCAATAATAACAACTTATGAACATAAAAGCATGATTATGGAACACAAAGTCTTAACAGTTGGCAATTTGAGAGAGATCAAAGGCAATTTTGACTTTCTATAAAGTAAGCACCGGATTTTATGTTTTAACTGAGCTATATGGTCCTAATGTGACATACATCAAACAAGAACAACACCACATTCAACCTCTAACACAGTTTTCACTCACAATATCCAAACAGCCCTTAAAACTCAGAACTTGTGATTTTCAAAGGATTTCCCAAATTAAGACCATGCAGCTGATTCAAGACCTTATATTATCATATCATGAGACTAAAGAAGCATTAAACAACAACAATAACAACATAAAACTCAGAAATGACAATTATGCTATAATGACTGTCAAACTAAGATTTTTAGCAACTACAAATTCTAGAGAACAAGCAAACTGTTTTAATGGATAATTTTACTTAACTACAACATATAAACATAAGAACACAAGGATTTAAGCCATAAGCTACTTATACAGTGAAATGCAAAAATGCTTAAAAAGGGCTTACAACTGGCAATTCAACTGAGAACAAAGAACAAGGACCAAGGAACAATTGTGATACCCTTCCACTCAGCTTCTGAACCAAAGGCCATCCAATATTTACCCTGCTCCAGCTTTCTTGATCATCTAGACTGAATTCTTT
The DNA here is from genome assembly GCA_021014915.2 of Artemisia tridentata subsp. tridentata. Taxonomy (NCBI): domain Eukaryota; kingdom Viridiplantae; phylum Streptophyta; class Magnoliopsida; order Asterales; family Asteraceae; genus Artemisia; species Artemisia tridentata. Next base: position 1,964,116 of record CP139501.1, read on the forward strand.
GATTTTTTTTATCTATTTTATATATTTTTTTTGGTATTTTTGATTTTTGAACTTACACTGGATTTTAAAGTATCTAATAGCTTTTATAAGCTATCTAGGAGCTTATATGATCTATTTCAGTCCATATCAAGCACTATAAACAACTTTAGAGTAAACTTGGAATTTTTAATACGAATTTGCACAAATTGGAACTTAAACTGAAACACTTAATTAATACTTGAAAAGGGTTTACAATACACTGAAAAGAGTTAACAAAGTACTGAAAAGCTTTAAATTACACTTGGACTGATAAAATTATCTAAACGAAATACATTAACTAAAAATTATACTAGATACTTGTCTTTGAGCCTTCTCTTTCTTTAAATAGGGTAACATTAGGGTTTGTGAAGACTTCTGATTGATTCCCACTTCCATTTGTAGCCATTGGATCTTTTAAACTCAATCTTGACCTTCAAACTGTTTTTGGCGCCAAAATGTTATATACCCACTTCTCTGGTTACTTGGAGGGTTTTGTGATCAATAAATGCACTTTGGATTATGTGGAGGCTGGGGGAACATGGAATGGTGTTGGTGAGCTGGAGGTGAGGAGGGGGGAGGAGCAGGTTTGCAAGTGGGGGTGAAGAGGGTGACTGGTTTGTTTTATTTATTTTTGGCTGGGAGGGAGTATATTAAACGGGGGAGTATATATTATGAAGTTGGGTCGGGTAGGGTGTTGGGCCAGGGTGGAAGGGTGGTGGACTGGATTGATTATAAAGGGATGGGATGGGTTGTGTTTTGGGTTTTGGGTTTATAGAAAATAATAGGGTCCGTTTGGCTTAGAGTTGTAACAAGGACCAATTATGTAAATTCGCCAAACATGAGGGGGTGAATCTGTGATTTCTCCAAACTGCTCACAAGGACCAAAGATGCCCATCTCCAATAATACAAGGACCATTGTTGCCAATTTCCACTTTTTAAAAAACCAAAGGACCATTATTGACATTTTCCAAAAGTTTAAGGACCTATTCTGCCATTTGCCCAAAGAATCATTCAAGGACCAATTTTGACAACTTAGAATATTTCAGGGACCTTGAATGATAAAACTCCACATTTTTGAATTTCAGGGACTAGATTTGCCAATCTTTGAAAGTTCAGGGACTGAAAATGTAAATTATGCCAATTTTGTTTGTTTTCCATTTGTTTTCAGTACTTTTGCCCCTGAGACTTATAAAAACACAGTCCATTGATATTTTATACATTTTGAGATTTTTTGAAGTGTTTTTTGACTGTATTTGAGGTTCAAATGTGAAAGAAATGATGAGTATTTACACACTCATCAATCCCCCACACTAAACTATTGCTAGTCCCTAGCAATCTTTTATGAAAAATTAATGGATTTTAATCTCTTTACCAAAAGCCATCACTTCTGGAGTAGCCATTGTTTCAGTGTGTGAGACCTTGGTACAATGATAACCAAGTGATTTTGAGCAAACCACCAGCTTCCAACGGATTTGATTTGTCTTTACCAGAAGCCGTCTGCTTCTGGACTAGCCAACTCTTAGATAAAATAACTTATTATCTTTGGTGAGCTGATGACCAATTATGGTTTTCCAATGCCTTTACCACAAGCCATAAACTTGCGGGCTAGCCAACTCTTCACTAATTAAAGATATGGTGAGCTGAATACCATACAATTTTGGGCAAATTGCAAGCCGTCAACGGATTTGAGAAATCTTTACCCAGATCCGTTTGCTCCGGGATTAGCCAATCCTTTTGTTTGTTAGACATGGTGGACTGATAACCATAAGTTGAGTGAGTGCAAAACACTTACTCCAAAAAAAAATTTTGGCCAAAAATGGGGGAATTAGGTGGTATATATACGTGATTAAATTCGTGAGAATTCCCCCCCCCCCACACTAGAAATGAATATTGCCCTCAATATTCAAAGTACCAGATGTTATGCCGAAACTGAGAACGTAAAGGGAAATACTCCGGGCCTTTTTTTTTTTTTTTTTTTTTTTTTTTGAACTTATATACAACATCGGGGGGCAACTCCCCCACACTAGGGTGGTAGAAAGTAGAAAGAAATCAGAAATATGGGTGAAAAACCCATATGGTGTGCTACTGTTTTTGATTCCCGAGTCGCTAGCTTGACTCGACCCCGCATTCATTTGTTCATGGGGAAGCAAAGTGGAAAACCAATCTCGATCGGACTTTCGTTCACTGTGTTTAGATAAACATATGAACATCAGAAAGTTCCACACCGACGAGATATGACCGCGGTGTTGTTTAATAGTAGAAACTATAAAGGATGATACCGGGGTCAAAGATGGTGTCTTCATTCCCGAAGGAGAAAAGGGAAAGAGCAACCACACCATCTGTGAAGAATGGAATAAAGATGTGCATCACAATGCAAGTCCATTCTTCATCAGTAAAAAGCAAATCACCATTTTTGACATTTTTTAGCTTAGTCTTGAAGCTTAAATGGTGATTGGCAACAGAATTTCCGGTCGGGAGGGTTGGAACTGGTTCTTCATTCAATAGATTTTCCAGAAAAAGGATGTCCCCCTCCGAATCAAAGTATGTATTGTCAATCCCTGTTGGAATTGACTCATCACTAAGAAAAGCATCGACTTCATTCCAAAAGTTGTCATCTTCCTCATCCGGAGTGAGAGAAGGAATGGAAGAGTCGGAAACAATTGAATCTGGGTATGAAATAGGATTGGTACTTGAGGAGCATACAGTTTCATCCACAGATTTCACAAACTCGATACGATAAACAGATTCAGGAGGTGGGACAAGTGGTGTGCTCTTAGAGCTAGCAATTTCCACCACTTCCGATGAGGTCTCTGATTCTAGTTCATCAATATCCAAAACACTTGAGACTTCCCTGGTACAACTTTCAAACCATTTGTTTGAACCAGGGTTGATTTTCATAGCCTTGAGCTCAGCACGTTTTTGTGAACTCCTCTTAACCGTGAAATTTGAGAGTGTTGCATTGATTCTTTCAGATTTTTGATCAATTGAAGCAACATTGTATTTGGAGTTTTGATTTATGTTAAACGTGAGCTCTTCGTTGTCAACCCGTATGGTCAACTCTTCAGCAAATACATCAATTAGAGCACGGATCGTTCTCAAGAAAGCTCTCCCTAAGATGAAGGGAACTCGAGGATCTGCTTCAAAGTCTACAACAAAGTCAGTAGGAAAGTGAAACTTTCCCACTTTCACCACGACATCCTCGGCTATCCCAAGTGGATGAGTTATGGTTCGGTCTGCTAGCTCGAGTGTCATACAAGTGGATGTAAGTTTAGGAAGAGATAGTTTCTTCCATACTGAGAGTGGCATGAGGTTAATGCTTGCGCCAAGATCGGCCAAGGCTGAGCATTGAACCATCCCCAAGAAATCACACGGGATTAAAAATCTGCTGGGGTCTCCAAGCTTTTCGGGAAGCTTCTTGAGAAGGACCGCCGAGCATTGCTCATTGAGAGGTGTTTTAGCCATTTCAGATAACTTATCTTTGTTGCTAAGTAAGCCTTTAAGTGTAGATGCAAATTTAGGCATAAGAACTAGAGCATCAGCGAAGCTTATGTCAAAGTGCAATTCATTGAAGATTTGGAAAAAAAATTCCATTTGCTCTTTGGTTTTGTCTTTGAGCTTCTGATCATGCAACCTTGATGGGTAAGGAAGCTGATTAGACTTTTGAGCCGGGACGGAAGTCATTTCGGGCTCAGAATTTGTTTTCGGAACTTCGGGTTCCGGAATTAGAGCTTGGACTACCAAAGGTGGGACGTGTGCGGTACTTCGTGGGCTTGAGAAATGCACCTTGTCCGTTGTATCCTTGGTATCTCGATTCATTGCTCCTGGTGGAGGAGGCATTGGAGTCGAGGGTCCATTGTGCATCTTACCACTACGAGTGGTGACGGCTTTCAACTCGGCATTTGGGTTAGGAATTGTAGTGCTTGGGAGTCCTCCGGAAGATGACGAAGCTTTGTTCATATTCATGTTCATGAAACTGCTCATCATATTCTTTAACTCATTAGTGCCGAGACATTGTGGTATCAATTTCCTTTCTTAGCTCAACTCTCATGTTATTGATCTGAGTTTGCATTGAACGTATGCTTGACTCAGTAATTTTCATGAAGTCATTTGATAGGGGAGCTTGAGAAGGTTGTTGATAATTTTGCTGATTTGGAGCTTGATATGGTTGGTTGAAATTGTTCCGGTTTTGACTGAAATTTTGAGAGTTGTTGAAATTTTGTCCTTGATTCGGAACAAAGCGATTTTGATTGCTGATGAAGCGAAAAGTGTACCGCTTTTAAGGGGTCATTTAAGCCCTAAATCGTATTTATTTGATCAAATATCGCCCTAAATCGTTCCTTTTGTCATTTTAGGTACTTTTGAGGAGAAATCTGGAAAAGGAGGCATTTTGGACGTTTTTGGAGCATAAAAGTGAAGAAAACGGCAAAGTCTCAAAAATCGGCTGAAAGTTACCTTTGACGGCGTCACATTTAACCCCAGACGGCGTCATGCCTTGGCAAGAAAAGTTGGACGTGAAATTTACTCATGATAAGCCAGTGAAAATAGCATGTGAATTCTGACGGCGTCACGCTTTAACTTGATCAAGGGCGTCACGGCTTAAATCAAAAGGGGACGGCGTCACGTTCAAGGTTCGACGGCGTCAAGCCTTGATAAGCCAGAATGGATTTTGGAAGAGCTAAAGAGGGACGGCGTCAAGAAGGTCATCCGGGAACCCTAGAAGCGGCGAGGTGACGGCGTCACACTCCATAACGTGACGCCATCAGATCCAAAAATCTATATATAGTTTTCTAATTTTTTGTCATTAGGGGAGAACTTAGTGTGTGGAATTTTGGGAGAAAACCCTAAGACGATTTTAGCTTCTTTTTCAAGGCTTTTTGCCTTGAGATCTTCCATGTTACATTGAAGATAAGTTATCAATTAATCATTCAATATGTCTATGTGTTGTTTGATTTTATCTTATTCTTGTCTTTTGATTAACATGTTAGGCTAAATTTATCTTGTGTTTGCTTAGATCTAATGAAACCTAGCTATTGATTATTGGTTATTAGTGTGTTATTAGTTGTATTGGATGATTGTTTATCTATGTTAGGCTTAAGAAAACTGGCTAACTTCCTATTCGGTAACTTGCTTGAACGTCTTAAGAAACATGAACCAAATGCGTACTAAAGGTTTTTATGGTTGTATTTAATGCACAAGCGAATTCTAGTGATCCCATGTTAGGAGCTTCCTAGCCGGCTCGACATAGGAGTGAAGTAGGAGCTTGTAGAGTTGGGGAAGTAAGTACGCCACCCCACGAATGGTATTAAGGAATACACCCGTCATCCACGCGACTAATACACACTAATTAACCGGTAAAAGATAGTTAGGGAGTAAGGAAATCTAAGTAAACACATTTCTCTACACATAAGTTTCTCACCAACATTTTATTTTCAGTTATTTATTTTATTTGCATTTGTAGTTATTTGGGTTAGTTGACTAGCAACTAATTCCGCCCACTCCTTCAAAACCGAGATTTTACTTGCTTTCATAAAAAAATATAAAAACATAAAAAGAATCTTCCTCAACCCTTAGACCTATTAGAGTAGTCTTTCATACCTAACGAACACTATTCCCTGTGGAGAACGATCAATCCCCCGTACTTACCACTACACTATACTACATCGGTCAGGTACACTGCCTGGTGGGGTTGTAAGCCTCTTGAGATCCCTCGAGAGGTAAAACCTGTTGTAAGGTTACAAAACCACGCATCAAGTTTTTGGCGCCGTTGCCGGGGAATAGTTATTGTTTAGGTTGAATTTTTATTTTATAGGTCTACTCACTAGATTCCTTTCTAGTGGGATTTTTATTTTCTTTTTCTAGGATTATCTTTAGTCTATCTTATTTCTTTGTGCCCTTTGTTTGTAAAACCATTTTCATTTGTCACTATGGCGGATGAAATTCCATTTAGATCATTGACAATAGATGAACAATTATACTTCACCAAGAGATTTGTTTCCTATCATTCCTATGAATTGTTTCGTGATCTTTGTGATATCCAAATGAAGTTGGGGGTAAGGTTAGATGGGTTTAATGAATTCTATGCATGTGATACTTCTCTTAGACAATCATTATCTGGATCAATTCCTTTTAGTAAGACCCTTTGGATGAATTTTGAGGAAAGCTTCCTAACCATGACCCATAAGTGGAACGAATTGATGGATTCGTATGAGCAAAAAGACCTAGTTTCTAAGGACATGGACTTAGTGTCAAACCAAGATTCTGAGATGGTTAAAGTTGAGCCACCTAACTGCATGTCATGGTTAGGCACCACCATAGTACAAGATGAACACTTAGGTGATCTTGATAAGATGGATGATAGAGTAGAAAATCTAAGACCACCAAGTACCCCACAAGTCCTACCATCATTTGAGGCACATACACCGCCCGTGACTTACCCGAAAGAAGTAGAAGAGACTATAGGAACCCCAATAGAGGTAGAACCTTTGAACCAAACACAACTAGAGGATATAGGTTTGAATGCTTTTAGTGATCACAACCTTACTCTTAGTTCTATGGAAGTTCCTAGTTTTGATGAACCGGAGCCTCAACCAAAACCGTTACCTAATCTTCCATCCTTGGATGTGAATTTAGGAATTAAAAAAGGTCCCGATCCACCCATCAAACCATGTAGTCCGGGTAATGTTAAGATTAAGGTAGTAGACTCTAGGCCATGTGGAGTGGAAGCTGATATAGGAGTGAACCATGACCTTACATACTTACATCACCCATTCATGATTGATCACAAGAAACATTATGGGTTTAAACCGGGTTTATTAGGTCAAGATGGATTCCCAACTAGGAGTCTCTCGAAGTTGATAGAAGATGATCCCTTTTTAGGAGGAAACTCAAAATCACCCATTGACCAAAGTGAACTAGGCAAGGTTATGATGAAAGGAGCACACCCCTTTGAGCATATAATTCATCCACCACTCTTTCCTCACGTGGCATACTCCTACCGAGTTGGTGTGTATCGCTACTATCACCCGTACTTAATCCTAAGTGTAGGGAAAACCTCTCCTTTATCCATTAAATAAGGGTAGAGTCAGGCTCATGACTCGAACAAAAACAAGCGCTTCTTGGGAGGCAACCCAAGCTTTATTTGCTTTATTTGTTTGATTGTTTGTTTATTTAATTTTATTTGTTTCCGTATGCATTTCTTATTCTTTTTGTTTACTGTTCATGTCTCAAATATAAATTGTGAAAATGCTTTATTTTGTTTTTAACTTCGTCTTAACTACATATAAAGGTATTTTGCAAAAGATAAGTGTAAGGGAAATCCAAATTTGTTTTTAAGAACAAGATTGAACATGAACGATAACAATGAGATATAAGCATACATATTAGTATTTGTTTGAGTCAAATGCTTGTATCGAGTCATAATGATGTTTTGCAGGAATTCCAGGAAGTAAGGTAAAGGTTTTTCCAGAAATTTTCCGGAAACTTAAAATGAAAATTTTTGTCAGGACATTTCTGACGGCGTCAGGGTTTATAACCTGACGGCGTCAGATTTAATTTTCCGAAATTTTTGAAAGTTTTGTTTTCATAAAAAGTTTTTATTAAAATCTCCAACTTATAATCTCCAGGAATCTGCAAAATTATCATTCCACAAGCATTATATCCTTATATATAGATTTTATCCCGCCGATGTTATGCAGGTTTTCGTGTTTGTTTTCTCAGGTTTAACAGGTTATTTTGGACAAGGAGATGTTTATGGAATCAAGCTTATGGCGATGCATTAGTCATGGAGCTTCAACATTCTCCTTGGAGGAAGATTTAACCGTGTAATTTCATTATCCACCGAGCGAATCAGGGGAGTATTTGATTTCATTCTTTTACTTTTTACTTTTACATCTTGTTATTTGAACATTGGGGACAATGTTCATCTTAAGTGTAAGGGGAGGGTAAAAGTACGATTTTTGAGAATACAATTGCGCTTGATTTTTGTTTGTTTAATAGTAGATGTGTAATAAAACTGAGATAAATACCTGTTAGGGCAATTTTAGTGCCAAATTTAAAATTTTTTACAACATATAAGAGTGAAACTTTGATCTTAATGAGCGTCTCACGGATAGGAGTTATATGACTAGCACAAAAACCGTACCACTAAAAAAAATTTTCCACCCCAAATATGTGAGGTTCGCCCCTAGAATTGGTAGGAAAAGCATTTATGCTATGATGTGTGTACCGGTAGCACTTAGATTCTAGAACTTGCGTTAGGACCATTCCGAGGCCACAAGTGAGACTACATTCGTGTAGTTAGATTTACTACATGATAAGAGGCATTAGGATTAACCCATTGTTTTACACCTGTGTTTTTGTTATAATTACTTTGGCTACATTGGTCAAGTAATTCTCCCACACCCTTTGCGTTGTACTCATTTTTAGTACACGATACCCCTAGTGCACCCCTCAGAGCCTATCTTTTCGTTTCAACCTTTAAGCATTTTACTTAAAGGAAGAATTTGTTACACCCCACTTAAATGTACACCCAAATCGCCTTAGCCTACCTTGTATGCACTCATTTTTTGTGCATTATTGTTACAACATTTGTTTAAACCCAAGTTAATTATCTAGTTGATTACATGGTTGCTAAGTCGAGTCATATCCTTGTACATATTGTTTTGGGACGATTGGGACTCATGGGTAAAGTACTAGTGTAATGGAGTAATGGGGAAGAACAACATTATTACCCCCATATGTGCTAAATATTTTAAAAGTACTCCAAGTGTTTCGATTATCTTAATTCGAGTCGTTAGAATAGTTAATTGTAAAGTTATGTAAAAGTTCAAGAGTAAGGGGGATGCAATGCCCCTTTGATGTATTATTTTGGATGGTAGGGCAAAAGTGTATGCAAAAAAAAAAAAAAAAAAAAAAAAAAAAAAAAAAAAAAAAAAAAAAAAAAATCGAAAAATCAAGAAAAACACAAAAAAAATGAGAAAAAGAAAAATAGAAAAAAACATACGGACTACCATCCCGTTTCATTTTATGTTTGTTTTATGTTTTTGTTTTTGTTTTTGTTATTTCATTTCTAGCTTAAGATCGAGTCTAGTCTTGGCTTAGCAACATTGTATAGTACATGTAATTGATCAAGATCTTTAACTCGCCACCAGTAAAATATCCCGTATCCAACAAAACCGTGTTTTCCTTTTCCCTACACCTAACGTTATAACCCATTTAAAAGCCCTCTTTGATAGTTTATCTTTGGTGCTTACGCCTAGTGGAGGAGGTTTTCGATCCTTTCCCAAGCCTATGGTAATCTATTTGCTATGACAGGTAGTGAGAGATATTATCCGTTTTCATTTATGAGATTTATTTTGATGACACTTGAGAGATGTGAGTATCTAAACACTACTTGTGAGGTGCTAGTTTGTAATCTCCGTGCTTATTATGATTGAAGTGGAACGATTATTTGTTGTAATTACTTTTATGTTAGCATTAAATGACCCCTAACTTGTATTTTGATTAGAATAAAAGCACATTTGCTTGAGGACAAGCAAATCTCAAGTGTAAGGGTATTTGATGAAGCGAAAAGTGTACCGCTTTTAAGGGGTCATTTAAGCCCTAAATCGTATTTATTTGATCAAATATCGCCCTAAATCGTTCCTTTTGTCATTTTAGGTACTTTTGAGGAGAAATCTGGAAAAGGAGGCATTTTGGACGTTTTTGGAGCATAAAAGTGAAGAAAACGGCAAAGTCTCAAAAATCGGCTGAAAGTTACCTTTGACGGCGTCACATTTAACCCCAGACGGCGTCATGCCTTGGCAAGAAAAGTTGGACGTGAAATTTACTCATGATAAGCCAGTGAAAATAGCATGTGAATTCTGACGGCGTCACGCTTTAACTTGATCAAGGGCGTCACGGCTTAAATCAAAAGGGGACGGCGTCACGTTCAAGGTTCGACGGCGTCAAGCCTTGATAAGCCAGAATGGATTTTGGAAGAGCTAAAGAGGGACGGCGTCAAGAAGGTCATCCGGGAACCCTAGAAGCGGCGAGGTGACGGCGTCACACTCCATAACGTGACGCCGTCAGATCCAAAAATCTATATATAGTTTTCTAATTTTTTGTCATTAGGGGAGAACTTAGTGTGTGGAATTTTGGGAGAAAACCCTAAGACGATTTTAGCTTCTTTTTCAAGGCTTTTTGCCTTGAGATCTTCCATGTTACATTGAAGATAAGTTATCAATTAATCATTCAATATGTCTATGTGTTGTTTGATTTTATCTTATTCTTGTCTTTTGATTAACATGTTAGGCTAAATTTATCTTGTGTTTGCTTAGATCTAATGAAACCTAGCTATTGATTATTGGTTATTAGTGTGTTATTAGTTGTATTGGATGATTGTTTATCTATGTTAGGCTTAAGAAAACTGGCTAACTTCCTATTCGGTAACTTGCTTGAACGTCTTAAGAAACATGAACCAAATGCGTACTAAAGGTTTTTATGGTTGTATTTAATGCACAAGCGAATTCTAGTGATCCCATGTTAGGAGCTTCCTAGCCGGCTCGACATAGGAGTGAAGTAGGAGCTTGTAGAGTTGGGGAAGTAAGTACGCCACCCCACGAATGGTATTAAGGAATACACCCGTCATCCACGCGACTAATACACACTAATTAACCGGTAAAAGATAGTTAGGGAGTAAGGAAATCTAAGTAAACACATTTCTCTACACATAAGTTTCTCACCAACATTTTATTTTCAGTTATTTATTTTATTTGCATTTGTAGTTATTTGGGTTAGTTGACTAGCAACTAATTCCGCCCACTCCTTCAAAACCGAGATTTTACTTGCTTTCATAAAAAAATATAAAAACATAAAAAGAATCTTCCTCAACCCTTAGACCTATTAGAGTAGTCTTTCATACCTAACGAACACTATTCCCTGTGGAGAACGATCAATCCCCCGTACTTACCACTACACTATACTACATCGGTCAGGTACACTGCCTGGTGGGGTTGTAAGCCTCTTGAGATCCCTCGAGAGGTAAAACCTGTTGTAAGGTTACAAAACCACGCATCAATTGCCTTGGTTTTGCACGGGAGGAAAACCAGGTGGTGTCATACCGCTTGGTGCACGGTAGTGAGGATCAGCTTGTGGTCGGTATTGATTGTGGTTTACCGAAGCTATGGGAGCTAGGTAAAAGGAAGCATCGGTTGCTTGACAATCGTAATACGCGTGTGGACCACTACAAGTTTCACACACCTTGTTCACGGCTTTGATCGGTTCCGGTTTATGAATTTCACATTTAATTTCCTTCACTTCTTTCATCATACAACGAATAACGTCCGTTAGAGCGGCTAACGGAGCGGCTAACTCGGAAGAGTTACCGGATGAAGAAGCAGGAGTGTTCGGAACATTCACTTTGTTACGAGAAATAGGAACTTTTGATTTCTTCTCACAGATCTCAATCACGTCTTTAGGTCGACGATTCAAGATATTGCCACCGGCGGCTGCGTTCAGAGAATCTTGATCGTTTCCATTCAACCCATTATAAAAGATGTTAACTTGTTGAAGCTCCGTGAAATCATGATGGGGGCATTTCCTGAGGAGATCTTTGAATCTCTCCCATGCCTCTCCAAAGTTTTCATCGAAATTTTGACGAAATCCAGAAATTTCATTTTTAAGATTAGTCGTCTTTGATGGAGGAAAGAAATAGTTGACAAATTTTTGAACAAGATCCTCCCAAGTTTCGATGGTTCGAGGGGGTTCTTTTTCCAGCCAAATCCGGGCTGCCCCCTCAAGTGAGAACGGAAATAGCATCAACTTGATCACTTTTTGCGGCACATCCTTGTAATTGATAGTTGAGGTCAACTTGTTGAACCAACGGATGTGTGCATACGGGTGGTCCGTCCCGAAACAACACTTATATTTAAACAAATGCAGACTCAGGACAGGATGCTCGTGTGTAGTGTGAAACCAGGCAAGTGATCACCTGGGTCGTTTCCCAACGAGGTGCGAAATTGAAAACTGTGCAAAGCTAGGATTAAAGTGATTGATGATTCTGATATTTTTGGATTTTGCTTTATTTAACAATTCTAAATAACAATTTAAAGACAAATATGCACAATAAAATTAAACGCGAATAAACTAAATTTAAAACGCGTAACGAAAAAGCTAAAATGGGACAAAAACAAAATTTATGAAAATTTAAAACTTAAAAATGTAAAATAACTTAAAACTTATTTAAAAACTTAATTTATATTTTTTTATACTTTTTATTTAATTATTATTAATTATTTATTATTTAATTACTAATTAAACTAATTTAAATTTATAAAAAATACTAAATGAACAAAGAAAAATCTAAAACTTTTTCTAAAAATATTACTAAGTAAATAGAAACTAAGAAAATTATAAAAATGAAAATTACTTAATTAAAATTTAAAAAGATAAATTCTATTAAATAGAAGCTATCACTTTATTTCTATTTTTGATTTTCTTAAGACCTAAAAATATTTTTATATTTTTCCTAGATTAAAAATGACAAAAGAAAATTATGAAAATTGGATTTATATTTTTCTGATTATTATTCTATTTATTATGATTTAATTACTATTAAAAACTAATTAAAATTATTAAAAATATCAAAACTATTCAGAAAATTATGAAAATTTACAAATAATTCTAAAATAATATTAGAAAGATAAGAAAAATAAAATCAGAAGATGGCTAAGCCTAAAAAGCAGATTTGGGCTAATAAGCAGTTGTGAATAAGCCCAAAAATAAGCTAATGAGCACTAAAATTAACCAACTGATCAGGACAAGTTAAAACAACTAAAATAAGCTTAAAAAAACTGATAATACACAATAAGCACAAGAATTGAGCAAGTTAAGCACTTGACTGCTATGGATTTTAAAACAGAAACTCAGAAAAGTGGCAAGATTGAAGGGCAATTTAAGCTATCCAATAAGCAGATAAGTGGGATTATTATGGGGGCAAAACTTAGGTAGCACTACTGACTATCTAAAAACCACAAAAGCCCCATCAAAATCTTTCCAATTGATGTCCAATTTGATGCAAGATCAGCAACCTAAACAACCAGGTCTGCTGTTGTGTCTGTTTGTGCAGACTTTTGCACAGAAATGTGCACAAAGGTGCACAGGTTCTAGGGTTCTGAGGACTGACTAACTAGACCAAATGAAACACAAAAATGCCAAAGGAAATGGCCAAATAAGCCTGAGGCTTATATTGGCTTGTTTGAACTTATTTTTGGCTAAAAATCACAAAAACTATGAAAACTTGCTTAACTGATCTAAGGGACTTAACTGAGCTTGAAAATGACTTATGATGGCTTATTAAAGCTAGTTCAAAGGTGAGCTTATGGCCAATCTACAGTACCACTACTTTTGACCTATGAAGCAGTCAAAACCAAACACCCCTTTAGGATGTGTCTGTGGTGATTTAACAAAGAAAGTTCCAAATTTTAAACTAAGAACCTTAATTTTACTGACTTATTAACTTATATGAATACTAATAAGCAACTTAAATCACAGAAATAAGCTCTATGATTAGTTACACTACTTATGACTGATTTTGGTCTAATCTATGATTTTTAAGCAAAGTGGAAAACAAATTATATAGCTACTGATTTTAATGATCAAATATGATCACAAACTATCACTAAGCACAAAACAACAACAATAAGCTACTTATAAGCAGATCCACAGTACTATGCAAATTATGGAAAAATCCAAGAAAAGCTCACAACTGATTTTGCTATGGAAATGAGAACAAGGAACCAAGGACCAATCTAACTTGTTAGAAACAAGCTAGATAACCCAGAGAAGCTTCTTGAACTAGCTTATCCACCTAGAAACAACTTATTGCTCCTTAGTTTGACTTTTCTTGACTTTCTTCAAATCTTGAATTTGGAACATGTTTACACTATAAATAACTTACAATAAGCTATAAGAAGCTTATATAAGCTATTAAAAACAGCTGAGAAGCTATTTTATATACTACTTATCAATAATTGATTTCTCAGAACACAGGGCAATAAGAAAACTTGTAATGATCATTAACTACTGATGATTTAACAAATAGCAACAACAAATACACTAATCTTGACTTGTATTGATTGATGGAATTTGAAATTATAAAGTACAACTACTGGAAATGAAAAATACGAATTATACTAATTTACCTACTTATCTAATTTTAGCTACATTACATACTATATATACATAATTTAAAGTGGGATAACACTCAGTCGACATCCTGATCAAATCCCCATCATCCAATTGCTCCAATTTAATCTCCACAGTCCATTTGGCATTTTGGCGGGAAATCAGGAAAGTGGAATTATCCTCTGATTTAGCTAGTGGAGAGTGGGAGAGAAGCATTTATTGCTTTTGGAGTGTTAGGTAACTTGTAGGAGGAGGGGGGATGCCTGGGTTAGTGGTTTTGGTGAGGTGGGGGGTGACTAGGTGGTTTTGGCGGGCATGGTGGTTTAGGAAGACGGGTTTGACTTTTGTTGACTGAGTTGTTAAACTCAGTCAAACAAAGGGTTGGGGTTGGGCTCGTTAAACAATTGGGCTTGGGTATGGATTGGGTATTTATTTGGGTTAAGGGTTTAGTGATGGGTTGGGTAAATGATAAAGGTTGGGCAGGTTTGTTTATTTTGGGTTTAATGGTTAGATCCGGATTTTGGTTTAATAAATAAGCATAGGGACCAATCTTGTAATTTACTGAAAGTTGAGGGCTTGAATTGTCATCTTTCCAAACTTACTTCAAAGGACTAAACCTGCCACAATTCAATAATACAAGGACCATTTTTATTTTTCTCAAAGTTTTTAAATCCCAGGGACCATTTTTGTCATTTTGCAAAGTTTAGGGACTAAACTTGTAATTTTATGAAACTTCACACCAAAGGACTATATATGTTTATTTGTGATTAAAAAGGACCTTTGGTGAATTTTTCAATGTTTTGAATAACCAGGGACTAGTTTTGACAACTTTTGAAAGTTGAGGGACTGAAACTGCCAATTATGCAAACTTTGTTCGTTTTTCAACTGTTTTTAAACATTTTGCATCTGAAACATATAAAACACAATTTTGTGATAATTTCAGTATTATGATGCATTTCTGAGTGTTTTTGGATGTTTTGGCAGCCTAGATTAGGTAAAAATGATGAGTATTTAGACACTCATCAATCCCCCACACTAAACTATTGCTAGTCCCTAGCAATATTTTTGAAAATTTAATGGATTTTATCTCTTTACCAAAATCCATTACTTCTGGAGTAGCAAAATGTTTCAGTTCAAGTAAGAACTTTGGTACACCGATAACCAAATGATTTTGAGCAAACCATAAGCTGTCAACGGTTTTGATTTGTCTTTACCAGAAGTCGTTTGCTTCTGGACTAGCCAACTCTTAGATAAATTATTAATATTATCTTTGGTGAGCTGATTACCAATCATGGATTTTCACTGCCTTAACCACAAGCCATAACCTTGCGGGCTAGCCAACTCTTCACTTATGAAGATATGGTGAGTCGAATACCATACAATTTTGGGCAAATTGCAAGCCATAAACGGATTTGATATATCTTTACCAAGAGCCGTTTGCTCTCGGATTAGCCAATCCTTATGTGGGTTAGACATGGCGGACTGATAACCATTTTTTGAGTTCTAAGTGAGAAAAAAAAATTTAAAAATTTTGGCTAAAATGGGGGTACTAGATGATACATTTGGTCAAATTCGCAAGAATTCCCCCCCACACTTAGAACTGAATATTGCCCTCAATATTCAAAGAACCGGTTGTTAAACCAACACTTAGAACGTGAAAGGGAAATACTTATAGCCTTTTATTTCATATAGATATTTATTTTATTTTTATTTAATTTGCATTTAAGCCGTTAAGGCATGCAAATTCCCTTTTTTTTTTTTTTTTTTTTTTTTTTTTTTTTTTTTTTTTTTTTTTTTGACTGTACATATTTACAACATGTGGGGCATCTCCCCCACACTTAGGTGAAACATGGGTGAAAACCCATATTTTGCTACTGTTTTTGATAACCGAGTCGCTAGCTTGACTCGACCCCGTATTGAGTTGATTCCTCCCGAACAGACAGGTTTATCACGCAAGCTAACCGCTTGTGAACGGTCAACTGTAACAAAGGGTTCCTGAACAGCCTGGGAGAAAAACAATTTAAAAGTCTATGGGGAAGTAAGAGACCAGGAAATCCGGCATTTAAACCAATGTTAAATGGACAATGCCGGGGTCAAAAGTAATATCCTCACTCCCGAATGAGTGAAAGATAGGGGAAATCACCGGGTAGGTGAAGGGAAGAAGAGAGATCTGAACAGCAATTAAGATAAGAACTTCCTCCTCAAGAATTGCAAGTGGAGGAGGCAAGTTCTTAAACTTGATCTCTGGAAATTTATCAGTTTCCTCATTATGAAGTTGTTTTGGTGGAAGAGGGGAAAATGAATCTTCGTTTAACAAATTTTCTAGAAAAAGAATATCCCCCTCAGGATCAAGATAGTTTTCATCAACCTCATGCGGAGGTGAACTATCTACTGCGAGAAAAGCATCGACTTCATCCCAAAAGGGATCACTTCCCTCAACCGAAGTGAGAGAAGGGGAAGAGTCTGCTATGATAAGTTGAGAAGATGTGGTGGGTTCCCCACTCACAGAATTATGAAAATAACCAAGATTTTCTTGAGAGTATTCCTTTGAAGTAATGTCAATGACATCGATTCGGTTAACCGAAGCAGAATTAAAATTTGAGGAGTAACTCGATGTTTGATCATGGTTAAAAGTAACAGCTTCATTATCCACACGCAAAGTAATCTCATGCTTAAATACATCAATCAGAGCATGGCCCGTTTTTAGGAATCCTCTTCCAAGAATTAGAGGAACCTTTTGGTCTGCATCGAAGTCAACAACCACAAAGTCAGCTGGAAAATGGAACTTTCCTATTTTCACAAATACATCTTCGGCAATAGCGCAGGGATGAGTTATGGTTCGATCTGCAAGCTCAAGAGTCATGCAGGTAGGAGTAAGAGCTGGAAGAGAAAGTTTCTTCCATACTGAATGAGGCATCAGGTTGATGCTTGCACCTAGATCTGCTAAGGCATAGCATTCAACCATTCCCGGAAATACACAAGGTAACAGAAACTTTCCAGGATCTCCAAGCTTCTCCGGAAGCTTTTTCAAGATAACCGCTGAGCAGTTCTCATTTACTGGAGTTTTAGCCATTTCAATCAGTTTTTCCTTGTTGCTTAACAAGTGTTTGATTGCTGCTGCAAATTTGGGCATCAGAATGGTAGCATCCGCAAAGCTTATGTCAAAGTGTAATTCTTTAAAGATTTGATAGAATTTATCATTTTGTTAACTAGCCTTCTCACGGAGCTTTTGCTCATTTAAGCGCGATGGGTAAGGAATGTGAGGTTTGCATTTAGGAGCAATGACTTCAGGAGTCTCAAAGACAACTCCTGGTTTGGATTTTTTCGGGACAACCGGAGGATAGACATGTGCTGTACTTTGTGGGATTGGAATTTGCACTTTGTCCGTTGTATCCTCCGTCTCTTTTTCCATTTCAAATAACGGAGGAGGAATAGGGCCAGCTGGCCCCTTATAAGAAGCACCACTCCGAGTGGTGATAGCTTTGACGAAAGTGGTATCTTCATCATCATCACTGTCATCAAGTACACTGACAGGAACAGCATTGAGCATTTCGGAATAATATCTGGCTGATCTTTGCTCACTAAGTTTGGTTGACAAACTTTTAACCGTAAATCTTGAAAGATTAGGATCGATTCTTGACGGCTGAGGAGCAATTGTGGGTGTAGGTTTTTGGATGACTGAAGGTTGGATGACTGAAGGTTGGACGTATTTAGCACTTCCATTGTTAGTGGGAAGTACCGGGTCCTTTATCACCTTGAATCCAACATGAGATTTACCACTACGTGTACTGACAGCTTTGAGTTCACCCCTAGGGTTGACAACAGTGTTACTTGGGAGACCTCCCGAGGTAGAAGGTATATCAGTTAAAGACTTTTTGATCTGGTTTAATTGGGCAACCAATAACTGGTTTGTCTCACGTTGTGTCTTATTTGTTTCCTCTTGGGTTTTCATGAATTGCATAAGCAACTCATCTGAGGATGTCTGATTTCGGTTTGAACCTTGGTTTTGATTAAAATTTTGACCACGGTTTTGGTTAAAATTACCCTGATTCTGACCTCGGTTTTGATTGAAATTTTGAGAGTTGTGAAAATTTTGTCCCTGATTTTGAACAAAGCGATTCTGATTATTATGATTTGGCACGGGTGGAAAACCAGGTGGGACCATAGCATTCGGTGCTCGGTACTGAGTCTCAGCATGCGGACGGTATTGATTTTGGTTTACTGCAGCTACGGGAGCTGGGTAAAGAGAAGCATCGGTTGCTTGACAATCAAAATACGCATGTGGGCCACCACAAGTTTCACACACTTTGTTTATTGCTTTGATTTGTTCCGGTTTATGAACTTCACTTTTTAATTCTTTCATTTCTTTCATCATACAACGCATTGAATCTGTAAGGAAGGCTAACTCTGAGGAGTTACCGGATGAAGAAGAAGCAGTAGGAGTGACAGGAACATTCACTTTGTTTCTTGAAATAGGAACTTTTGATTTATTTTCACAAATTTCAACCACCTCTCTGGGTTTACGATTCAAGATATTACCACCGGAGGCTGCATTAAGAGCATCTTGATCGTTTTGGGTCAACCCATTATAAAACGTATTTATTTGTTGTAACACATTGAAATCGTGATGTGGGCATTTTCTTAGGAGATCTTTAAATCTGTCCCACGCCTCTCCGAAATTTTCATCAAAACCTTGACGAAAACCAGCAATTTCATTTTTTAGGTTAGTCGTCTTTGATGGAGGGAAGAAATAATTTACAAATTTCTTAACAAGATCTTCCCAGGTTTCAATGGATCGAGGGGGTTCTTTATCCAGCCAAATCCGGGCTGCCCCCTCAAGTGAGAATGGAAATAGCATCAATTTGATCACTGTTTGCGGCACATTTTTGTAATTGATTGTGGATGTCAGTTTGTTGAACCAACGAATGTGTGCATATGGATCCTCTCGTTCAAACCCGTGAAATTGGTTTGTGGATACGAGCTGAATCAAATGTGTTTTCAGTTCAAAATGATCAGAATCAATGGCTGGTAAAACAATGGCATCTCCATAACCTTCGGTGGGTGCCTGGAGCATTTCAGCCATAGTGCGTTCGTCTGTCATATTTTCAGTGAGAACAGTACGAATCTCGGGTTCGACTATTTGGGCAGCACGTCTACGATTACGTCTTCTCGGAATTTCTACGAGTTCACGTAAAGGGCTTGATGACGTGGAAGAACGAGTGCGCATGCACTAAGCAAAATTTTCCAATTAAAACAAGACAGAAGAAAAACACAAGTGAACTTAAACCAATAATCAGCAAGCGTACGGTAGCTCTCTAAAAGATAAACGCACAGAGTGGCGGAGAAGCAAAGGTGGGCAATTAAATGCTCCTTAAAAACCCGCTTCTTTCAGTCCGACAATTTAATGTCAGACTATCCTAGAACCTCCGTTAGAGTTTGTTTATCAATTAAAGGTGAGCCGATATTTGCAAGTGATACAGAGGTAAAGTTTTAAATCTTTTGTTTGGGAACTTATTATGGTCGTACCCCCAGTTAGGTAGTACTCTGTCTTGGTTTTCGATGGTAATTTTTTATTGTTATTTATTATTAACAAAGAAAACGGAATTTATTTTTGTTTGTTTTTATTTTTTATATGATAAATAATAATAATAATATATATATATATATAGAAAAGAAAAGAAAATATTTTTGTATTTTATATGGTTTTTGGGAAAATAGGAACTTCTGATAGAAGGGTCTCAGATCACTAATCGCTAAAACTCACACAACTGTCGCAGCACAACCTCCCCGGCAGCGGCGCCAAAATTTGGTCCGTCCCGAAACAACACTTATATTTAAACAAATGCAGACTCAGGACAGGATGCTCGTGTGTAGTGTGAAACCAGGCAAGTGATCACCTGGGTCGTTTCCCAACGAGGTGCGAAATTGAAAACTGTGCAAAGCTAGGATTAAAGTGATTGATGATTCTGATATTTTTGGATTTTGCTTTATTTAAAAATTCTAAATAACAATTTAAAGACAAATATGCACAATAAAATTAAACGCGAATAAACTAAATTTAAAACGCGTAACGAAAAAGCTAAAATGGGACAAAAACAAAATTTATGAAAATTTAAAACTTAAAAATGTAAAATAACTTAAAACTTATTTAAAAACTTAATTTATATTTTTTTATACTTTTTATTTAATTATTATTAATTATTTATTATTTAATTACTAATTAAACTAATTTAAATTTATAAAAAATACTAAATGAACAAAGAAAAATCTAAAACTTTTTCTAAAAATATTACTAAGTAAATAGAAACTAAGAAAATTATAAAAATGAAAATTACTTAATTAAAATTTAAAAAGATAAATTCTATTAAATAGAAGCTATCACTTTATTTCTATTTTTGATTTTCTTAAGACCTAAAAATATTTTTATATTTTTCCTAGATTAAAAATGACAAAAGAAAATTATGAAAATTGGATTTATATTTTTCTGATTATTATTCTATTTATTATGATTTAATTACTATTAAAAACTAATTAAAATTATTAAAAATATCAAAACTATTCAGAAAATTATGAAAATTTACAGATAATTCTAAAATAATATTAGAAAGATAAGAAAAATAAAATCAGAAGATGGCTAAGCCTAAAAAGCAGATTTGGGCTAATAAGCAGTTGTGAATAAGCCCAAAAATAAGCTAATGAGCACTAAAATTAACCAACTGATCAGGACAAGTTAAAACAACTAAAATAAGCTTAAAACAACTGATAATACACAATAAGCACAAGAATTGAGCAAGTTAAGCACTTGACTGCTATGGATTTTAAAACAGAAACTCAGAAAAGTGGCAAGATTGAAGGGCAATTTAAGCTATCCAATAAGCAGATAAGTGGGATTATTATGGGGGCAAAACTTAGGTAGCACTACTGACTATCTAAAAACCACAAAAGCCCCATCAAAATCTTTCCAATTGATGTCCAATTTGATGCAAGATCAGCAACCTAAACAACCAGGTCTGCTGTTGTGTCTGTTTGTGCAGACTTTTGCACAGAAATGTGCACAAAGGTGCACAGGTTGTTGGGTCTGAAATGCTGCTGATTCGAGAATTACAACTCTGCTGGATAGTTATGTAACTCTGCTGTTTTGGTAACTCTGCTGTTTTGGTATAATAGGCACATTGTAACTCTGCTGCTAGCTCACGAGGACTCTGCTGCTAGATGGATTACTCTGCTGCTTATTAATTATGTAAAGTATGTTAAGATAAGTATAGAAAAGATACGTATGAATATTTTTCTTGTATAGGAAGTCTTGTAAACCGACTAGGACTCCTTATGCTATAAAAGGAGGTTCTAGGGTTAGAGTTAGAGATCGATTGATTGATAATCTTAGCATACGTATTGTTTTACACTTCAAGGTTTCTTGTAACCCTATTGCTATTCAGAGCAATCGTATTAATATATTGAAGTGTTGTTTGAGAATTCGTTTGTGTTTATTCTTCTTAAGATCAAGTATTAGTTTTCGCATAATATTTGATATAAAACTCAAAATCAGTTTCTATACCGATTACCTTAGATTTATCTAAAGTAATTATTTAGATCGTGAAGCTCAACTGGGATCAACAAGTGGTATCAGAGCTTGTTATCTAGAAACTGGTACCAAGAAGAATTTTTGAATACAAGATTTACTAATCATCACTGTAAGCAATGGACTCTGACTCTACACACATGGTTACTGCATCAAGGGTTCCCATGCTCAAGCCTGGAGAGTATGAGATCTGGAAGATGAGGATTCAACAGTACATAAGAATGGTTGATTACTCACTTTGGGAAGTTATTGTTCATGGAGACACTGTACAAACCAAGACTGCTACTGGATCAGTCTTGACTCTCAAGACAAGTGAGGAGAAAGCACAGAGAAGATTGGAGGTTAAGGCTCACAGTATTCTCATGATGGGAATACCTAATGATTATCAATTGAGCTTTAATCATATTGAGTCTGCTAAGGAATTATGGGAAGCAATCGAACTTAGATTTGGTGGGAATGAAGCTACAAAGAAATCAAGAAAGAATCTACTGAAGCATCAGTTTGAAACTTTCACTGCTTCAAGTTCTGAGGACATTGAAGGAACTTATGATCGACTTCATAAGCTAACCAGTCAGATGGCTCTGTTGAAGATTGAGCCATCTCAAGAGGATGTCAATCTAAAGTTTCTGAGAAGTCTCTCTTCTGAATGGAACACTCATACAGTGGTTTGGAGACATAAGGAAGATTTTGATACTATGACATTGGATGATCTGTATAACAACTTAAAGGTGTATGAATCTGAAGTTAAAGGATTGTCAAGCTCATCCTCTACTACAAATAATCTTGCCTTTGTTTCCTCAAGCAACAAGACTACTGGAAGACATCAAGAACAGCACTCTGCTGCTGGTGCTTTTGCTCCTGCTGTTGGTTCACATGTCTCTGCTGCTGACTCTTCTAACACCAACACTATCAGTGATGCTGCAATTTGTGCTTACTTGGCTGAACTTACTACAAGTACTTCAGTCATGCCTCAAGATCTGGATGAACTTGATCCTGATGATGTTGAGGAGATTGATATGCAATGGCAGTTTGCAATGCTTACTATGAGGGCAAGAAGGTTTCTTAAGCGAACGGGAAAAGAGATGAAGTTCAGAAGGAACAAGAGTGTGGGATTTGACAAGTCAAAGGCTGAATGTTTTAACTGCAGAAAGAAGGGACACTTTGCAAGAGAATGCAAAGCACCAAAAAGAAGTAATGAGAATTTCAAGAAGTCTGCTGATGAAGAGCCAAATTCCACTACTGCTATGGTATCATGTGATGGGTTAGGTGATTTTGATTGGAGTGATCTTGCTGAGGATGGTCCAAATTGTGCATTGGTTGCTGAAGAGGAACCTGAAGTACAGCATTTTGCTCTCATGGCCTATTCTTCTTCTGGATCAGACTCAGAGGTATCCAATGATTCAATTTGTTCTTTTAAATCATGTTCTGATAAAATTGAGATGCTTGAGTCTAGCTATGGAAACCTTAAAAAGGAAAATGATACAATTAAGCTAGATAATCTTAGTTATGCATATGGTTTAAAGAACTTAGAAGAGAAACTAGAATTTTATAAAAAGGCTGAAATTGAATACCTTGATCAGATCACTGTCTTGAAAAATGAAATAATCATAAAAGATGATGAGATTAAGGTTCTTATGGAAAAAGTAGAACAGGCTGAACAGGCTAGAGATTCAGCTAAGAGTGAGACTGAAAAACATGTTGTTATGATAGAAAAACAACAATTTGCCACTGACATTCTCAGTAAACCATTAGGAAGACACTTTACTGGTTTAGGATATAATGCTGTTTCTCATCCTACTAAGCTTAGTGCCAATGCCCCTCCTACTAGGACACTAACTTTCATCTCTGAGTCTGGGGCTAAACCTGTAGGTGAAATTAGTAAACCTGTTGTTGAAACTAATGAAAAAGAAATAGAGTCACCTAAGGTTGAGGTAAAGAAGTATGATGAAGCACCCCTTATTGAAGATTGGGTGTCTGACAGTGATGATGATGAAGTGGAATCTGATTCAACCCCTAAGAACAAAAAGGAAGAAATTCCTACTGTTGTTGAATCAAAAGTACCTAGGGCTAAAAGGGTTAATTTTGTTAAGCCTAGGTTTGGTAAAGGTATCTCTAGGAAGATGGATGAGTTTGACAAAACACCTAGAGTATATCCAAAAAGAACAAATAACTTGCCTAGGGGAAACCAGAGAAATTGGAACAACCTAGTTTCACACAAATTAGGTACTGACTTTCAATTACTTAAGAAGGCATGTTATTGCTGTGGTAGCTTTGAACATTTGCAAGATGAGTGCTATAAGAAACCAGCATGGAACCAGTACAATAGGGTGAACCATAGAAACTCTGCTAGAAAGACTCACCCTCACCCTAAACGAAACATGGTTCCTAGGGAAGTTTTGATGAGAGATGGTACTTCTAGAGTTATCTCTCCTATTGCATCAACAGTGCCCATTAAGAAAGAAAAAGTTGATTCTGCTGAAAAGGCAAACTCTGCTGTTAAGGCAGACTCTGCTGTTTTGCCTAAAGTTGTTACTGATACTGTTGTAGGCAATCATTTTTATGCTGTTAAAGCCTCAGCTTGCTGGGTCTGGAAACCAAAAGTTAAAGTTTTAGATCATGTTCTCAGACACAGTAGTGCACCAATGCAGTTGAAGAAATTTGACTACTTTGATGCACAAGGTAGATCCAAGTCAGTAATGGCTTGGGTCCCCAAGAGAAACTAATTCTCTTACTTTTTGTGCAGGGCAATCTACAAAAGGAGCTAAAGGACAAATGTATCTTTGATAGTGGATGCTCTTCACATATGACTGGAGATCAAAGCAACTTGGAGAATTTTGAAGCTTTGGATGGTGGTTATGTGGCCTTTGGGAATGACCCTAAAGGTGGAAAAATCGTTGGTAAAGGCATCATTAGAACTGGAAAATTGGATTTTGAAAAAGTGTATTTGGTGAATGGTCTCAAGTTCAATCTTTTTAGTGTCTCACAAATGTGTGACAGGAAGAATTTTGTTCTTTTTACTGACACTGAGTGTCTTGTTTTGTCTCCTGACTATAAGATACCTGATGATAAATTGGTTCTTCTTAAAGTCCCTAGACATGACAATATATACAGTGTGGATATAAAGAATATTATTCCCAAAAGAGATTTGACTTGTCTGTTTGCCAAAGCCACTGTTGATGAATCCAAACTATGGCACAGAAGGCTTGGACATTTGAATTACAAGGCTATTAACAAGTTGGTGAAAGGGAACTTGGTCAGAGGATTGCCTTCAAAGGTCTTTGAGAATCCTGAAGTCTGTGTTGCTTGCCAAATGGGAAAGCAACATAGAGCATCTTGTAAGTCCAAATTGGTGAATTCTATAACTGAACCTTTGTTTATGTTACACATGGACTTATTTGGACCTACATATGTGCATAGTTTGAATAAAAAGATGTATGGCTTAGTGGTCACTGATGATTTCAGTAGGTTTACTTGGGTATTCTTTTTAGCAACTAAGAATGAGACAGCTGGTATTCTTAAGGCCTTTATAACAAGGATAGAAAACCTATTTAATCACAAGGTTAAGATCATCAGATGTGACAATGGAACTGAATTTAAGAATCAAGTGATGAATCAGTTCTGTGAGGACAAAGGGATAACTAGACAATTTAGTGTAGCTAGAACTCCTCAGCAAAATGGTGTGGCTGAGAGGAGAAATAGAACACTAATTGAGGCTGCTAGGACTATGTTGTCAGAGTCTAAGTTACCCACTATCTTTTGGGCTGAAGCAGTCAACACTGCTTGTTATGTGCAAAATAGAACTAAGATAGTCAAACCTCACAATAAGACCCCTTATGAGTTATTGCATGGTAGGAAACCACTGATAGATTTCTTTAGACCATTTGGGTGTCCTGTCACTATCTTAAACACCATTGACCACTTAGGCAAGTTTAGTGAGAAAGCAGACATAGGTTACTTTGTTGGATACTCTACTGAAAGTAAGGCTTTTAGGGTTTTCAATCAAAGAACTGGGCATGTGGTGGAAAATTTGCATGTTAGAATTAGAGAAACCACACCTAATGTTGATGGAAAAGGTCCTGAGTGGATGTTTGATATTGATTCCTTAACCAAGAGTATGAACTATCAACCAGTCATTGCAGGTACCACTAACATGTCTGCAGGTACACAAACTAACCCCAATGCAGGTACACAAGCAAAGAAGGATGAAACTGCGGAGGAGTTTGTTTTGATTGAAAGGAGCACGTTTGATCAGTACTTCACTCCTAAAGAGGGAAAGAGTTCAGATGATGCTGCTGTTCATAAAGAATTACCAAAGGTTGATGTGGAAGGTGTTGATGAACCTTCTCCTGATGACATGAATGATGATAAGGAAAGAAGTATAGAGTCACAAGTTGATGGAATTCAAGGGAATACACCAAGCAGCAGTTTTCTTAACTCTGCTGCCAAGCCAAAACACTCTGCTGTTAAGCCAAAGCACTCTGCTGTTAAGGCAAAACACTCTGCTGTTCAGCTTGGTAACTCTGCTGCTGAACTCAAAGACTCTACTGATATAACTGGTGATTCTGATGATGATTCTGCTGATGAGATGCCTGAATTAGAAGAAGTGTATGTGGATACTGATGATGAAGTTGTTGATGTTTTTAGTGTTGAAGCTGATTTATCAAACTTGGAGACTGACATACCTGTTAGTCCCACACCAACAACAAGAATCCACAGGAATCATCCAAAGGAGCAAATAATTGGTGATGTTCACTCTGCTGTTCAGACCAGAAGTAAATCAAAAGGGTTGAGTGATTTGCTTGATCAGGGATTGTTTGCTCAAACACTTAAGAAGAGGAATAGCCACAAGGATCTACAAAATTGCATGTTTGCCTGTTTCTTATCTCAAGAAGAACCCAAGACCATTCACAAGGCTTTAAAAGATGAAAGTTGGGTTGAAGCTATGCAAGAGGAGTTGCTGCAGTTCAAGCTTCAGGAGGTCTGGACATTAGTTGATTTGCCTAATGGAAAAAGGGCAATTGGTACAAAATGGGTGTTCAGATGTAAAAGAGATGAAAGAGGCATTGTTATCAGAAACAAGGCTAGATTGGTGGCTCAGGGATACACTCAGGAAGAAGGGATAGACTATGATGAGGTATTTGCTCCAGTTGCAAGACTGGAGGCTATCAGACTTTTCTTGGCATATGCCTCATACAAGAATTTTCCTGTGTATCAAATGGATGTGAAAAGTGCTTTCTTGTATGGAAAGATACCTGAAGAGGTTTATGTTATGCAACCACCTGGGTTTGAAGATCCTAAGTATCCTGATAGGGTCTACAAGGTAAAGAAGGCACTGTATGGACTACATCAAGCTCCTAGAGCTTGGTATGACACCTTATCTAAGTATTTGTTGAATAATGGTTTTAGCAGAGGAACCATTGATAAAACATTGTTCATTAAGAAAGACAAAAAGGATATTCTACTTGTTCAGGTTTATGTAGATGATATCATTTTTGGGTCTACAAATAAGGTGTTATGTGAAGGATTTGAGAAGCTTATGCACAGCAGGTTTGAGATGAGTTCTATGGGAGAACTGACTTTCTTTCTAGGACTACAAGTTAAGCAGAAGTCAGATGGGATTTTTATTAGCCAAGACAAGTATGTGGCTGATATGTTAAAGAAATTTGGTTTCAAGGATGTGAAGGCAGCCAAGACACCTATGGATAAAAATAAACCTTTGCTCAAGGATGAAGATGGTGTAGAGGTTGATGTACATTTGTATAGATCCATGATTGGCTCATTGATGTATCTGACTGCTTCAAGGCCAGATATCATGTTTTCTGTGTGTGCTTGTGCTAGATTCCAAGTGTCCCCAAAAGTTTCACACTTGGAAGTAGTCAAAAGGATTTTTAGGTACCTAAAGGGTCAACCAAAACTGGGTCTTTGGTATCCTAATAATTCACCATTTGACTTGATAGCATACTCAGATAGTGACTATGCTGGAGCTACTATGGACAGAAAATCAACTACTGGAGGCTGTCAGTATCTTGGTCATAGGTTGATCTCTTGGCAATGTAAGAAACAAACAGTGGTAGCAAATTCGACAACTGAAGCAGAATATGTTGCTGCTTCTAGCTGCTGTGGACAAGTGCTTTGGATTCAGAACCAATTGCTGGATTATGGGTACAATTTTATGAACACAAAAATTTTCATTGACAACAACAGCACAATGTGTATTATCAAAAATCCTGTTTTTCATTCTAAAACAAAACACATAGAGATAAGACATCATTTTATTAGAGATTGCTATGAGAAAAAGCTAATTCAAGTGGTTAAAATACATACTGACAATAATGTTGCTGATCTACTTACCAAAAGTTTTGACATAAGTAGGTTTCAATTTTTAGTTGCTAGTATTGGTATGATCAATCTTTAAAACTTAAACTATCTTATCTCTGTATGTTTTTGTAAAGTTTTGTAAGGATTTGTGCTGTTTGTTAATTCAAAATTTGCTGTTTGTTAAGTTGTGTTTAGTTGTCTGTTGCTATGGTACTCTGCTGCTGTTTTTGGAATATTCTTGCTTGTGTTTGTTGTTTGCTACTAACCTTTTGCAGATACATATACAAATACTCAAGTTAAGCAAGGAAAATTAAAAGGTTCATTCATTCCATAAGTAAAGTACAGAGCAAGTTTCCTTACAACCATCATTCAAAAGAAACATCAAAAGACAACAAGTTACATAGATTCACAACCTACATCTTAGCAAATTCTGGCATGACCTTGCTACGCGGTCCCCTGGTGCCCATGGCTTCAAACACCCTTGGGCAGGGGAGTGCAAGTACCACTGAACGTGGTGGTGGAATTTGCTGCTGACTGGTAGAGGGTGCTGCTTTCTTCTGCTGGTTTTTCTTCTTTGGCACAGAGGGTTTCTTCTCAACCGGATTTGGCTTCGGATGTGGAATGTGGACACTCTTTGCAAAGTAGGCTGCGGCTTTCTCCAGTTGTTTCTGAAGTTCAGCGGATATTGGATGTTTTGAAGGGATGATTTCCCAAGCACCTTGGAAGTAAGTCATGTGTTTTGGCCAACCTTGCTGTTTCCCAGGCCAATCTGCTGTTTCATCATCGCTTGAATCTTCGAATGACGATGGTGTTGAAGGGAGTGGATCGGAGTATGATTCTTCCTTGATTGCTTTTCCTTTTTGTTGCGATGTGGATGCATTCTTAGGAAAGTAACTAGCCCAACCTTGTGATTCATCAGATGATGAATCTGAGGATATTTCAATAATTGGTGTTTTTGAAGAACTCATGTTGGATTGTTATTGAGTTAGGGTTTTGAATTGGGGATTTGATTTAGTGATTAAGGATTTATGGAGTTAAATGTGGGGTTGGTATTGTATTTAAGGAGGTGATTTTAAAATTTTGGGAAAGTTGACTTTAGGTCAACACTTTCATAACTCTGCTGATGAGTTTGAAAGTTGAAGGGTCAAACTGTAACTTTTGGCGCGTTCTTAAACCTAATTGAATCAAATCGGTATCTTTCACCAATTTGATCTAATTCCATTTTAGTTGCTCCGAATTACATTCGATTTTCACCCAAGAACATCAATTCATTTACTTTCACCCAAAACCCCCAAATCAAATGGCTCAAAGAACGTTTCTAGAAGAACACAATCAGATAGCATTTCTCAGTAAGGTTACTGCCGCTGATGGATTTTATGAGGTTATGGATTTCCTGAGTGCTTCGAAGTTAAGGTATGCGTTAACTGCTGATCCTACCATTTATACATCTCATATGAAGCAATTTTGGTCAACTGTTAAGTTGGATGTATTAGATGGTGAGGAACGATTGGTAGGTAGTGTAGATGGGGAGAATATTGTAGTTAGTGAAACCACAATTAAGAGAAGTTTACGCCTATCAGGCACCCCAACACCCCCTACTATTACCCCAGAAGTAGTTATGACTGAGCTTGAGACTTTTGGATATGAGAGACCTGAGGCTGGTAGTACATTATTGAAAGGTCGTCTCTGTCCACATTGGAAGTTTTTACTGCATACTCTACAACACTGCTTGTTTCCCAAAATAGGTGGATGGAATGAGTTTAGTGCTTCTCAAGCTATGGCTTTGGTATGTTTAGCTACAGGGCAGCCCTTTGATTTTTCTGGTATGATATTTGAGGGGTTGAAAAAGTTTGTTAAAAAGAAGTTTTATTTGTACCCAAGGTTTCTACAACTTATTATAAACAAACAGCTGAGAGAACCATTGAGGCATGTACAAATTGAGCCCTGTAGTAGAATGGCCATCAAGATGTTTGCCTTTTTAAAGAAGAATGGGAAGGGATTTTCTGGTGTTATTACTCCCTTAACTGAGCATATCTTGAATGTAGTGGCTGCTGTAAATGAGGATGAAGAAGCTGGAACACCCACAGCTTCCCATCACACATCCTCATCAATAAGTTTGAATGAATCAGTGTCACATGAAACCCAAAACACCCAATCACCTAGGAATTCACAAGAGGGCATTGTGCAACCTCAGGCCAATGTCAGTATGGTAGCAGATGAGGCTGATACAGGTGTTGGAGGTATCATGATGGGAGAGGCTGGCACTACTGTTTCCAACTTAGTAGTTGAACAGGACAGTGTCAACATACTTAAGACCTCAACCATGGCAACATCATTTGTAGAAGGTTCTCAGGAACCTGACACAACTGGTGGTAACCCCAGCCAAATGGCTTCTATGGGGGGCTCAGATGTTCATCCTAGGGATGAGACTGAGTTTATGTCCCAAGATTCACCTCTCAGAGAAGGTAACACATCTCGAAGTGATGAGGACAGGGATGAACATATTGAATTGATGGACACTGATGTACATATTGACATGGCAAATGATACACCTCTCGGACCAGGTCACACAGGTCGAAGTGTTGATGCTAGAATTGAACTTGAAACTGATGATTTGACGGCTAAAACACATGTACAAAATGACAATTCCAATGATCAACCTCTCGGGTCAGGTTACACAGACCGAAGTTGTGAGGATATCATGAAACAATTGAAAGAATTGACGGAAAATTGTACAAAATTGTCACAGGAGGTGCTTGATCTAAGAAAGGAGTTAAAGACAGTCAGAGCTACTCAAGGTGCTGAAATAAGGAGGCTTAAGCTAAGGGTTACACACCTTGAGGGGAGGCTCAAGAAGAGGTCCAAACCAAGTTTGGGAGAGGTTGCTTCCAAACAGGGGAGGAATGATCAAGAGGCTGTGGTGAATGATAAGGATCAAGAGGATGTGATAGGTTCAGGGGAGGTTGAAAAGAATTTTGCTGAAAATGTTGGTGAAAAGGGTGACTCTGCTGGTGCAGAACACTCTGCTGATGGGTTGAAGGTTTCTGCTGATGAGACTGAGCAGAGTGCAGGTGTAAAGGACTCTGCTGGAGTAAATGATTCTGCTGATTCAGATGATGAACAGATGACTTTAGCTCAAGTGTTGCTAAACATGAACAAAGAAACTAAAACACCCACACCATCACAACAACAACCTGCTGAATCAAGTGAAAAGTTTGAAAGGATGAAAAAGTTGGCTGATGAACAAGCTCAAATTGCTCAAGATGAAGAATATGCAAGAAGAGTTGCAGCTGAAGAAGAAGGAAATCAGTTTGAATTTATGGAATGCTCTATAGTCAATGAAGTTAGTCAAGAAGAATTAGATGAACAATTGCAGTATTTCATTGATTCTGATATGATTGTAAGAGGTGAAGCTAGGCTGATATCTAATGATGAGCAGTTGGATGGAGCTGAAAAGACAAAAGAGCTTGTTGAGTTCATACTTAGAAAGAATGGATTAACTAAGTGGGAAGAGTTGATCTTAAGGATTAAAGAGGCACAAAAACATGGTTACAAACCAAAGTCATCTTCAAGGAAAGCATTGGTTAAAGACATGAAGTACTATTTGAAGAATGCTAGAAACTATCAGATGAAGGATTTTAAGGGTAAGGCAGATCACTTAATTGAAAAAGAATTTTATGAAACTTATGCTAAACTTAATCCAAGAAAAGTTTCTGAAAAGAAAAGAACTCCAGAAGTTATGGGATCTGACAATCTAAAAGCATCTGGGAGTGGAAGTGTTTCAAAGCCTGTAGTATCTGATGTTGAGAAAGAGAAAGAAGTTGTTGTTGAAGCTGAAGAAATGACTGAATCCTCTGCTGGTACAAAGAGATATAGAAGGAGAGTAAAGCAGGTGAGTAGGAAGAAGAGAAGAACTCAGTCAGTAGTGATGAGTGATAGTGAGTCAGAGAAAGAAGAAGTGAATGATGAGCATGATATTGACAAAGTGACTGATGTTGATATGAAAGAGATTATGGATCTTACAGTTCATGACACTCAAGAAGAGCCTGAGTTACTCAATGAAGTTCCTTTATCAGTAAAATATCCAATCATTGATTATTCACATGATGTTTTAGCTGATAGTAGTGTATGCTGGATAGTAAAGAGATCAAATGGTTCAAGTGTGGGATATATTAGTTTTTCTCAGATGTTGCACTACATGGATAGAGATGATATTACTCAACTCTGGAATTTGTACAAAATGAAGTATGGAGATACTAGACCAGAGATAGTGTATGAGAGACTAAATTATTATTACTTGAAGAACATGTTTGAACCAGATGAAAGAAGTATTGAATGGAAGAAGCTACTGAGCTCTACAGTTCAGAAATGGTACTTATATCAAAGTTGTGGAGTTCATGTTTTATCATGCATAGGTGTGACTGTATATATGCTTGTGGAGAAGGATTATGTTATCAATAACAGTACATCTATTCTGTATCAAATGCTGCAACCTGGTAAGTTAACACTACAAAGACCATTTGATGCAGATAATCAAGCAAAAGAACTGATTGAGAAGTATAAAAAGTTGCTGGTATCACAAGTTTCAAAACAGTAAGGTGTTTGGAAGCATCCTCCTGGTGGTTATTTGGATTGAAGGAAACTTGATGATTTTTGATGAAAAATATCAAGTTTAGGGGAGGATTGTTGGGTCTGAAATGCTGCTGATTCGAGAATTACAACTCTGCTGGATAGTTATGTAACTCTGCTGTTTTGGTAACTCTGCTGTTTTGGTATAATAGGCACATTGTAACTCTGCTGCTAGCTCACGAGGACTCTGCTGCTAGATGGATTACTCTGCTGCTTATTAATTATGTAAAGTATGTTAAGATAAGTATAGAAAAGATACGTATGAATATTTTTCTTGTATAGGAAGTCTTGTAAACCGACTAGGACTCCTTATGCTATAAAAGGAGGTTCTAGGGTTAAAGTTAGAGATCGATTGATTGATAATCTTAGCATACGTATTGTTTTACACTTCAAGGTTTCTTGTAACCCTATTGCTATTCAGAGCAATCGTATTAATATATTGAAGTGTTGTTTGAGAATTCGTTTGTGTTTATTCTTCTTAAGATCAAGTATTAGTTTTCGCATAATATTTGATATAAAACTCAAAATCAGTTTCTATACCGATTACCGTAGATTTATCTAAAGTAATTATTTAGATCGTGAAGCTCAACTGGGATCAACACAGGTTCTAGGGTTCTGAGGACTGACTAACTAGACCAAATGAAACACAAAAATGCCAAAGGAAATGGCCAAATAAGCCTGAGGCTTATATTGGCTTGTTTGAACTTATTTTTGGCTAAAAATCACAAAAACTATGAAAACTTGCTTAACTGATCTAAGGGACTTAACTGAGCTTGAAAATGACTTATGATGGCTTATTAAAGCTAGTTCAAAGGTGAGCTTATGGCCAATCTACAGTACCACTGCTTTTGACCTATGAAGCAGTCAAAACCAAACACCCCTTTAGGATGTGTCTGTGGTGATTTAACAAAGAAAGTTCCAAATTTTAAACTAAGAACCTTAATTTTACTGACTTATTAACTTATATGAATACTAATAAGCAACTTAAATCACAGAAATAAGCTCTATGATTAGTTACACTACTTATGACTGATTTTGGTCTAATCTATGATTTTTAAGCAAAGTGGAAAACAAATTATATAGCTACTGATTTTAATGATCAAATATGATCACAAACTATCACTAAGCACAAAACAACAACAATAAGCTACTTATAAGCAGATCCACAGTACTATGCAAATTATGGAAAAATCCAAGAAAAGCTCACAACTGATTTTGCTATGGAAATGAGAACAAGGAACCAAGGACCAATCTAACTTGTTAGAAACAAGCTAGATAACCCAGAGAAGCTTCTTGAACTAGCTTATCCACCCAGAAACCACTTATTGCTCCTTAGTTTGACTTTTCTTGACTTTCTTCAAATCTTGAATTTGGAACATGTTTACACTACAAATAACTTACAATAAGCTATAAGAAGCTTATATAAGCTATTAAAAACAGCTGAGAAGCTATTTTATATACTACTTATCAATGATTGATTTCTCAGAACACAGGGCAATAAGAAAACTTGTAATGATCATTAACTACTGATGATTTAACAAATAACAACAACAAATACACTAATCTTGACTTGTATTGATTGATGGAATTTGAAATTACAAAGTACAACTACTGGAAATGAAAAATACGAATTATACTAATTTACCTACTTATCTAATTTTAGCTACATTACATACTATATATACATAATTTAAAGTGGGATAACACTCAGTCGACATCCTGATCAAATCCCCATCATCCAATTGCTCCAATTTAATCTCCACAGTCCATTTGGCATTTTGGCGGGAAATCAGGAAAGTGGAATTATCCTCTGATTTAGCTAGTGGAGAGTGGGAGAGAAGCATTTATTGCTTTTGGAGTGTTAGGTAACTTGTAGGAGGAGGGGGGATGACTGGGTTAGTGGTTTTGGTGAGGTGGGGGGTGACTGGGTGGTTTTGGCGGGCATGGTGGTTTAGGAAGACGGGTTTGACTTTTGTTGACTGAGTTGTTAAACTCAGTCAAACAAAGGGTTGGGGTTGGGCTCGTTAAACAATTGGGCTTGGGTATGGATTGGGTATTTATTTGGGTTAAGGGTTTAGTGATGGGTTGGGTAAATGATAAAGGTTGGGCAGGTTTGTTTATTTTGGGTTTAATGGTTAGATCCGGATTTTGGTTTAATAAATAAGCATAGGGACCAATCTTGTAATTTACTGAAAGTTGAGGGCTTGAATTGTCATCTTTCCAAACTTACTTCAAAGGACTAAACCTGCCACAATTCAATAATACAAGGACCATTTTTATTTTTCTCAAAGTTTTTAATTCCCAGGGACCATTTTTGTCATTTTGCAAAGTTCAGGGACTAAACTTGTAATTTTATGAAACTTCACACCAAAGGACTATATATGTTTATTTGTGATTAAAAAGGACCTTTGGTGAATTTTTCGATGTTTTGAATAACCAGGGACTAGTTTTGACAAATTTTGAAAGTTGAGGGACTGAAACTGCCAATTATGCAAACTTTGTTCATTTTTCAACTGTTTTTAAACATTTTGCATCTGAAACATATAAAACACAATTTTGTGATAATTTCAGTATTATGATGCATTTCTGAGTGTTTTTGGATGTTTTGGCAGCCTAGATTAGGTAAAAATGATGAGTATTTAGACACTCATCAACGGGTCTTCTCGTTCAAACCCGTGGAATTGATTCGTAGACACAAGTTGGATCAAATGTGTCTTCAATTCGAAGTGGCCAGAATTAATTACTGGTAAAATAATGGCATCTCCATAACCCTCGGTGGGTGCCTGGAGCATTTCCGCCATAGTTCGTTCGTCTGCCATATTGTGAATGGGAATAGTACGAATCTCGGGTTCGACTATTCGGGCAGCACGTCTACGAGAACGTCTTCTAGGAATTTCTGCTAGATCACGAAAAGGACTTAATGATCTAGAAGAACGAGTGCGCATGCACTAGACGTAACTCTAAGAAACAAGAGAATTATGAAAATGGGAAAAGAAGAATCTTTTTGGTTTTTATGTTTTTGAAAAGTGAAAAGGAAAACAGAGCCAATTAAAACAAGATCGAGGTAAAACGACAGTGAACTTAAACCAATAATCACAAGATGAATGGCTTCTTTGAAAAAGGTACACCACTCACAAGGATACAAAGGCAAGTTTTAATCTTTAGTTTGGGAACTTATTATGGTCGTACCCCCAGTTAGGTAGTACTCTGTCTTGGTTCTCGATGGTAAATTTTAAGTTTATTATTTATCAAGAAAACAGAAAATCTTTTTGTGTTTTTATCTTTTATGTATATATTAGAAAGAAAAAGAAAATATTTTTGTGTTTTATATGTTTATGGAAGATGGAAATACGATATTTTTGGTACTCGATCAGTTAAACAAATTAACTTCACGAGTGTTTTGCTTTATATATGATAGATATACAAGGAATGGAAGATATACACAGATTGGGGTTCAAAAACACAATACTGCAAAACGTATCAAACACACAACACGCCTCCCCGGCAGCGGCGCCAATTTGATGTCGGCCTTTTTAGGGGCTGAAACAGATCAAATGTAATATAGAGAGTTTTCCAAGTATTGCAAAAGAGATTGCAAACCTGGGTCGTTCTTCCCAACGAGGTGTGAAATTGTGTTAGAAACGAATTGTGATCAAGTGATTATGAAAGGGTAACCAATAAAAGAGATTTGAATTGTGATTACACTACAAGATTATGAAGGAAACAATGTAGATGAACAATAACGCGAAACCTAGAAACGTTTTAAAACCTAAAACGTACGTTTACGTTTAAATAAACGTCTACGTACAAAAAATAAAAGTGAAAATAGAAATCTATAAATACCTAGGTGATAAAAATTATGTTTTTACAATCCTAACAATAAAAGAAAATTTTAAGAAAAAGAAAATTAATTTTTAAACTATTTAATTAATTATTATTAATTAATAACTATTTATTAATTATTTAAAACTATTTTGATTTTTAATAAATACTAAATAAATAAAGAAAAATCTGAAACTTTTTCTATAAATATCCTATGGTGACAGAAAGGTAAGAAAAATATAAAAACAGAAAGTGCTTAATTAAAAAGATGAAAAATAAGCTAAAAAGCTCAAGCTTCTTAAATAGAAGCTATCACTTTCCTTAAAATGGTGTTTATCTAAATTTTTCTTTTACAAACCTATTACTATACTGAAAATAGACAACTTTAATAAAGACAAAAATTTTAGAACTTAAAAAATAAGCAGTTTGAAGCTTAAGAGCTTAACAGTTGAGCTTTTGAGCTCAAAATGGGTATTAAGCTCAAAACAAGCTACAAGCTGCTAACAAAGGTAAAATAAGATCTAAATAAGTTAAGTGAACTAGGAATGAGCTAAAAGAAGCAAAGGATTACACTCATAAGCTCAGAATAAGCCAATAAGCAAATCCAAATCCAACAGTCACACACACAGGCCTGCAGTGATTTTCAAGGCCAATTTAAGCTAGGGGCAAAAGCTCCAAAGCTCAAAATAAGCACTGAGGTAGTGAGTTGGGCTAGTGGGGTGTCCAAAAAACCAAAGCTCAACCTGTGGGATCCACTGGTGAGCGTTTGAAGAGCTTATGAAAAATGCCCAAATACACTGAGGACTCCGTGTATGCTGAGAAATGGGACAAAATAGAAGCTGATTGCAGCCCTATCAAATAAGCTAGAAATGGAAAAATGATTATTGGAACTTTGAGATGGGTTGATAAGCTTCTCAAGAAATCAAATTTCACAAGCTAAGGCCAAGTAATGAAGCTGGTGCAAGCTTTTGAAAAACTGATCAAACTGGGTGCACAGGGCAGATTTTGGAAAAATGGCTAAAAGTAAAGCACTGAATAAGCAGATAAAATAAGCTAATAAAATTTAACAAAAATACTATAATGAAGAATAGCAACAAAATATTATGATCCTAAAAGCACAAGTTATGAAACTAAGTATTAAGCTCTAAAGAAAATTATCTATTTTATTCTAAAACTGCCTAAAGGAAATTTTGACTTTTTAAGTTATGAACTAGGTTGACTTATATGAACTTTGATTCAATCCTACTCACTGATTATGTTGTATTAAGGTGAATTAAGACTGGTTTGATCAATAATAACAACTTATGAACATAAAAGCATGATTATGGAACACAAAGTCTTAACAGTTGGCAATTTGAGAGAGATCAAAGGCAATTTTGACTTTCTATAAAGTAAGCACTGGATTTTATGTTTTAACTGAGCTATATGGTCCTAATGTGACATACATCAAACAAGAACAACACCACATTCAACCTCTAACACAGTTTTCACTCACAATATCCAAACAGCCCTTAAAAACTCAGAACTTGTGATTTTCAAAGGATTTCCCAAATTAAGACCATGCAGCTGATTCAAGACCTTATATTATCATATCATGAGACTAAAGAAGCATTAAACAACAACAATAACAACATAAAACTCAGAAATGACAATTATGCTATAATGACTGTCAAACTAAGATTTTTAGCAACTACAAATTCTAGAGAACAAGCAAACTGTTTTAATGGATAATTTTACTTAACTACAACATATAAACATAAGAACACAAGGATTTAAGCCATAAGCTACTTATACAGTGAAATGCAAAAATGCTTAAAAAGGGCTTACAACTGGCAATTCAACTGAGAACAAAGAACAAGGACCAAGGAACAATTGTGATACCCTTCCACTCAGCTTCTGAACCAAAGGCCATCCAATATTTACCCTGCTCCAGCTTTCTTGATCATCTAGACTGAATTCTTTGATTTTTTTTTTATCTATTTTATATATTTTTTTTGGTATTTTTGATTTTTGAACTTACACTGGATTTTAAAGTATCTAATAGCTTTTATAAGCTATCTAGGAGTTTATATGATCTATTTCAGTCCATATCAAGCACTATAAACAACTTTAGAGTAAACTTGGAATTTTTAATACGAATTTGCACAAATTGGAACTTAAACTGAAACACTTAATTAATACTTGAAAAGGGTTTACAATACACTGAAAAGAGTTAACAAAGTACTGAAAAGCTTTAAATTACACTTGGACTGATAAAATTATCTAAACGAAATACATTAACAAAAAATTATACTAGATACTTGTCTTTGAGCCTTCTCTTTCTTTAAATAGGGTAACATTAGGGTTTGTGAAGACTTCTGATTGATTCCTGATGAAGCGAAAAGTGTACCACTTTTAAGGGGTCATTTAAGCCCTAAATCGTATTTATTTGATCAAATATTGCCCTAAATCGTTCCTTTTGTCATTTTAGGTACTTTTGAGGAGAAATCTGGAAAAGGAGGCATTTTGGACGTTTTTGGAGCATAAAAGTGAAGAAAACGGCAAAGGCTCAAAAATCGGCTAAAAGTTACCTTTGATGGCGTCATAATTTACTCCAGACGGCGTCATGCCTTGGCAAGAAAAGGTGGACTTGAAATTTACTCATGATAAGCCAGTGAAAATAGCATGTGAATTCTGACGGCGTCACGCTTTAACCTGATCAAGGGCGTCACGGCTTAAATCAAAGAGGGACGGCGTCACGTTCAAGGTTCGACGGCGTCAAGCCTTGATAAGCCAGAATGGATTTTTTGAGAGCTAAAGAGGGACGGCGTCAAGAAGGTCATCCGGGAACCCTAAAAGCGGCGAGGTGACGGCGTCACAATCCATAAGGTGACGCCGTCAGATCCAAAAATCTATATATAGTTTTCTAATTTTTTGTCATAAGAGGAGAACTTAGTGTGTGGAATTTTGGGAGAAAACCCTAAGACGATTTTAGCTTCTTTTTCAAGGCTTTTTGCCTTGAGATCTTCCATGTTACATTGAAGATAAGTTATCAATTAATCATTCAATATGTCTATGTGTTGTTTGATTTTATCTTATTCTTGTCTTTTGATTAACATGTTAGGCTAGATTTATCTTGTGTTTGCTTAGATCTAATGAAACCTAGCTATTGATTATTGGTTATTAGTGTGTTATTAGTTGTATTGGATGATTGTTTATCTATGTTAGGCTTAAGAAAACTGGCTAACTTCCTATTCGGTAACTTGCTTGAACGTCTTAAGAAACATGAACCAAATGCGTA
The DNA here is from genome assembly GCA_021014915.2 of Artemisia tridentata subsp. tridentata. Classification (NCBI taxonomy): domain Eukaryota; kingdom Viridiplantae; phylum Streptophyta; class Magnoliopsida; order Asterales; family Asteraceae; genus Artemisia; species Artemisia tridentata. The sequence goes on from CP139501.1 coordinate 2,003,925, forward strand.
CTAAACGTTTTTATGGTTGTATTTAATGCACAAGCGAATTCTAGTGATCCAATGTTAGGAGCTTCCTAGCCGGCTCGACATAGGAGTGAAGTAGGAGCTTGTAGAGTTGGGGAAGTACGTACGCCACCCCACGAATGGTATTAAGGAATACACCCGTCATCCACGCGACTAATACACACTAATTAACCGGTAAAAGATAGTTAGGGAGTAAGGAAATCTAAGTAAACACATTTCTCTACACATAAGTTTCTCACCAACTTTTCATTTTTGTTATTTTATTTTATTTGCATTCGTAGTAATTTGGGTTAGTTGACTAGCAACTAATTCCGCCCACTCTTTCAAACCCGAGATTTTACTTGCTTTCATAAAAATATAAAAACATAAAAAGAATCTTCCTCAACCCTTAGACCTAATTAGAGTAGCCTTTCATACCTAACGAACACTATTCCCTGTGGAGAACGATCAATCCCCCGTACTTACCACTACACTATACTACATCGGTCAGGTACACTGCCTGGTGGGGTTGTAAGCCTCTTGAGATCCCTCGAGAGGTAAAACCTGTTGTAAGGTTGCAAAACCCACGCATCAAGTTTTTGGCACCGCTGCCGGGGAATAGTTATTGTTTAGGTTGAATTTTTATTTCTATTAGGTCTACTCACTAGATTCCTTTCTAGTGAGATTTTTATTTTATTTTTCTAGTTTTCTTTAGTCTATCTATTTTCTTCGTTTCTTTGTTCGTAACCATTACCATCCGACATCATGGAAGATGGTAATATCCTTAATCCCCACAACCCACCACCACAACAACCACCACCACCTCCTAGAGCCCGTACTTTAGGAGAGTACTCCCGTCCTAGCCACCACGGCTATCGAAACACCATTGAGCTCACTCAAGGAGCCAATATCACACCCTTGCGATCCGACACCATCCGGTTGGTGCAAAGCGGATGCGCATTCCATGGACTTCGTTCTGAAGATCCTAATCAACATCTCAAGGACTTTCTTAAAATCGTTGATTCTATAGACCTTGAAGTTGCCACTCGAGAGACGACCCGATTGCGTCTCTTTCAATTCTCTTTGCGGGACCAAGCTAGTCAGTGGCTAGAACGTCAACCCGCAGGATCCATCACCTCTTGGGATGATCTCACCACTCGTTTCCTTGCTCAGTTTTTCCCACCGGGAAGAACTACCAAGCTAAGGAATGATATCTTGATGTTCCAACAACGTCAAGGCGAAACTCTCTACGAGGCATGGACTCGATTCAAGGACTTACTCCAAAAAGTCCCTCACCATGGCATAGAACTTTGGCTCCAAGTCCAAATCTTCTATGACCATATCAATCTCTCCACGAGGCAAACCATTGACCAATCGGCCGGTGGCAAGCTACGTGATCTAAGTGCGGAACAATCATGGGCTCTCCTAGAGGATCTTGCTCTTTATGAACACGAAAGTTGGAGTGATCCCCGTGATTTGAATAAAACGGTCAAGGCAATATCTTTGCCTTCGAACAATTCAAGCACTTCTGACCGTAGGATCATAGAACTTGAAGACCAAGTCAAGTTTCTCATGAAATCCTACGAGGCTCCTAAACCTTCAAGCCAAGTGAACAAAATCACTTCTTCATGTGAATTATGTAGTGGTCCCCACGACACTCGTGATTGCATGGAACTCCCCGAACAAGCTTTTGTGGACTACGCATCCTCGCGTACCGACGGAGCGGGAGACAAGTGGTACACTTTCAAACCCGAGCCAAACCATTATGGTGATACATACAACCCCTCATGGAAAAATCACCCAAACTTTAGGTGGAAACAAAACCAAAACACACAACAAACCAATTCTTCCAACCCACCTAATCGTTTCCAATCAAGCGGTCCCAACTCGAACCGTACTTTCAACAACAATCCTTCCGGCAATGGTAGTACCAATAACTTTGAAGGATTGTGATCCGTGTGTAGTATATATATAAATAAATATAGTATCGTGCACACGTGATACTTTGGGAAATGACAAGTCAAACCTTAGGAAAAGTCAAACTTGCCAAACCCGTGAATGTGATGTGTGTGATACCGGGCAAGTGATCACCCGGGTCGTGTCCCAGCGAGGTGTGAATCGAGGATTTCGTTTTAGGTTCGAAATTAAAATGCTTGATGATTTGTTTTGGAGATTATTTGGTGTTGTGGTAATATTACACAAAGCAATGAAACTCAAAAGGTATTTAAAACTAACAACGCACGTTTTAATTAAAATTAATGTCAACGCGCAAAAATAAAAGTGAAATCTAAAAAATATTAGCCCTACGCGTACCGAATTAATTTTCCTACACTCTAAATTATAAAAGAAAATTTTGGAAAAAAGATTTGTATTTTTCTGATTTTTATTTTATTAAATACGGATTAAAAACTATTTTAAAGAAAATAAATTATTAAAAATACTAAACTGATTAACAAAAATCTGAAAAATTTATGGTAAATACTTTAAAGTAAAACTAAGCTAAGAAAAATAACAAAACTAGAACAGCTTATGTGAATAAGCTGTTAATAAGCTAAACAGCTTAAAGGGTTATATAAAAAAAATAGCTACTGAAACAAGGTTAAAAGAAATTGATTCCAAGGATTTAATAACAAAAGGGGCTAGTGCAGTTGGTACGCGTGTTGCTTGTGAACCAGAGTAACCCAGGTTCGATTCCCACACTAGACTTTTTTGTACTAACTATTTTTTTTTTCTTTAACTTTCTTTTTCGTTTAAAAATCCAATTAATCAAGGTATAGCCACAAACTAATAGCAAAATCACTAATAGCAAAATATTAACTACAACACTAATAGCAAAATTACGCCATTACAGTAAACAATAACACAACATAGTCATATTACAAATCTAACAAACATGGAATAAATAAGCAATAAATGGACCCTCAATATACTGATCATTTTATACTGAACTAATTTAAGAACAAGTAGATAATAAATTAGCTACCACTCAAATAAGCTATTAGTACTTTTTTAAGGCACAATACTACACAAACAATAAATCTTAACAACTAAATCCAAATCCAACACAAACTCAAACGAAACAAAAACTAAAAGCAGAACAAAACTTCAACGAACTTTAGCAGCTTAACTAATCTAAACAGCTCCAAAGAAACTTCATCAAATAACGCAACATCAACCAACACTAACATCAACTAAGCAATACAAGCGAAGTAAGAAAAAAAACTCATACGCAGATAAAATAAGCTAGCAGTCAATACGGTAAAAATAATAAGCAGTAAATTAACACTTTAAATAAAAACTGAATTAAAATTAAAGTTAAAAATAAATTACAATGCTTAAAAAAAATAAATACCTTAAAAAAGCTAAAATAAAACCTAGCCTTATTCGGCTGCTACTCGAGTTCTTTTTATACTACTCAAAAAAATAAAAATACAAAACCCTAGCCACTTGTGTTTGTTGTGTGAGAGTGTCCCTCCATTCGCTTGTTTGTGCTTCTTTGATGGCCCTTGGATGAATTCTTGGTGACCACTTCTTTAATCTTGAACCGTAGATCATCTTCTATTTCCCTCGGATCGCTGAGGTGGCAATGCATCCCGTGAAGAAGGCATCATGTGAAGGGCATGGGAGGTTGTGAAAGGTAGGGGGAGGGATTGGCTTATTGGGTAAAAGAGGTGAGGATGAAGAAGAAGGGTAGTGACCGGGTTTAGGGATTTTGACTAAGGATTGGGGATTTGACTATCTTCTCTATCCGGTGTTTAGTTTTAACTAGGGTGGGTCGGGTTTTTTTTTGGTTAAGGGTAGGATGATAAGTGTTTAAGGATTGGGCCGATGGGGTTAAATGGGTGTGGGCCGGTTTAAGTTTAGTGAATTAAGTGGGTTGGGGTTTTCGTGGTTAAATGGTAGGATTGGGTTTTAAGGATTAAAGGGATGGGTTAAGTTGTTTGTGGTTTTATGATCCGGTTGAGGTTTTTAGAGAATAGGGTAGATTTGGTTAAACACAAGGACCAAAATTGATTTTTTTATTATTATTTTTTTTTTATTTTTTTCAAGCTTGAGGGACTAGACTTGCCATTTATGCAAATTTGTTTGTTTTTCAATCGTTTTCAATCATTTGGCATACAAAAACATATTTCAAAGATATTTTTAACATTATTTGATCGTTTTAAAGTGTTTTTGGTTGTTTTGACTCGAAAATTGGACGAAAAGATATGTGTAAAACGACACATATCAAATCCCCCACACTGAGCAATTGCTAGTCCCTAGCAATTATTTATGAAAAGTTTAATGGATTTGAAATCTCTTTACCAAAAGCCATCACTTCTGGAGTAGCCAAATGTTTTAGTTCAAGTAAGAACTATGGTACACTGATAACCATATGATTTTGAGCAAACCATCAGCTGTCAACGGATTTGATTTGTCTTTACCAGAAGCCGTTTGCTTCTGGACTAGCCAACTCTTAGATAAAATACACTTATTATCTTTGGTGAGCTGATTACCAATTATGGTTTTCCAAAGCCTTTACCACAAGCCATAACCTTGCGGGCTAGCCAACTCTTCATCTTTTTAGGATATGGTGAGTCGAATACCATACAATTTTTGGCAAATTGTAAGCCGTAAACGGATTTGATATATCTTTACCAAGAACCGTTTGCTCTTGGATTAGCCAATCCTTTTGTGTGTTAGACATGGTGGACTGATAACCATTTGTTGTGTAAGTGCAAAACACTTACACCAAAAAAAAAAATTTGGCCAAAAATGGGGGAATTAGATGGTATATATACGTGATTAAATTCGTGAGAATTCCCCCCACACTAGAAATGAATATTGCCCTCAATATTCAAAGTACCGGCTGTTATGCCGAACTGAGAACGTAAAAGGGAAATATTATGGGCCATTTATTTTATTTTTGTTTTTTGCAATTTTTTTTTTTTTTTTTTTTTTTTTTTTTTTTTTTTTTTTTTTTGTTTGAAAATTATATACAACAGCGGGGGGCATCTCCCCCACACTAGGTTGGTAGAAAGTAGAAAGAGGTCAGAAATATGGGTGAAAACCCATATGGTGTGCTACTGTTTTTGTTAACCGAGTCGCTAGCTTGACTCGACCCCGAATTCATTTGTCCATGGGGAAGCAAGTGGAAACCAATCTCAATCGGACTTTCATTCAAATTGTTTGGATAAACACTTGAACATGAGAAAGTTCCACACCGATGAGATAAAACCCGCGGTATTTCAATAGAAGAAACTATTAAGGGCGATACCGGGGTCAAATATGGTGTCCTCATTCCCGTAGGAGAAAAGGGAAAGAGCAATCACACCATATGTGATGAAGAGAAGCAAGATTTTTGTTATTATCATGTAAAACTCTTCATCATCAGAAGCATCATCGGCTTCAACGGGAGGGAGGGTTGGGATAAAATCTTCAAGAAGTAAATCTTTGAACACACCTCCCCCCACACTAGAATCATCCTCCAGATCAAAGTAGAAATGATCATATTCAGGAGGAGATATCACATAAGGGAGTTCAATCGAGAACTCCTCATGATATCGATCATTTTCATCAAAATGAAATACATCATACTCGGGAAGAGACATATAAGAATGGGAAGTGGTATTTACACTTCCCGTCTCTTCCAAATGATCGATATCAAAACGAAAGGCTTCATAAACCGAGAGTGAATAATCCGGATGAGGAGTGGGATTGCCACTTCTCTCCTCTTGATCATTAAACACAAAACTCTCAAATTCGGGAAAAGCATCCTCGAGCTCGAGCTCGGAAGGATAAGACGGCTTTTCCACAACAACATCATCCTTTGGGGGGAGAGCAAACAATGGTTCATCAAAAATCATTTTTTCTAAAATCGGGCCATCTCCCCCCGGATCATCATCGGGCTCAACAATTTGAGCATCAAACAAGAAGACCTCGAACTCTTCTTTAGAAATATCACTTTCCTCAAACGGAGGAGAAGTATAGGAAGAGTCGGAAATGAGTGATGCGGAAGTAAGAGTAGGATTTTTGGCAATATCAATTCGACAAACCGATTCTGAAGGTGGGGCAAGTGGTGTGCTCTTAGAGCTAGCAGTTTTTACCACTTCCGTTGTATCCTCCGATTCGTGTTCATCGTAATCAAAAACACTCTTAACTTCCGCATTACAACTTTTGAACCATTCACTTGAACCAGGGGCTATGTTCGTTGCTTTGAGCTTAGCACGATGTTGTGCAACACTTTTGACCTTAAATCTTGAAAGTTTCGAATCAATTTTTTCAGATTTTTGATCAATAGTTGCAACGTTGCATTTAGACCCCTGATTAATGTTAAACGTGATCTCTTCATTCTCAACACGAATGGTCAATTCTTCGGCGAACACGTCAATGAGAGCACGACTCGTTCTTAGAAAAGCTCTACCCAAAATGAGTGGAACTCGAGGGTCGGCATCAAAATCTACTACAACAAAATCAGTAGGAAAGTGAAACTTTCCTACTTTCACCACAACATCCTCGGCTATTCCAAGCGGATGAGTTATAGTACGATCCGCGAGCTCGAGTGTCATGCGAGTAGATGCAAGCTCCGGAAGAGATAATTTCTTCCATATCGAGAGTGGCATAAGGTTAATGCTCGCGCCAAGATCGGCCAAGGCAGGGCATTGAACCATCCCCGAGAAATCACATGGGATTAAAAACTTGCCGGGGTCTCCGAGCTTTTTGGGAAGCTTTTTGAGAACCGCCGAGCATTGCTCATTAAGTGGGGTTTTTGCCATCTCAGTCATCTTATCTTTGTTGCTTAGCAAACTTTTGAGTGTAGATGCAAATTTGGGCATAAGAACGAGAGCATCTGCGAAGCTTATGTCAAAATGCAACTCATTGAAGATTTGGAAGAATTTTTCCATTTGTTGATTGTTTTTCTCTTTAAGCTTTTGATCATTAAGCCTTGAAGGATATGGAATTGAAGGCTTAGAATTTGTCTTCGGAACATCGGGTTCCGGAATTGGAGTTTGGACCACCGAAGGTTGGACGTGTGCGGTACTTTGTGGGCTTGAAAAATGCACCTTGTCCGTTGTCACCTTGGTATCCCGATTCACCTCCCCCGGTGGAGGGGGCATAGGAGTCGAGGGTCCATTATGTGTTTTACCACTTCGAGTGGCGACAGCTTTTAATTCACCCTTCGGGTTAGGAATGGTATTTCCCGGAAGAGCTCCCGAAGTTGAACCTTGATTCATCGAACTCATGAGACTGGCAAACATGTTCTCAATTTTACCTTGAGATTGATCAATTTTGTAGTTTGTATTTCTGAGCTCACTTTTAAGCTCTTGACCCTGTTTTGACATTGAGGTTTGAAAATCATTTTTCAAAGTGGTGATTTGATTTTGCATAGACCTCATGTTGGCCTCATTTAACTTGATGTAGTTAGCAAGTTCATTTGAGGAACCAACGGGGGCTTGGTAATGAGAAGCTTGAAAGCCTTGATTGAAATTACCCCCTTGGGTTGGGTATTGATTGATCGGGGCTTGAAATTGATTTTGAACATTTTGCCCTCTCGGTTGGTTTGGATTGAATTTATTTGGATTGTTGGGTTGAGAAAATCCGGGGTGTCCATTTTGATTGTTAGCACGATAGTTTGGGTCAACTTGGGAACGGTATTGATTACCTCCTTGATTGAGAGACCCGACTACCGGATTAACTTCACATCGACTACCATCGGTGGCAGTACAATTGTAGTATGCATGAGGACCACCACAAGTGACACAAGTTTCTTCCACCGCTTTGACTTGAGTGGGTGAAGAAGTTTGTGGGGAAGATTGTTTCTTTTGCTTGGAAAGAACCAAAGCTTGAATAGCCTCCGTAAGTTTGTCAATCTTAGCATCGGTGCTAGAATTACTCACGGGAGATGAGGTAGAATGGGTAGCACTCACTTGGGAGACAACCGGCTTGCTTCGTGTAGTGCGAACCTTAGACTTGTTCTCAATGATGGCTAAAGCATCTTTCGTAGTCCGATACAAGAGATTACCACCGGCGGCGGCATTAAGAGAGTCTTGATCGGAATGGTTCAAACCATTATAGAAGGTATCGAGTTGATGTAACTCGGAGAAACCATGGTGAGGACATTTGCGGAGTAATTCTTTAAACCGATCCCACGCTTCACTAAAGGATTCATCAAATTTTTGAGTGAATTTGGTGATTTCATTTTTAAGGGCTGTGGTTTTTGATGGAGGAAAGAATTCATTCACAAATTTTGACACCAAATCTTCCCATGTTAAAATAGAACGAGGGGGTTGTTTTTCTAGCCAAGTTCGGGCCGACCCCTCGAGAGAGAAAGGAAAAAGAAGCAATTTGATTGCATCTTGTGGTACATTTCGGTATTTGATGGTAGAGGTGATCTTGTTAAACCATCGAATGTGGGAATGAGGATCGTCCCTCTCAAATCCGAAATATTGACTCGAAGTTACTAAGGATAGCAACCCGGTCTTAAGCTCAAAGCTATCGGCAACGATTGCCGGAACAACAATAGCATCTCCGTAACCCTCGGTGGGTGCTTGGAGAAGCTCACACATGGTACGTTCCTCCGCCATTGTGACAATGGGAGGAACGGGAATAGCACGAATCTCGGGTCCGGCTATTGGGGCGGAATGCCCACGATTACGTCTTCGATTACGTCTTCTCGAGGTATGCACGAGTTCACGTAAAGGACTTGTTGACGGAGAAGAACGAGTGCGCATGCACTAACAAAAACAATTTCAATTAAAACAAGACCGAGGCAAAACACAAGTGAACTTAAACCTTAAATCAAACAAGCGTACGGTAGCTCTTCAAAAGATAAACGCGCAGAGTGGCGGGAGAGAAGAATGGATCTCTCTTCGGTCTGCAATTTAATGTCAAGACCTACCTTAAACCACTTGATTAGGTTGTTTATCAATCAAAGGTGAGCCGAATTCGCAAGCGACATAAAGGCAAGTTTTAATCTTTAGTTTGGGAACTTATTAATGGTCATACCCCCAGTTAGGTAGTATTCTGTCTTGGTTTTCGACGGTAAAAATTTTTTTTTATTGTTTTATTAATTTAACAAGAAAAACGGAAAATCTTTTTGTATTTTTGTTTTTATATGATAATATATATACAAAAGAAAAGAAAAATATTTTTGTGTTTTATAATTTTTTGGAAGTGATAACTTCGTGAAGAAGGATCTCAAGTCACTAATCGTTTAAACCTTAAACAATATTGTCGCAACACAACCTCCCCGGCAGCGGCGCCAAAATTTGATCCGTGTGTAGTATATATATAAATAAATATAGTATCGTGCACACGTGATACTTTGGGAAATGACAAGTCAAACCTTAGGAAAAGTCAAACTTGCCAAACCCGTGAATGTGATGTGTGTGATACCGGGCAAGTGATCACCCGGGTCGTGTCCCAGCGAGGTGTGAATCGAGGATTTCGTTTTAGGTTCGGAATTAAAATGCTTGATGATTTGTTTTGGAGATTATTTGGTGTTGTGGTAATATTACACAAAGCAATGAAACTCAAAAGGTATTTAAAACTAACAACGCACGTTTTAATTAAAATTAATGTCAACGCGCAAAAATAAAAGTGAAATCTAAAAAATATTAGCCCTACGCGTACCGAATTAATTTTCCTACACTCTAAATTATAAAAGAAAATTTTGGAAAAAAGATTTGTATTTTTCTGATTTTTATTTTATTAAATACGGATTAAAAACTATTTTAAAGAAAATAAATTATTAAAAATACTAAACTGATTAACAAAAATCTGAAAAATTTATGGTAAATACTTTGAAGTAAAACTAAGCTAAGAAAAATAACAAAACTAGAACAGCTTATGTGAATAAGCTGTTAATAAGCTAAACAGCTTAAAGGGTTATATAAAAAAAATAGCTACTGAAACAAGGTTAAAAGAAATTGATTCCAAGGATTTAATAACAAAAGGGGCTAGTGCAGTTGGTACGCGTGTTGCTTGTGAACCAGAGTAACCCAGGTTCGATTCCCACACTAGACTTTTTTGTACTAACTATTTTTTTTTTCTTTAACTTTCTTTTTCGTTTAAAAATCCAATTAATCAAGGTATAGCCACAAACTAATAGCAAAATCACTAATAGCAAAATATTAACTACAACACTAATAGCAAAATTACGCCATTACAGTAAACAATAACACAACATAGTCATATTACAAATCTAACAAACATGGAATAAATAAGCAATAAATGGACCCTCAATATACTGATCATTTTATACTGAACTAATTTAAGAACAAGTAGATAATAAATTAGCTACCACTCAAATAAGCTATTAGTACTTTTTTAAGGCACAATACTACACAAACAATAAATCTTAACAACTAAATCCAAATCCAACACAAACTCAAACGAAACAAAAACTAAAAGCAGAACAAAACTTCAACGAACTTTAGCAGCTTAACTAATCTAAACAGCTCCAAAGAAACTTCATCAAATAACGCAACATCAACCAACACTAACATCAACTAAGCAATACAAGCGAAGTAAGAAAAAAAACTCATACGCAGATAAGATAAGCTAGCAGTCAATACGGTAAAAATAATAAGCAGTAAATTAACACTTTAAATAAAAACTGAATTAAAATTAAAGTTAAAAATAAATTACAATGCTTAAAAAAAATAAATACCTTAAAAAAGCTAAAATAAAACCTAGCCTTATTCGGCTGCTACTCGAGTTCTTTTTATACTACTCAAAAAAATAAAAATACAAAACCCTAGCCACTTGTGTTTGTTGTGTGAGAGTGTCCCTCCATTCGCTTGTTTGTGCTTCTTTGATGGCCCTTGGATGAATTCTTGGTGACCACTTCTTTAATCTTGAACCGTAGATCATCTTCTATTTCCCTCGGATCGCTGAGGTGGCAATGCATCCCGTGAAGAAGGCATCATGTGAAGGGCATGGGAGGTTGTGAAAGGTAGGGGGAGGGATTGGCTTATTGGGTAAAAGAGGTGAGGATGAAGAAGAAGGGTAGTGACCGGGTTTAGGGATTTTGACTAAGGATTGGGGATTTGACTATCTTCTCTATCCGGTGTTTAGTTTTAACTAGGGTGGGTCGGGTTTTTTTTTTGGTTAAGGGTAGGATGATAAGTGTTTAAGGATTGGGCCGATGGGGTTAAATGGGTGTGGGCCGGTTTAAGTTTAGTGAATTAAGTGGGTTGGGGTTTTCGTGGTTAAATGGTAGGATTGGGTTTTAAGGATTAAAGGGATGGGTTAAGTTGTTTGTGGTTTTATGATCCGGTTGAGGTTTTTAGAGAATAGGGTAGATTTGGTTAAACACAAGGACCAAAATTGATTTTTTTATTATTATTTTTTTTTTATTTTTTTCAAGCTTGAGGGACTAGACTTGCCATTTATGCAAATTTGTTTGTTTTTCAATCGTTTTCAATCATTTGGCATACAAAAACACATTTCAAAGATATTTTTAACATTATTTGATCGTTTTAAAGTGTTTTTGGTTGTTTTGACTCGAAAATTGGACGAAAAGATATGTGTAAAACGACACATATCAAATCCCCCACACTGAGCAATTGCTAGTCCCTAGCAATTATTTATGAAAAGTTTAATGGATTTGAAATCTCTTTACCAAAAGCCATCACTTCTGGAGTAGCCAAATGTTTCAGTTCAAGTAAGAACTATGGTACACTGATAACCATATGATTTTGAGCAAATCATCAGCTGCCAACGGATTTGATTTGTCTTTACCAGAAGCCGTTTGCTTCTGGACTAGCCAACTCTTAGATAAAATACACTTATTATCTTTGGTGAGCTGATTACCAATTATGGTTTTCCAAAGCCTTTACCACAAGCCATAACCTTGCGGGCTAGCCAACTCTTCATCTTTTTAGGATATGGTGAGTCGAATACCATACAATTTTTGGCAAATTGTAAGCCGTAAACGGATTTGATATATCTTTACCAAGAACCGTTTGCTCTTGGATTAGCCAATCCTTTTGTGTGTTAGACATGGTGGACTGATAACCATTTGTTGTGTAAGTGCAAAACACTTACACCAAAAAAAAAAAATTTGGCCAAAAATGGGGGAATTAGATGGTATATATACGTGATTAAATTCGTGAGAATTCCCCCCACACTAGAAATGAATATTGCCCTCAATATTCAAAGTACCGGCTGTTATGCCGAACTGAGAACGTAAAAGGGAAATATTATGGGCCATTTATTTTATTTTTGTTTTTTGCAATTTTTTTTTTTTTTTTTTTTTTTTTTTTTTTTTTTTTTTTGTTGAAAATTATATACAACAGCGGGGGCATCTCCCCCACACTAGGTTGGTAGAAAGTAGAAAGAGGTCAGAAATATGGGTGAAAACCCATATGGTGTGCTACTGTTTTTGTTAACCGAGTCGCTAGCTTGACTCGACCCCGAATTCATTTGTCCATGGGGAAGCAAGTGGAAACCAATCTCAATCGGACTTTCATTCAAATTGTTTGGATAAACACTTGAACATGAGAAAGTTCCACACCGATGAGATAAAACCCGCGGTATTTCAATAGAAGAAACTATTAAGGGCGATACCGGGGTCAAATATGGTGTCCTCATTCCCGTAGGAGAAAAGGGAAAGAGCAATCACACCATATGTGATGAAGAGAAGCAAGATTTTTGTTATTATCATGTAAAACTCTTCATCATCAGAAGCATCATCGGCTTCAACGGGAGGGAGGGTTGGGATAAAATCTTCAAGAAGTAAATCTTTGAACACACCTCCCCCCACACTAGAATCATCCTCCAGATCAAAGTAGAAATGATCATATTCAGGAGGAGATATCACATAAGGGAGTTCAATCGAGAACTCCTCATGATATCGATCATTTTCATCAAAATGAAATACATCATACTCGGGAAGAGACATATAAGAATGGGAAGTGGTATTTACACTTCCCGTCTCTTCCAAATGATCGATATCAAAACGAAAGGCTTCATAAACCGAGAGTGAATAATCCGGATGAGGAGTGGGATTGCCACTTCTCTCCTCTTGATCATTAAACACAAAACTCTCAAATTCGGGAAAAGCATCCTCGAGCTCGAGCTCGGAAGGATAAGACGGCTTTTCCACAACAACATCATCCTTTGGGGGAGAGCAAACAATGGTTCATCAAAAATCATTTTTTCTAAAATCGGGCCATCTCCCCCCGGATCATCATCGGGCTCAACAATTTGAGCATCAAACAAGAAGACCTCGAACTCTTCTTTAGAAATATCACTTTCCTCAAACGGAGGAGAAGTATAGGAAGAGTCGGAAATGAGTGATGCGGAAGTAAGAGTAGGATTTTTGGCAATATCAATTCGACAAACCGATTCTGAAGGTGGGGCAAGTGGTGTGCTCTTAGAGCTAGCAGTTTTTACCACTTCCGTTGTATCATCCGATTCGTGTTCATCGTAATCAAAAACACTCTTAACTTCCGCATTACAACTTTTGAACCATTCACTTGAACCAGGGGCTATGTTCGTTGCTTTGAGCTTAGCACGATGTTGTGCAACACTTTTGACCTTAAATCTTGAAAGTTTCGAATCAATTTTTTCAGATTTTTGATCAATAGTTGCAACGTTGCATTTAGACCCCTGATTAATGTTAAACGTGATCTCTTCATTCTCAACACGAATGGTCAATTCTTCGGCGAACACGTCAATGAGAGCACGACTCGTTCTTAGAAAAGCTCTACCCAAAATGAGTGGAACTCGAGGGTCGGCATCAAAATCTACTACAACAAAATCAGTAGGAAAGTGAAACTTTCCTACTTTCACCACAACATCCTCGGCTATTCCAAGCGGATGAGTTATAGTACGATCCGCGAGCTCGAGTGTCATGCGAGTAGATGCAAGCTCCGGAAGAGATAATTTCTTCCATATCGAGAGTGGCATAAGGTTAATGCTCGCGCCAAGATCGGCCAAGGCAGGGCATTGAACCATCCCCGAGAAATCACATGGGATTAAAAACTTGCCGGGGTCTCTGAGCTTTTTGGGAAGCTTTTTGAGAACCGCCGAGCATTGCTCATTAAGTGGGGTTTTTGCCATCTCAGTCATCTTATCTTTGTTGCTTAGCAAACTTTTGAGTGTAGATGCAAATTTGGGCATAAGAACGAGAGCATCTGCGAAGCTTATGTCAAAATGCAACTCATTGAAGATTTGGAAGAATTTTTCCATTTGTTGATTGTTTTTCTCTTTAAGCTTTTGATCATTAAGCCTTGAAGGATATGGAATTGAAGGCTTAGAATTTGTCTTCGGAACATCGGGTTCCGGAATTGGAGTTTGGACCACCGAAGGTTGGACGTGTGCGGTACTTTGTGGGCTTGAAAAATGCACCTTGTCCGTTGTCACCTTGGCATCCCGATTCACCTCCCCCGGTGGAGGGGGCATAGGAGTCGAGGGTCCATTATGTGTTTTACCACTTCGAGTGGCGACAGCTTTTAATTCACCCTTCGGGTTAGGAATGGTATTTCCCGGAAGAGCTCCCGAAGTTGAACCTTGATTCATCGAACTCATGAGACTGGCAAACATGTTCTCAATTTTGCTTTGAGATTGATCAATTTTGTAGTTTGTATTTCTAAGCTCACTTTTAAGCTCTTGACCCTGTTTTGACATTGAGGTTTGAAAATCATTTTTCAAAGTGGTGATTTGATTTTGCATTGACCTCATGTTGGCCTCATTTAACTTGATGTAGTTAGCAAGTTCATTTGAGGAACCAACGGGGGCTTGGTAATGAGAAGCTTGAAAGCCTTGATTGAAATTACCCCCTTGGGTTGGGTATTGATTGATCGGGGCTTGAAGTTGATTTTGAACATTTTGCCCTCTCGGTTGGTTTTGATTGAATCTATTTGGATTGTTGGGTTGAGAAAATCCGGGTGGTCCATTTTGATTGTTAGCACGATAGTTTGGGTCAACTTGAGGACGGTATTGATTACCTCCTTGATTGAGAGACCCGACTACCGGATTAACTTCACATCGACTACCATCGGTGGCAGTACAATTGTAGTATGCATGAGGACCACCACAAGTGACACAAGTTTCTTCCACCGCTTTGACTTGAGTGGGTGAAGAATGTTTGTGGGAAGATTGTTTCTTTTGCTTGGAAAGAACAAAGCTTGAATAGCCTCCGTGAGTTTGTCAATCTTAGCATCGGTGCTAGAAGTACTCACGGGAGATGAGGTAGAATGGGTAGCACTCACTTGGGAGACAACCGGCTTGCTTCGTGTAGTGCGAACCTTAGACTTGTTCTCAATGATGGCTAAAGCATCTTTCGTAGTCCGATACAAGAGATTACCACCGGCGGCGGCATTAAGAGAGTCTTGATCGGAATGGTTCAAACCATTATAGAAGGTATCGAGTTGATGTAACTCGGAGAAACCATGGTGAGGACATTTGCGGAGTAATTCTTTAAACCGATCCCACGCTTCACTAAAGGATTCATCAAATTTTTGAGTGAATTTGGTGATTTCATTTTTAAGGGCTGTGGTTTTTGATGGAGGAAAGAATTCATTCACAAATTTTGACACCAAATCTTCCCATGTTAAAATAGAACGAGGGGGTTGTTTTTCTAGCCAAGTTCGGGCCGACCCCTCGAGAGAGAAAGGAAAAAGAAGCAATTTGATTGCATCTTGTGGTACATTTCGGTATTTGATGGTAGAGGTGATCTTGTTAAACCATCGAATGTGGGAATGAGGATCGTCCCTCTCAAATCCGAAATATTGACTCGAAGTTACTAAGGATAGCAACCCGGTCTTAAGCTCAAAGCTATCGGCAACGATTGCCGGAACAACAATAGCATCTCCGTAACCCTCGGTGGGTGCTTGGAGAAGCTCACACATGGTACGTTCCTCCGCCATTGTGACAATGGGAGGAACGGGAATAGCACGAATCTCGGGTCCGGCTATTGGGGCGGAATGCCCACGATTACGTCTTCGATTACGTCTTCTCGAGGTATGCACGAGTTCACGTAAAGGACTTGTTGACGGAGAAGAACGAGTGCGCATGCACTAACAAAAACAATTTCAATTAAAACAAGACCGAGGCAAAACACAAGTGAACTTAAACCTTAAATCAAACAAGCGTACGGTAGCTCTTCAAAAGATAAACGCGCAGAGTGGCGGGAGAGAAGAATGGATCTCTCTTCGGTCTGCAATTTAATGTCAAGACCTACCTTAAACCACTTGATTAGGTTGTTTATCAATCAAAGGTGAGCCGAATTCGCAAGCGACATAAAGGCAAGTTTTAATCTTTAGTTTGGGAACTTATTAATGGTCATACCCCCAGTTAGGTAGTATTCTGTCTTGGTTTTCGACGGTAAAAATTTTTTTTTATTGTTTTATTAATTTAACAAGAAAAACGGAAAATCTTTTTGTATTTTTGTTTTTATATGATAATATATATACAAAAGAAAAGAAAAATATTTTTGTGTTTTATAATTTTTTTGGAAGTGATAACTTCGTGAAGAAGGATCTCAAGTCACTAATCGTTTAAACCTTAAACAATATTGTCGCAACACAACCTCCCCGGCAACGGCGCCAAAATTTGATCCGTGTGTAGTATATATATAAATAAATATAGTATCGTGCACACGTGATACTTTGGGAAATGACAAGTCAAACCTTAGGAAAAGTCAAACTTGCCAAACCCGTGAATGTGATGTGTGTGATACCGGGCAAGTGATCACCCGGGTCGTGTCCCAGCGAGGTGTGAATCGAGGATTTCGTTTTAGGTTCGGAATTAAAATGCTTGATGATTTGTTTTGGAGATTATTTGGTGTTGTGGTAATATTACACAAAGCAATGAAACTCAAAAGGTATTTAAAACTAACAACGCACGTTTTAATTAAAATTAATGTCAACGCGCAAAAATAAAAGTGAAATCTAAAAAATATTAGCCCTACGCGTACCGAATTAATTTTCCTACACTCTAAATTATAAAAGAAAATTTTGGAAAAAAGATTTGTATTTTTCTGATTTTTTATTTTATTAAATACGGATTAAAAACTATTTTAAAGAAAATAAATTATTAAAAATACTAAACTGATTAACAAAAATCTGAAAAATTTATGGTAAATACTTTGAAGTAAAACTAAGCTAAGAAAAATAACAAAACTAGAACAGCTTATGTGAATAAGCTGTTAATAAGCTAAACAGCTTAAAGGGTTATATAAAAAAAATAGCTACTGAAACAAGGTTAAAAGAAATTGATTCCAAGGATTTAATAACAAAAGGGGCTAGTGCAGTTGGTACGCGTGTTGCTTGTGAACCAGAGTAACCCAGGTTCGATTCCCACACTAGACTTTTTTGTACTAACTATTTTTTTTTTCTTTAACTTTCTTTTTCGTTTAAAAATCCAATTAATCAAGGTATAGCCACAAACTAATAGCAAAATCACTAATAGCAAAATATTAACTACAACACTAATAGCAAAATTACGCCATTACAGTAAACAATAACACAACATAGTCATATTACAAATCTAACAAACATGGAATAAATAAGCAATAAATGGACCCTCAATATACTGATCATTTTATACTGAACTAATTTAAGAACAAGTAGATAATAAATTAGCTACCACTCAAATAAGCTATTAGTACTTTTTTAAGGCACAATACTACACAAACAATAAATCTTAACAACTAAATCCAAATCCAACACAAACTCAAACGAAACAAAAACTAAAAGCAGAACAAAACTTCAACGAACTTTAGCAGCTTAACTAATCTAAACAGCTCCAAAGAAACTTCATCAAATAACGCAACATCAACCAACACTAACATCAACTAAGCAATACAAGCGAAGTAAGAAAAAAAACTCATACGCAGATAAAATAAGCTAGCAGTCAATACGGTAAAAATAATAAGCAGTAAATTAACACTTTAAATAAAAACTGAATTAAAATTAAAGTTAAAAATAAATTACAATGCTTAAAAAAAATAAATACCTTAAAAAAGCTAAAATAAAACCTAGCCTTATTCGGCTGCTACTCGAGTTCTTTTTATACTACTCAAAAAAATAAAAATACAAAACCCTAGCCACTTGTGTTTGTTGTGTGAGAGTGTCCCTCCATTCGCTTGTTTGTGCTTCTTTGATGGCCCTTGGATGAATTCTTGGTGACCACTTCTTTAATCTTGAACCGTAGATCATCTTCTATTTCCCTCGGATCGCTGAGGTGGCAATGCATCCCGTGAAGAAGGCATCATGTGAAGGGCATGGGAGGTTGTGAAAGGTAGGGGGAGGGATTGGCTTATTGGGTAAAAGAGGTGAGGATGAAGAAGAAGGGTAGTGACCGGGTTTAGGGATTTTGACTAAGGATTGGGGATTTGACTATCTTCTCTATCCGGTGTTTAGTTTTAACTAGGGTGGGTCGGGTTTTTTTTTGGTTAAGGGTAGGATGATAAGTGTTTAAGGATTGGGCCGATGGGGTTAAATGGGTGTGGGCCGGTTTAAGTTTAGTGAATTAAGTGGGTTGGGGTTTTCGTGGTTAAATGGTAGGATTGGGTTTTAAGGATTAAAGGGATGGGTTAAGTTGTTTGTGGTTTTATGATCCGGTTGAGGTTTTTAGAGAATAGGGTAGATTTGGTTAAACACAAGGACCAAAATTGATTTTTTTATTATTATTTTTTTTTTATTTTTTTCAAGCTTGAGGGACTAGACTTGCCATTTATGCAAATTTGTTTGTTTTTCAATCGTTTTCAATCATTTGGCATACAAAAACACATTTCAAAGATATTTTTAACATTATTTGATCGTTTTAAAGTGTTTTTGGTTGTGTTGACTCGAAAATTGGACGAAAAGATATGTGTAAAACGACACATATCAATAACTTTGAAGGATTGATTTCCCAATTTATGGCATCTCAAGAAGCTCGGATAGCTAGATTCGAGACCGAATTCAATCAACAACAAACGGAGATGACCAATAAAATTGACAACTTGTTGAAAGCTCTCCATAACCAAGTGTTATCACCTCCACATAAGGACGCTAGGAACACAAATAGCGGACCCCAAGTAAAAGACCCCTCTTCATCCAAACACGTCCACTTTGTCAACATTGTCACTATTAAACCAATTGATAGGAATGAGGATAATAGTGAACCTAAGGATGAGGATAAGAAAGTCGAGGTTGATAAGGAAGTTAGGACAAGTGAGATTGAAGAAGTAGATGATGATGAGGACTACTTCAATAGGCTACCCACTAAGGAAGAGCGCACATATCATACAAACTTATTCGATGACCCCGAGGCACCATACTTCCTAGGTAGACCAATCATAGAAATAGGCGACCCTTCTAATCTCAACATACCATGCAACATCGGACATTTGCATGTGTGGAAAGCCTACATCGACCTTAGATCACCCATAAACATCATGACTAGAGCCCACTACAACTTGATAATGAAGAATCAACTTGGGTATAGGATGTTCCCTGACAAGGGTTGGATGAGTAACTTCACTGGAAGAGTTAAGGGATTATCGGTTTACGTAGGAAACTTCACCTATGTCACCGACTTTGTAATTGTAGAAGATATCCGCCCAATAGTCGATGCATCCTTGACTCAAGTGGTTTTTGGAAAACCATTTGTTGAGGTCTCTAGAATGACTTATGAACCTTCCTTAGGGATAGTTAGATTTAAGGATGAGACCGATGAAGTAAGCTACCAAATGCCATATAAGATAGAACAATTCCAACACTTGTCAAATGTTGAGAAGGAGCTCAAGCAAGCGGTCTACTATAGGAATGATGAGGATAGAAATAAAGGAGTAGACTATGTTATGGAAAGGATATTCGGTTTCTACAAGGATTGTTTGAAATTAGGACCGGACTATAAAACCGGGAAGGAGAATGGCCTAGGAACCGTGACCGATGATGGAGTCACGTAATGTACGTGACTTTGAGTCTAGCTACAAGACTCGTTAATAAAGAAAAGCGCTTCTTGGGAGGCAACCCAAGCTTTATTTGTTTTATTTGCTTTGTGTGTTTATTTATTTGTTTGTTTGATTTTATTTGTTTCCGTATGTATGTTTAATGTTTATTATTATTGATTCATGCTCAAAATTAATTTGTGAAAATGCTTTATTTTGTTTTTAACTTCGTCTTAACTACATATAAAGGTATTTTGCAAAAGATAAGTGTAAGGGAAATCTAAATCGGTTTATTAGAACACAAATGAACATGAATCATGATAATAATAAATTAACATACATATTCGTATTTGTTTGAGTCAAATGCTTGTATCGAGTCATAATGATGTTTTGCAGGATTTCCAGGAAGTAAGGTAAAGGTTTTTCCAGAAATTTTCCGGAAACTTAAAATGAAAATTTTTGTCAGGTCACTTCTGACGGCGTCAGGGTTTATAACCTGACGGCGTCAGATTTAATTTTCAGAAATTTTTGAAAGTTTTGTTTTCATAAAAAGTTTTTATTAAAATCTCCAACTTATAATCTCCAGGAATCTGCAAAATTATCATTCCACAAGCATTATATCCTTATATATAGATTTATCCCGCCGATGTTATGCAGGTTTTCGTGTTTGTTTTCTCAGGTTTAACAGGTTATTTTGGACAAGGAAATGTTTTGGATCAAGCTTTTGGCGATGCATTAGTCATGGAGCTTCAACATTACCTTGGAGGAAGATCTAACCGTGTAACTTCATTATCCACCGAGCGAATCAGGGGAGTATTTGATTTCATTCTTTTACTTTATGCTTTTACATCTTGTAATTTGAACATTGGGGACAATGTTCATCTTAAGTGTAAGGGGGGGTAAAAGTACGATTAGAGAATGCTATTACGCTTGATTTTTGTTTGTTTAATAGTAAATGTGTAATAAAACTAAGATAAATACCTATTAGGGCAATTTTAGTGCCAAATTTAAAATTTTTTACAACATATAGGAGTGAAACTTTAATCTTAATGAGCGTCTCACGGATAGGAGTTATATGACTAGCACAAAAACCGTACCACTAAAAAATTTTCCACCCCCAAATATGTGAGGTTCGCCCCTAGAATTGGTAGGAAAAGCATTTATGCTATGATGTGTGTACCGGTAGCACTTAGATTCTAGAACTTGCGTTAGGACCATTCCGAGGCCACAAGTGAGACTACATTTGTGTAGTTAGATTTACTACATGATAAGAGGCATTAGGATTAACCCATTGTTTTACACCTGTCTTTTTGTTATAATTACTTTGGCTACATTGGTCAAGTAATTCTCCCACACCCTTTGCGTTGTACTCATTTTTAGTACACGATACCCCTAGTACACCCCTCAGAGCCTATCTTTTCGTTTCGACCTTTAAGCATTTTACTTAAAGGAAGAATTTGTTTACACCCCACTAAAATGTACACCCAAATCGCCTTAGCCTACCTTGTATGCACTCATTTTTAGTGCATTATTGTTACAACATTTGTTTAAACCCAAGTTAATTATCTAGTTGATTACATGGTTGCTAAGTCGAGTCATATCCTTGTACATATTGTTTTGGGACGATTGGGACTCATGGGTAAAGTACTAGTGTAATGGAGTAATGGGGAAGAACATCATTTATTACCCCCATATGTGCTAAATATTTTAAAAGTACTCCAAGTTTTTCAATTATCTTAATTCGAGTCATTAGAATAGTTTTTTTTTTGTAAAGTTATGTAAAAGTTCAAGTGTAAGGGGGATGCAATGCCCCTATGATGTATTATTTTGGATGGTAGGGCAAGAGTGTATGCAAAAAAAAAAAAAAAAAAAAAAAAAAAAAAAAAAAAAAAAAAAAAAATCAAGAAAAATAGAAAAAACATACGGACTACCATCCCGTTTCATTTTATGTTTATTTTATGTTTATGTTTTGTTATTTTCTTTCATTAGCTTAAGATCGAGTCTAGTCTTGGCTTAGCAACATTGTATAGTACATGTAATTAATCAAGATCTTTAACTCGCCACCAGTAAAATATCCCTTATCCAACAAAACCGTGTTTTCCTTTTCCCTACACCTAACGTTATAACCCATGTAAAAGCCCTCTTTGATAGTTTATCTTAGGTGCTTACGCCTAGTGGAGGAGGTTTTCGATCCTTTCCCAAGCCTATGGTAATCTATTTGCTATGACAGGTAGTGAGAGATATTATCCGTTTTCATTTATGAGATTTATTTTGATGACACTTGAGAGATGTGAGTATCTAAACACTACTTGTGAGGTGCTAGTTTGTAATCTCCGTGCTTATTATGATTAAAGTGGAACGATTATTTGTTGTAATTACTTTTATGTTTGCATTAAATGACCCCTAACTTGTATTTTGATTAGAATAAAAGCGCATTTGCTTGAGGACAAGCAAATCTCAAGTGTAAGGGTATTTGATGAAGCGAAAAGTGTACCGCTTTTAAGGGGTCATTTAAGCCCTAAATCGTATTTATTTGATCAAATATTGCCCTAAATCGTTCCTTTTGTCATTTTAGGTACTTTTGAGGAGAAATCTGGAAAATGAGGCATTTTGGACGTTTTTGGAGCATAAAAGTGAAGAAAACGGCAAAGTCTCAAAAATCGGCTAAAAGTTACCTTTGACGGCGTCATAATTTACTCCAGACGGCGTCATGCCTTGGCAAGAAAAGGTGGACGTGAAATTTACTAATGATAAGCCAGTGAAAATAGCATGTGAATTCTGACGGCGTCACGCTTTAACCTGATCAAGGGCGTCACGGCTTAAATCAAAGAGGGACGGCGTCACGCTCAAGGTTAAACGGCGTCAAGCCTTGATAAGCCAGAATGGATTTTTTGAGAGCTAAAGAGGGACGGCGTCAAGAAGGTCATCCGGGAACCCTAAAAGCGGCGAGGTGACGGCGTCACAATCCATAAGGTGACGCCGTCAGATCCAAAAATCTATATATAATTTTCTAATTTTTTGTCATAAGAGGAGAACTTAGTGTGTGGAATTTTGGGAGAAAACCCTAAGACGATTTTAGCTTCTTTTTCAAGGCTTTTTGCCTTGAGATCTTCCATGTTACGTTGAAGATAAGTTATCAATTAATCATTCAATATGTCTATGTGTTGTTTGATTTTATCTTATTCTTGTCTTTTGATTAACATGTTAGGCTAGATTTATCTTGTGTTTGCTTAGATCTAATGAAACCTAGCTATTGATTATTGGTTATTAGTGTGTTATTAGTTGTATTGGATGATTGTTTATCTATGTTAGGCTTAAGAAAACTGGCTAACTTCCTATTCGGTAACTTGCTTGAACGTCTTAAGAAACATGAACCAAATGCGTACTAAAGGTTTTTATGGTTGTATTTAATGCACAAGCGAATTCTAGTGATCCCATGTTAGGAGCTTCCTAGCCGGCTCGACATAGGAGTGAAGTAGGAGCTTGTAGAGTTGGGGAAGTACGTACGCCACCCCACGAATGGTATTAAGGAATACACCCGTCATCCACGCGACTAATACACACTAATTAACCGGTAAAAGATAGTTAGGGAGTAAGGAAATCTAAGTAAACACATTTCTCTACACATAAGTTTCTCACCAACTTTTCATTTTTGTTATTTTATTTTATTTGCATTCGTAGTAATTTGGGTTAGTTGACTAGCAACTAATTCCGCCCACTCTTTCAAACCCGAGATTTTACTTGCTTTCATAAAAATATAAAAACATAAAAAGAATCTTCCTCAACCCTTAGACCTAATTAGAGTAGCCTTTCATACCTAACGAACACTATTCCCTGTGGAGAACGATCAATCCCCCGTACTTACCACTACACTATACTACATCGGTCAGGTACACTGCCTGGTGGGGTTGTAAGCCTCTTGAGATCCCTCGAGAGGTAAAACCTGTTGTAAGGTTGCAAAACCCACGCATCAATTCCCACTTCCATTTGTAGACATTGGATCTTTTAAACTCAATCTTGACCTTCAAACTGTTTTTGGCGCCAAAATGTTATATACCCACTTCTCTGGTTACTTGGAGGGTTTTGTGATCAATAAATGCACTTTGGATTATGTGGAGGCTGGGGGAACATGGAATGGTGTTGGTGAGCTGGAGGTGAGGAGGGGGGAGGAGCAGGTTTGCAAGTGGGGGTGAAGAGGGTAAGTGGTTTGTTTTATTTATTTTTGGCTGGGAGGGAGTATATTAAACGGGGGAGTATATATTATGAAGTTGGGTCGGGTAGGGTGTTGGGCCAGGGTGGAAGGGTGGTGGACTGGATTGATTATAAAGGGATGGGATGGGTTGTGTTTTGGGTTTTGGGTTTATAGAAAATAATAGGGTCCGTTTGGCTTAGAGTTGTAACAAGGACCAATTATGTAAATTCGCCAAACATGAGGGGGTGAATCTGTGATTTCTCCAAACTGCTCACAAGGACCAAAGATGCCCATCTCCAATAATACAAGGACCATTGTTGCCAATTTCCACTTTTTAAAAAACCAAAGGACCATTATTGACATTTTCCAAAAGTTTAAGGACCTATTCTGCCATTTACCCAAAGAATCATTCAAGGACCAATTTTGACAACTTAGAATATTTCAGGGACCTTGAATGATAAAACTCCACATTTTTGAATTCCAGGGACTAGATTTGCCAATCTTTGAAAGTTCAGGGACTGAAAATGTAAATTATGCCAATTTTGTTTGTTTTCCATTTGTTTTCAGTACTTTTGCCCCTGAGACTTATAAAAACACAGTCCATTGATATTTTATACATTTTGAGATTTTTTGAAGTGTTTTTTGACTGTATTTGAGGTTCAAATGTGAAAGAAATGATGAGTATTTACACACTCATCAATCCCCCACACTAAACTATTGCTAGTCCCTAGCAATCTTTTATGAAAAATTAATGGATTTTAATCTCTTTACCAAAAGCCATCACTTCTGGAGTAGCCATTGTTTCAGTGTGTGAGACCTTGGTACAATGATAACCAAGTGATTTTGAGCAAACCACCAGCTTCCAACGGATTTGATTTGTCTTTACCAGAAGCCGTTTGCTTCTGGACTAGCCAACTCTTAGATAAAATAACTTATTATCTTTGGTGAGCGGATGACCAATTATGGTTTTCCAATGCCTTTACCACAAGCCATAAACTTGCGGGCTAGCCAACTCTTCACTAATTAAAGATATGGTGAGCTGAATACCATACAATTTTGGGCAAATTGCAAGCCGTCAACGGATTTGAGAAATCTTTACCCAGATCCGTTTGCTCCGGGATTAGCCAATCCTTTTGTTTGTTAGACATGGTGGACTGATAACCATAAGTTGAGTGAGTGCAAAACACTTACTCCAAAAAAAAAAATTGGCCAAAAATAGGGGAATTAGGTGGTATATATACGTGATTAAATTCGTGAGAATTCCCCCCCCCCCCCACACTAGAAATGAATATTGCCCTCAATATTCAAAGTACCGGCTGTTATGCCGAAACTGAGAACGTAAAGGGAAATACTCCGGGCCATTTTTTTTTTTTTTTTTGAACTTATATACAACATCGGGGGGCAACTCCCCCACACTAGGGTGGTAGAAAGTAGAAAGAAATCAGAAATATGGGTGAAAAACCCATATGGTGTGCTACTGTTTTTGATTCCCGAGTCGCTAGCTTGACTCGACCCCGCATTCATTTGTTCATGGGGAAGCAAAGTGGAAAACCAATCTCGATCGGACTTTCGTTCACTGTGTTTAGATAAACATATGAACATCAGAAAGTTCCACACCGACGAGATATGACCGCGGTGTTGTTTAATAGTAGAAACTATAAAGGATGATACCGGGGTCAAAGATGGTGTCTTCATTCCCGAAGGAGAAAAGGGAAAGAGCAACCACACCATCTGTGAAGAATGGAATAAAGATGTGCATCACAATGCAAGTCCATTCTTCATCAGTAAAAAGCAAATCACCATTTTTGACATTTTTTAGCTTAGTCTTGAAGCCTAAATGGTGATTGGCAACAGAATTTCCGGTCGGGAGGGTTGGAACTGGTTCTTCATTCAATAGATTTTCCAGAAAAAGGATGTCCCCCTCCGAATCAAAGTAAGTATTGTCAATCCCTGTTGGAATTGACTCATCACTAAGAAAAGCATCGAATTCATTCCAAAAGTTGTCATCTTCCTCATCCGGAGTGAGAGAAGGAATGGAAGAGTCGGAAACAATTGAATCTGGGTATGAAATAGGATTGGTACTTGAGGAGCATACAGTTTCATCCACAGATTTCACAAACTCGATACGATAAACAGATTCAGGAGGTGGGACAAGTGGTGTGCTCTTAGAGCTAGCAATTTCCACCACTTCCGATGAGGTCTCTGATTCTAGTTCATCAATATCCAAAACACTTGAGACTTCCCTGGTACAACTTTCAAACCATTTGTTTGAACCAGGGTTGATTTTCATAGCCTTGAGCTCAGCACGTTTTTGTGAACTCCTCTTAACCGTGAAATTTGAGAGTGTTGCATTGATTCTTTCAGATTTTTGATCAATTGAAGCAACATTGTATTTGGAGTTTTGATTTATGTTAAACGTGAGCTCTTCGTTGTCAACCCGTATAGTCAACTCTTCAGCAAATACATCAATTAGAGCACGGACCGTTCTCAAGAAAGCTCTCCCTAAGATGAAGGGAACTCGAGGATCTGCTTCAAAGTCTACTACAACAAAGTCAGTAGGAAAGTGAAACTTTCCCACTTTCACCACGACATCCTCGGCTATCCCAAGTGGATGAGTTATGGTTCGGTCCGCTAGCTCGAGTGTCATACAAGTGGATGTAAGTTTAGGAAGAGATAGTTTCTTCCATACTGAGAGTGGCATGAGGTTAATGCTTGCGCCAAGATCGGCCAAGGCTGAGCATTGAACCATCCCCAAGAAATCACACGGGATTAAAAATCTGCTGGGGTCTCCAAGCTTTTCGGGAAGCTTCTTGAGAAGGACCGCCGAGCATTGCTCATTGAGAGGTGTTTTAGCCATTTCAGATAACTTATCTTTGTTGCTAAGTAAGCCTTTAAGTGTAGATGCAAATTTAGGCATAAGAACTAGAGCATCAGCGAAGCTTATGTCAAAGTGCAATTCATTGAAGATTTGGAAAAAATTTTCCATTTGCTCTTTGGTTTTGTCTTTGAGCTTCTGATCATGCAACCTTGATGGGTAAGGAAGCTGATTAGACTTTTGAGCCGGGACGGAAGTCATTTCGGGCTCAGAATTTGTTTTCGGAACTTCGGGTTCCGGAATTAGAGCTTGGACTACCAAAGGTGGGACGTGTGCGGTACTTCGTGGGCTTGAGAAATGCACCTTGTCCGTTGTATCCTTGGTATCTCGATTCATTGCTCCTGGTGGAGGAGGCATTGGAGTCGAGGGTCCATTGTGCGTCTTACCACTACGAGTGGTGACGGCTTTCAACTCGGCATTTGGGTTAGGAATTGTAGTGCTTGGGAGTCCTCCGGAAGATGACGAAGCTTTGTTCATATTCATGTTCATGAAACTGCTCATCATATTCTTTAACTCATTAGTTTGCCGAGACATTGTGGTATCAATTTCCTTTCTTAGCTCAACTCTCATGTTATTGATCTGAGTTTGCATTGAACGTATGCTTGACTCAGTAATTTTCATGAAGTCATTTGATAGGGGAGCTTGAGAAGGTTGTTGATAATTTTGCTGATTTGGAGCTTGATATGGTTGGTTGAAATTGTTCCGGTTTTGACTGAAATTTTGAGAGTTGTTGAAATTTTGTCCTTGATTCGGAACAAAGCGATTTTGATTGCCTTGGTTTTGCACGGGAGGAAAACCAAGTGGTGTCATACCGCTTGGTGCACGGTAGTGAGGATCAGCTTGTGGTCGGTATTGATTGTGGTTTACCGAAGCTACGGGAGCTTGGTAAAAGGAAGCATCGGTTGCTTGACAATCGTAATACGCGTGTGGACCACTACAAGTTTCACACACCTTGTTCACGGCTTTGATCGGTTCCGGTTTATGAATTTCACTTTTAATTTCCTTCACTTCTTTCATCATACAACGAATAACGTCCGTTAGAGCGGCTAACGGAGCGGCTAACTCGGAAGAGTTACCGGATGAAGAAGCAGGAGTGTTCGGAACATTCACTTTGTTACGAGAAATAGGAACTTTTGATTTCTTCTCACAGATCTCAATCACGTCTTTAGGTCGACGATTCAAGATATTGCCACCGGCGGCTGCGTTCAGAGAATCTTGATCGTTTCCATTCAACCCATTATAAAAGATGTTAACTTGTTGAAGCTCCGTGAAATCATGATGGGGGCATTTCCTGAGGAGATCTTTGAATCTCTCCCATGCCTCTCCAAAGTTTTCATCGAAATTTTGACGAAATCCAGAAATTTCATTTTTAAGATTAGTCGTCTTTGATGGAGGAAAGAAATAGTTGACAAATTTTTGAACAAGATCCTCCTAAGTTTCGATGGTTCGAGGGGGTTCTTTTTCCAGCCAAATCCGGGCTGCCCCCTCAAGTGAGAACGGAAATAGCATCAACTTGATCACTTTTTGCAGCACATCCTTGTAATTGATAGTTGAGGTCAACTTGTTGAACCAACGGATGTGTGCATACGGGTGGTCCGTCCCGAAACTGGGTGCACAGGGCAGATTTTGGAAAAATGGCTAAAAGTAAAGCACTGAATAAGCAGATAAAATAAGCTAATAAAATTTAACAAAAATACTATAATGAAGAATAGCAACAAAATATTATGATCCTAAAAGCACAAGTTATGAAACTAAGTATTAAGCTCTAAAGAAAATTATCTATTTTATTCTAAAACTGCCTAAAGGAAATTTTGACTTTTTAAGTTATGAACTAGGTTGACTTATATGAACTTTGATTCAATCCTACTCACTGATTATGTTGTATTAAGGTGAATTAAGACTGGTTTGATCAATAATAACAACTTATGAACATAAAAGCATGATTATGGAACACAAAGTCTTAACAGTTTGCAATTTGAGAGAGATCAAAGGCAATTTTGACTTTCTATAAAGTAAGCACTGGATTTTATGTTTTAACTGAGCTATATGGTCCTAATGTGACATACATCAAACAAGAACAACACCACATTCAACCTCTAACACAGTTTTCACTCACAATATCCAAACAGCCCTTAAAAACTCAGAAATTGTGATTTTTAAAGGATTTCCCAAATTAAGACCATGCAGCTGATTCAAGACCTTATATTATCATATCATGAGACTAAAGAAGCATTAAACAACAACAATAACAACATAAAACTCAGAAATGACAATTATGCTATAATGACTGTCAAACTAAGATTTTTAGCAACTACAAATTCTAGAGAACAAGCAAACTGTTTTAATGGATAATTTTACTTAACTACAACATATAAACATAAGAACACAAGGATTTAAGCCATAAGCTACTTATACAGTGAAATGCAAAAATGCTTAAAAAGGGCTTACAACTGGCAATTCAACTGAGAACAAAGAACAAGGACCAAGGAACAATTGTGATACCCTTCCACTCAGCTTCTGAACCAAAGGCCATCCAATATTTACCCTGCTCCAGCTTTCTTGATCATCTGGACTGAATTCTTTGATTTTTTTTTATCTATTTTATATATTTTTTTTGGTATTTTTGATTTTTGAACTTACACTGGATTTTAAAGTATCTAATAGCTTTTATAAGCTATCTAGGAGCTTATATGATCTATTTCAGTCCATATCAAGCACTATAAACAACTTTAGAGTAAACTTGGAATTTTTAATACGAATTTGCACAAATTGGAACTTAAACTGAAACACTTAATTAATAATTGAAAAGGGTTTACAATACACTGAAAAGAGTTAACAAAGTACTGAAAATCTTTAAATTACACTTGGACTGATAAAATTATCTAAACGAAATACATTAACTAAAAATTATACTAGATACTTGTCTTTGAGCCTTCTCTTTCTTTAAATAGGGCAACATTAGGGTTTGTGAAGACTTCTAATTGATTCCCACTTCCATTTGTAGCCATTGGATCTTTTAAACTCAATCTTGACCTTCAAACTGTTTTTGGCGCCAAAATGTTATATACCCACTTCTCTGGTTACTTGGAGGGTTTTGTGATCAATAAATGCACTTTGGATTATGTGGAGGCTGGGGGAACATGGAATGGTGTTGGTGAGCTGGAGGTGAGGAGGGGGGAGGAGCAGGTTTGCAAGTGGGGGTGAAGAGGGTGAGTGGTTTGTTTTATTTATTTTTGGCTGGGAGGGAGTATATTAAACGGGGGAGTATATATTATGAAGTTGGGTCGGGTAGGGTGTTGGGCCAGGGTGGAAGGGTGGTGGACTGGATTGATTATAAAGGGATGGGATGGGTTGTGTTTTGGGTTTTGGGTTTATAGAAAATAATAGGGTCCGTTTGGCTTAGAGTTGTAACAAGGACCAATTATGTAAATTCGCCAAACATGAGGGGGTGAATCTGTGATTTCTCCAAACTGCTCACAAGGACCAAAGATGCCCATCTCCAATAATACAAGGACCGTTGTTGCCAATTTCCACTTTTTAAAAAACCAAAGGACCATTATTGACATTTTCCAAAAGTTTAAGGACCTATTCTGCCATTTGCCCAAAGAATCATTCAAGGACCAATTTTGACAACTTAGAATATTTCAGGGACCTTGAATGATAAAACTCCACATTTTTGAATTCCAGGGACTAGATTTGCCAATCTTTGAAAGTTTAGGGACTGAAAATGTAAATTATGCCAATTTTGTTTGTTTTCCATTTGTTTTTAGTACTTTTGCCCCTGAGACTTATAAAAACACAGTCCATTGATATTTTATACATTTTGAGATTTTTTGAAGTGTTTTTTGACTGTATTTGAGGTTCAAATGTGAAAGAAATGATGAGTATTTACACACTCATCAATCACAAATGGAAATGGAAATATATCACTCACTACCTGTCATAGCAAATAGATTACCATAGGCTTAGGAAAGGATCAAAACCTCCACCACTTAGGCGTAAGCACCTAGGATAAACTATCAAAGAGGTCTTTTAAAGGGTTGTAACGTTAGGTGTAAGGGTATGGAAAAACATGGTTTGTTGGATAAGGGATGTTTTAGTGGTGGCAAGTCAATTGTCTTGGTCAATTACATGTACAAGGAAGCGCTGCTAAACCAAGACTCAACTCAACTTAAACTAACTACGACTCTCTTTTTGGTATTTTTCAAGACACTATAATAACTTAAACATAAATAAAAGAAACGGGATGGTAGTCCGTATGTTTTTTCTACTTTTCTTTTTCTACTTTTTTTTTTCTGTTTTTTCGATTTTTTTTCAGACACTCTTGCCCTACCATCCAAAATAATACATCAAAGGGAGCACGTTTCCCCCCTACACTTGAACTTTTACATAACTAAAAATAAAGACTCGAATTAAGAAAATCGAAACACTTGGAGTACTTTAAAACATTTACGTATATATAGGGGTAATAAATGATGTTCTTCCCCATTACTCCATAACACTAGTACTTTACCCATGAGTCCCGATCGTCCCAAAACAATATGTACAAGATATGACTCGACTTAGCAACCATGTAATCAATTAGACAATTAACAAAGGGTTTAAACATGTAACAATAATGCACTAAAGATGAGTGCATACAAGGTAGGCAAAGGCGATTTGGGTGTACATTTGGGGGTGGATTGTAAACAAATTCTTTCTTTAAGTAACCGGAATGCGCTATTCAGAATTTCTTCCTTTCGGTCTTTCCAATCACTTAAAGTTAGAAACGAAAAAGATAGGCTCTGAGGGGTGTACTAGGGGTATCGTGTACTAAAAATGAGTACATCGCAAAGGTGTGGGAAAATTACTTGACCAATGTAGCCAATGTAATTATAATACAAGTGTAAAACAAGGGTTATCCTAATGCCTCTTATCATATAGTAAATCCTAACTACACGAATGTAGTCTCACTAGCGGTCTCGGGATGCATCGCTAACGCAAGTTCTAGAATCTAAATACTACCGGTACACTCTCAAGCATCAACAATGAATGCTTTTTCCTAAAGATCTAAAGGCGAACCTCACATTTTTGGGGTGGAAATTTTTGAGTGGTACGGTTTTTGTGCTAGTCATACAATTCCTATCCATGAGACGCTTATTAAGACCAAAATTTCACTCTTATATGTTGTAAAAAAATTTAAATTACCCTAAAAAATATTTCTCTTAGTTTTATTACACATTCACTATTAAACAAAACAACAATCAAGTGAAGTCATAGTTTATAAGGTATCCCAATTTACCCTCCCTACACTTATATCGAACATTGTCCCCAATATTCAAAATAAAAGATGTAAAAGCAAAAATAAATGAGAATGAAAGAAACTAATACTCCCCTAATTCGCTCGGTATTGACGGTGTGGTGACATGGTTAAATCTTCCTCCAAGAAAATGAACATGAAAAGCTTCCCTCCTGAAATATAATCATCTTCTTGTCCAATATAACCTGTAAAGAACATAAGAAAACAAACACGAAACCTCGCATAAAATCGGCGGTATAATCTACATAAAGTTTAAATCATAGAAAAGAGCATATATATATATATATATATATATATATATATATATCTTACATTGCTTTCTAGGATTAAATGGATATAATGCTTTCAAAATAAATGTTTACAGATTTCTGGTGTTTAAAAATTAAAGATTTTACGAAACTATACAATTCCAGCAGAAAAACAAAACCTGGAAATTTTTTTCAGAATTAACACCTGACGTCATCAGGTTTTAGCCCCTGACGCCGTCATAATTGATCTGACAGAATTCTTTATATTTTGTTTCTAGAAAATTTCTAGAAAAATCTAAGTTTTAATACCTGGAAATTCTGTAAAACATTTGTTGGGTTTTACGGTGCTGCTGCTATGGATGATAAAACAGCTGCTGATACGAATTGGAAAATCTTTTAAGTGTCATACAACTGCTAGTTATATGAATCTACTGCTGGAAGATTGTGCTGCTGGAATACTACTGCTGAGCTAAATGTTACAACTGCTAGAGTAATATTCTGTTGCTTATGAGATAACTTTGTATACGAGTTTAGATAAGTATAGAATATATACGAAAAGATTTTACTTGTAGAGAAAGTCATTGTAAACCGACTAGGACTCCTTAGTCTATAAAAGGAGGTTCCTAGGGTTAGAGTTAGTACATATTATTCATAGAGTCGATTCACTTCAAGGTTGTAAACCCTAGCATTGTTGAGTGCTCGTATATTTAATATATTGAAGTGTTGATTGTTTAAGTATTCTTCTTAAGTTAAACATTACATTCCGCATTCTGTTTAAAGTCATTATTATTCTAAGTCAGCTTCTATAAGGTCGTTTGCTCAACTAGGATCAACAAGTGGTATCAGAGCTTGTGATCTAGAAGCTTTGATCAAGAAGAACTCGTGTTTACTCAAGAATTGGTTACTACATCAAAAGTACCTATGCTCAAGCAAGGTGAATACGAGCTTTGGAAGATGAGGATGAGGCAATACATTCGAATGATTGACTACAACATGTGGGATGTCATTCTGAATGGTGATACTTTGCCAGAAATTATAGATGGGAACCCTGTACCCATTAAATCTGATACTGACAAGATTACTAGGAACATGGAGATCAAGGCTCACAGTATTCTTATGATGGGAATACCTAATGATTTTTAGTTGGATTTTGAAAGCTGTGAAACTGCTAAGGATTTGATGGATGCTGTTGAAGCAAGATTTGGAGGTAATGATGCTACAAAGAAATCAAGAAAGAATCTATTAAAGCATCAGTTTGAAAACTTCACTGCCACAAGTGGAGAGAAGCTTGATGGCACATATAACAGGCTTTAAAAGCTTGTTAGTCATCTAAAGCTTGTGGGTTACATTGTTCCTCAGGAAGATATTAATCTCAGATTTCTAAGAAGTTTATCATCTAATTGGAGCATGCATGCAGTTGTATGGAGAAACAAGCCTGATTTTGAAAAGATGAGCTTGGACAACCTTTACAACAACTTGAAGGTGTATGAATCAGAGATGAATGCAACATCTACTTCATCCTCTGCTTCTCAAAATCTAGCTTTTGTATCTTCCAAAAGCAACAGCTCCCATGAATCTCATTCTGCTGCTTATGGAGTTTCTGCTACTAACACTAGTGGTTCTGCTGCTGGTTTTAATAACAGTGACATCATAAGTGATGCTGCTATTTGTTCATTCTTGGCTGATCTTACAACAAATACTCAAGTTCTAAATCAGGATATGGAGCACATTGATCCTGATGATCTTGAAGAAATTGATTTGAAGGGGCAAATGGCTATGCTAACCATGAGGGCTAGAAGGTTTTTGAGGAAGACTGGAAGAGAGCTTAAGTACAAGGGTCAGAACAATTTGGGTTTTGACAAGTCAAAGATGGAGTGCTATAACTGCAATAAGAAGGGTCACTTTATCAGAGAATGCAGGGCTCCAAGGAAGAATGGAGACAACACAAAGAAAGTTGCTAAAGAACCAAAGCCATCTACAGCTTTAGTATCTTGTGATGGTTTAGGTGACTATGACTGGAGTGACATGGCAGTGGAAGAGCCCAATCATGCTTTTGTAGCTGAAGTGGAGAGAAAAGGGCATAACTTTGCTCTTATGGCTTATGCTTCATCATCATCTGCTTCTGATTCAGAGGTATCAAATGAATCAAATAAATATGTTTGCTCTTTTAAATCTTGCTTAGACACTGTTGAGGAACTTAAAGCTAGGAATGAAAGTCTTAGACAAGAAGTTGAAAGCCTAAAACTTGATAACTTAGGTTATAAAGTAGGACTTCAAAATGTTGAAAGAAGACTTGAATATCTTAAAATAGTGTGAATTGGAATATGTTGATAGGATTAATATACAAGATGGTGAGATTTTTGTCAAAAACAGTGAGATTAATGTGCTTAAGAGAAAGTTAGAAGAAGCTAAACAGGCAAAAGATGCAGCTTTAAAAGAAAAAGAAAATCATGTAGTAAGAGTTGAGAAGCAACAGTTTGCATCTAATGAAGTTAACAAGTCAATTGAGTGTTAGCTGATGAAGAGAGGTTTTGGAATAGGTTATCATGAAGTAGCTCCTCCTATTATGAGTGCTCGTGCACCAATAGGAAAACAACTGTCATTCATAAGTGAACTAGATATTAATAAACATGTAGGTGAAACCAGTAATGCTAATAATGAAACACCTAAGGTTAATGATAAGAAGTTGTCTGATGAACCAATCATTGAAGATTGGGTGTCAGATAGTGACGAGGAACAGGATGAGTCAACACATAATGCTAAAAAGGAAGAAATTCCTAAACTTGTTGAATCTAGAGTCAAACAGGTTAGATTTGTAAAACCTGTGCTAGGTCATACTATCTCTAGGAAAGTGGTTGAATATAATGAAGTACCTAGAGATCAAATGAACAGGTTTAATAACAAGCCTAGGGGTAATCAAAGGAACTTCAATAACCTAGTTTCTCATAAATTAGGTAATTGTTTTCAGTTAAGAAAGAAGGCATGTTATAAGTGTGGTAGTTTTGAGCATTTACAGGCAAATTGTCATAACTATCAAAAACCTGTTTGGAACCAACACAGAAGGGTGAATCACGAAAACTTTTCAAAAAGGACTCACCCTCATCCTAATAGAAACATGGTTCCAAGTGCAGTTCTATTGAGATCTGGTGCAACTAGGTCAATTACTACTGCTCAACCAAAAAGGCCCTTTCAAAATAAAGTAACTGTTTCTGCTGCTAAACAAAAAGTAGATTCTACTGCTAAGGCAAAAGTAGTTTCTACTGGTGAACCTAAAGTGGTTACAAACATAGTTGTGGCAACAATTTTTATGCTGTTAAGACCTCAGCTTGTTGGGTCTAGAAACCAAAGGGAACTGTTTTAAATCAAGTTTCCAGAAACAGCAGTGCATCAATAGACTTAAAGAAATTTGATTATGTGGATGCACAAGGCAGATCCAAGTCAGTGATGGCTTGGGTCCCTAAGAGAAACTGATTTCTCTATTTTCATGTGCAGGGCAATCTACAGGAGGAACTAAAGGATAAAGCTATTATGGATAGTGGATGCTCTGGACATATGACTGGTGACATGTCCCAACTTGAAGATTTTGAAGCTTTTGAAGGTGGATATGTTGCTTTTGGGAATGATCCCAAAGGAGGAAAGATTGTTGGTAGAGGTACAATTAGAACAGGAAATTTGGATTTTGAAAAAGTGTTCCTTGTAGAAGGACTTAAGTTCAACCTCTTTAGTGTCTCACAAATGTGTGACAAAAGGAACTTTGTGCTTTTTACTGACACTGAATGTCTTATTCTTTCTCCTGACTTTAAGTTTCCAAGTGATAAATTTGTGCTACTAAGAGTCCCTAGAACATAAAACATATACAGTGATCATATAAAGAACATAGTTCCCAAAAGAGCTTTAACTTGTCTTATTGCAAAGGCCACTGTTGATGAATCCAATCTTTGGCATAGAAGACTTGGACATTTAAATTTCAAAACTATGAATAAATTGGTAAAAGGTAATCTTGTGAGAGGTTTACCCTCAAAAGTTTTTGAAAATCTTGAAACCTGTGTTGCTTGTCAGAAGGGTAAACAACACAGAGCTTCTTGTAAGTCCAAAGATGTGAACTCAATTACTAAGCCTTTACATTTGCTTCATATGGATTTGTTTGGACTTGTTTATGTGCAAGTCTGAATAGGAAGCAATTGTAACACCCCCAATTTTGGGATACGCAGCGGAATTAAAGCTGGGTGTTACTCGACGGTAAAACAGTTATAATAATAGGAAAACAATCTTTAAATGTGTCATTTTAAAATATTTATCATTCGAATATCAGAGTTTACAAAGTGAGGTCCCAAAAGGTTGTTTTCTCATTAAAATAGGTTTTTTGAATGATAATAAAATATATAGCCTTCTTGAGTATCTGTGCACTTCTGTGTCATCCTCATTAATTATGGACCTGAGATAAACATGCTAAAAGTGTCAACACAAAGGTTGGTGAGTTCATATAATTTATAGTTTAAAGTACGGACAACAAGATCTCCGAAAATGTTATTTGGAAATGTCAAAACAATGTTAATAGTACATATCCCATCATAACAAGAACCATAGCACGTAACGTCACGTATCAGTAGTCAACTGATATAGCACATAACTCGACTTAGTACAATAGCACGCAATCCAGAACAATAGCACGTAATCAAGAACAATAGCACGACAAAGGCATTGTAAATCCACTCAGTTGCAAATCCCGCCCATACAAAACTTGCAACCTGTGTGTTTACAACCCACTGCTAAATTATAGTACGCAATACGTTTCAATAAAAAATTTGTGTGTTTCATCAATCAAGTAAAATATTTAAGTTTAGAACGAGCATGTATCTCCCCCAAAGAGTTCAAAAAGAGTAAAAGAGGGGCTATGACTCACCTCAGTGGTAGTTGACAAAGTACAGTTATATCAGATGCTATGTGGCAACGGTTCCAACACATGGCCTGAATAATAGAGAAATCTGAGATTTCGATAGTCTTAAACTAGACTTAACACGAATAAGGATTTACTGAAATCGTATCGGGAATGAACTTGATTGTGGCAAGGATGGCTTGGATGCTTGAAATGCTTAAAGTTCACAAACAAAGTTATATACTATATAACTTATATGTTATGCATAAAGTTTCGTCATCATTTACGTTCTCATTTTAAATATTACGTCATATATTTATATATTATTATATATATGTATATTGTCGTTCTAGTTCTAGATGTGAGCTCTCTACCCGTTACTACAGTATAAGTCGTAAAGTAATAATCC
Organism: Artemisia tridentata subsp. tridentata; assembly: GCA_021014915.2. Lineage (NCBI taxonomy): Eukaryota > Viridiplantae > Streptophyta > Magnoliopsida > Asterales > Asteraceae > Artemisia > Artemisia tridentata. The sequence continues at coordinate 2,041,685 of CP139501.1, forward strand.
GTCAAAATGTATTTAAGTTACTAGATAAACCTTTAACTATTATCAATTTATACTTTCAGCCCTTTTAGTAAAACATTTACCTTTTTAGTACGTTATTACGATATATTTACATTTTAGGCTCGAACTATTCAAATATAACATTTTAGTACTCATCGTTCTCAAATAATCAATTTATACCCTTAGTTTAGTAAAGTGACAGTTTTGACACAAGTTTCAGAAAGTTTACACCCTTAACCCTTGGGTTATATAGTTTGCAAAACTAGTCCAAAATACACATTTAGCTTATGTAATCAATTCGTTTAGATCATTATATTCCTAGAAGCTCATGGAGCTTATATACAGCTTATAAGAGCTTATTCAAGCTTAATGGGCTTAGTGGCCTGTTAAGGCCCATTAGATGAATTTTAGTGTTTAGTAAAACTACTTCAAGTGGCCTTAGCTTTGGGGCTTAAAAACCTATTAAACGAGCTTGTACAAATGATTTCTTTGTATCTCCTGCTTATTTAGTATATAAAGAAACAACTTGAGCTTTTATTTTGTCATAGTACGCATTTTTAATTAGTTTTACAAGGTCATTCCTAGTCGACCTAGGCTGTTTCTGTTAAGAATATAATTTAAGTGACTTTCGATATGGGTCAAGTTAACTTAACAATGTGTTATAAAATGAGTTTATATGTCGATACATGTTGTTGGCAAGCATGTTAATCCAATCTATGCCATGCCACGAATCAAGGGGTCACACAATATAGAAAAGTGGATAACGAGAGTATAGAAAACAAAAAGGGACGAGCTTATCTATCTTGTACGCGTTATAAAAGGACTACTAGAATGGAAATATGTTAAGTGTGTCGAAGTGAACTTACTACACCACAAGGGTGGGGATAACACTATAGGAAGGCTATAGAGATCGATACTAAGACAAGGCAACTCGTTTAAGCATAAAGCAACGAACTAAGAGTGACCCTCGAACCACTTGATTACGTATTAGAATCCTTAGAGCTTACTCTTTTGCTCTCGTACACTTCACATGAGGAAAACTCGGAACTTTTATTTGGTGTTTGCTTCGAATTGGCAGGAAACAAAAATGTTGGAAGTTTGTTTGGTGTGCATGAGACGTACGAGAGAAAGAGGGAGTATATATTAATTTTTCACAAGTTGATGGCACTTAGATAGGATAAGAGATAGGATGTCAGGAATATGTCCCATTTGTCAAGTTGTATAGAATGGATAGATCGAATATATGATGTCAGGTTGCTATTTGTTACATCGATTTTAATATGTTGCAAAAAGGGGTTGGTTTGGTTTTTGCTACAACAGAATGTCCATGTGACTTATTCATGTCCAATAAATGGGTTGTATTAACAAGGAAAAAGGGTGGTTTGGTTTATGTTCATGTCGAGCATGCTAAGAATATATGTAAGGGTTGCGTTCTTGGCCTAGGTACTAGGGTTTTTAAAATATATTTTGCAACTGTTCCAAGTGATTTAACGTGGGAAATGGTTTTGGGTTTCTGTCGAGTAAAATGAATTTGTAAAGGGTCTAATGGTTTGTAATTTGGTGGAATATTAGTTGTAGTTGTAAAAGAAAATAGAAGAAGGGTGGCACGTTTGGTTTGTAAATCTGAGTCACAGGAACTTAATAACTTGCATGTATGGGTTTACATATTATAAATAGATAGATCGATTTGTTTTATATTACAAAGGAGGTTGGTTTGGTTTGTTCGTCTAGTCGACCAAAGAGAGAAAATAATATAGAAGGAAATCGGTTGGGTTTTGCTGTGCACTAAAGGGGTCCAAAACAACTATTTTAACGTGACCAACTTGTGTTTTGGATGTCAAGAAAGGTTGTAAATGTTTGTTTAAGGTGTCGTGGGTCGAAAGGGTCCAACACAATTTATAAACGTGACCAAATAATATTACTATGAGATCGAATTGTTGTGTTCTATGGCTTGGGTAGTTTGAAACGTCTAAAGTATAGTTCTCTGGTGCTATTATGTATAAACATGAGTTCCTAAGCATCTCGTAATACTTCTTGCATTCACTTTGGGTTTGGTGAAATGTTTGTGTACGTTTGGAATGGTCACGAGACCAAATTAATTCAAATGGGTACGTGTAGAGTTTAGTAAAACTTGTGAGAGTTTTGGAATATCGGGGTACACGTGTGTGTTCGTTCCAAAGTAATGTGAATCACTTACACATATTGATTCGTTGTTGTATATTGTAAGCAAAAATTTAAATTCTTGCCTAAAAATGGGTGTGTGAACAGTAACGCTTGATTAATCCTTGATTAGCGTTTACAAATGACTGGGGATTTTTACGGGATGTTACAGTACCTACCCGTTAAACGGAATCCCGTCCCTGGATCCTAGTCTATGGTAGTTGTCGGGTGTCACAATACTGATTGTTTGCCGTAATGGAAATTTAGGAGTCGTTGAAATACAATTCAGCATGATTAAGTTGTGACGAAATTGTCTGTTGAGTAACACTCTACGAGAGGTGTTAGGAGAGAGTGTAAGCATGATTAACAGATTTCAAGTGTTGGAGCCATATTCATTTCGTAGGTGATGAATTTGTTGTTTCACATATGAAAGTCACTATTTCCATGGTCAATTTGACTTGAGGAAAATTTCATTTTGAATGAAAATTGTTTATTCTCTCATAAACATGGTTCACAATTCCTTGTTTCGTGAATATCAAAAGTCTGTGGGGGTAACCTACCCATTAAACAAAGGGTTTTATTAATAACAGATTTTTAACAATGAGGGTTTCGGATGAGAACTTGGTAAATATAGACAAAGTTGCTAAACTTCAGCTTTCGTAGATGATGAATCAGTTTATTCGTGATAAGATTTATAAATAACTGCTCCCAGCATAACATGATCCCTCCTGAATTAGACATAGTTAGCTAGGCTATGTATAATTTAGGAACGATGATGTGATGTTCGGTTTAGTCGTTATAACTCTCAGTTGTTTAAATAGATTCAACCATGCCATCTATAATATGACAATTTGAGGTAAGGGAAGAAAGATCTTATTAGTGATAACAAATTTGTTGATACATCCGAAAGGAGAAAGTATAACATATGGGAATTATCACAGCGAGTCGTTTATTGAACAGAAAGAAATTTGAAGTCATAAAATCCGAATACTAGGGATGTCATGAACTTAGTACAACATAGTTCATAAGGTAGTAGGACTGCTAAATTCTAAACTTCATCAGTCCGTCGCTTTGTTGAGGTCTTGGTGAGTTTCTCCTCCCTCTATCATATATGCTTTCCCGAGAGCACCTTCAACTTGTTGGCCTTGATTTTGGGGACATTGGTTCCTGTAGTGACCTTTCTCCCAACATCCGAAACATGTAACTATAGCCTTGCCCTTGCAGTCCCTAGCAATGTGTCCCACTTTTTGACAGTTAAAGCACTTTCCACATGGTCCATTATGATGTAGTGTGCACTGGTTGCATCGTGGTAGGTTTCCAGCATAAATTTGCCCTTTATTGGTGCAGCAACATAAACCCTTGCAACTTCTTGTCTTCTATTCTGTTGTTGATGATGGTTAGCATTGCGGTTTTGGTTGTCATTATTATAACCTCCCTGGTCATTTTCCCATTTCCTCTTGTTGTTGTTGGGGTGAGTGGCCCTTCTATCATTAAATTTTTGCTGGTGTTCATTATTCCCCTGAGTGGAACCACATTTGATCTCTCGTTCTAGTAGCTTTTGGGCCATGGTGATGGCTTCTTCCAGAGTCGGTGGTTTTGATGCGGTGACATTTCCCTCAATGCTCCGGGGCAATCCCTCGATATACTTTTCTAACGTCCTTTCAAGATCCGGTACCATGGTGGGGCACAGCACAGCAAGTTCTTGGAATCTCCTGTTATATGTCTTGACATCATTTCCTTTTACCACCAGATAGTGAAACTCATCTTCTAGCTTCCTTATTTTTGTACGTGGACAATATTTCTTTAGCATTTTTTGTTTAAACTCAGCCCAGGTGATTTTATATGCTTCCTTAATACCTATAGTTTGGGCAATAGAATTCCACCAGGACAGGGCATCTTCTAAGAGAGTCCCTGTGGAAAAAGTGACTTTGTAGTCGTCAGTGCAACCGCTTCTCACGAAAACTGTCTCAGCACGCTCAAACCAATGAGCAAGTCCAGTAACTCCTTCTGTACCCTTGAAGAAAGTTGGGTTACAACTCATGAAGTTCTTGTAGGTGCATTTGCGAGGTGCAGTTGTCCCGTTTTCTCCTGTTGGTATGTTGGTGTTACTAGAACGGGCATTCGTTGGTGCTTGATTTTCCAAGGCTGCAACAACTCTATCATCAATCATTTTCTGGATATCCGCCGGAGTCATAGCTGGTGTTGGTGCTGGTGCTGGTGTTGAAGTTGCTTTCCTGGTGCGAGCCATGATTCTATACAAAGTATGATAGAGGAGTGAGACATAACTATGTCAGGTGTTAAGAATAAGTGTCCTACTGAGATGTCATAGGGGGTGATAAGTTTGAGGTTATGTTTCAAAATGATTGACGGATTTCTAGGCAATGGGTTTGGAGGTGTCGTGAGTGCTTCGGATGTCCTTATTTGTCTAAGAAGAAATTTAGTACCGAAATCGAGGAATTCGATAGATCGTAACGACTTCTTACAAAATGAGATTGTATAGGATTACGAAATAGTTTTCTTACGATGTTTAAGAGATAGGAGTGACCATTGCGAGTTACCATGTGCGTAACTTACATTGTTTGAAAAGTCGCCCTGGGATTAGTCGGCTCGCAATGTCGAGTCGGAAACCCAGGTATACCAAAAAAAAAAAAAAAAAAAAAAAAAAAAAAAAAATTACATTGTTTGAAAAATAAGTGGGGCTACTGTTTCATCAACACTCGCTTTTCGAGACAGATAGTAAAATAACCAAGTCATCAAATCTCTAAAGCTAAGAAATAATATTATTTAACTCAAATCTCATGTCTCATCAGACAAGAACTGTCACAAGATCGAGTTAAATAATTGGTTATTACTGAGCTTTATACTTTTAATGACTCGACTATATTTCGGGGGTGTTCTTATTAATACTAAGGTCATATTATTTAACAGCGTAGATCTAAACGAAACCAACGAAAAGCATATACGTACGAAATGTATGAGTAGATACATGATCATGGAAGTGTGGTTGTGCCGTAATGCCTTAGAATAGGCATACGCAGACATATCATGCACGTTATTCATATAGAGTGATAGAAAGTGTGTATATATATACCAATGTACTGTAGCACAGATTACTTAGAAGTCACATAATCGTCTGGAGGATGGAAGGCACGGAGAACGTAAGGCTATAAAATGTTTTGTTTGTAAAACTGGTTATAGTTCGGATCTCAATAAGACCCATTTCTCTATAACTATATCTCTGATACCAATCTGTAACACCCCCAATTTTGGGATACGCAGCGGAATTAAAGCTGGGTGTTACTCGACGGTAAAACAGTTATAATAATAGGAAAACGATCTTTAAATGTGTCGTTTTAAAAGATTTATCATTCGAATATCAGAGTTTACAAAGTAAGGTCCCAAAAGGTTGTTTTCTCATTAAAATAGGTTTTTCGAATGATAATAAAATATATAGCCTTCTTGAGTATCCGTGCCCTTCCGTGTCATCCTCATTCATTATGGACCTGAGATAAACATGCTAAAAGTGTCAACACAAAGGTTGGTGAGTTCATAGAATTTATAGTTTAAAGTACGGACAACAAGATCTCCAAAAACGTTATTTGGAAATGTCAAAACAATGTTAATAGTACATATCCCATCATAACAAGAACCATAGCACGTAACGTCACGTATCAGTAGTCAACTGATATAGCACATAACTCGACTTAGTACAATAGCACGCAATCCAGAACAATAGCACGTAATCAAGAACAATAGCACGGCAAAGGCATTGTAAATCCACTCAGTTGCAAATCCCGCCCATACAAAACTTGCAACCTGTGTGTTTACAACCCACTGCTAAAATATAGTACGCAATACGTTTCAATAAACAATTTGTGTGTTTCATCAATCAAGTAAAATATTTAAGTTTAGAACGAGCATGTATCTCTCTCAAAGAGTTCAAAAAGAGTAAAAGAGGGGCTATGACTCACTTCAGTGGTAGTTGACAAAGTACAGTGATATCAGATGCTATGTGGCAACGGTTCCAACACACGACCTGAATAATTGGGAAATCTGAGATTTCGATAGTCTTAAACTAGACTTAACGCGAATAAGGATTTACTGAAATCGTATCAGGAATGAACTTGATTGTGGCAAGGATGGCTTGGATGCTTGAAATGCTTAAAGTTCACAAACAAAGTTATATACTATATAACTTATATGTTATGCATAAAGTTTCGTCATCATTTACGTTCTCATTTTAAATATTACGTCATATATTTATATATTATTATATATATGTATATTGTCGTTCTAGTTCTAGATGTGAGCTCTCTACCCGTTACTACAGTATAAGTCGTAAAGTAATAATCCGTCAAAATGTATTTAAGTTACTAGATAAACCTTTAACTATTATCAATTTACACTTTCAGCCCTTTTAGTAAAACATTTACCTTTTTAGTACGTTATTACGATATATTTACATTTTAGGCTCGGACTATTCAAATATAACATTTTAGTACTCATCGTTCTCAAATAATCAATTTATACCCTTAGTTTAGTAAAGTGACAGTTTTGACACAAGTTTCAGAAAGTTTACACCCTTAACCCTTTTGGTTATATAGTTTGCAAAAGTAGTCCAAAATACACATTTAGCTTATGTTATCAATTCGTTTAGATCATTATATTCCCAGAAGCTCATGGAGCTTATATACAGCTTATAAGAGCTTATTCAAGCTTAATGGGCTTAGTGGCCTGTTAAGGCCCATTAGATGAATTTTAGTGTTTAGTAAAACTATTTCAAGTGGCCTTAGCTTTGGGGCTTAAAAACCTATTAAACGAGCTTGTACAAATGATTTCTTTGTATCTCCTGCTTATTTAGTATATAAAGAAACAGCTTGAGCTTTTATTTTGTCATAGTACGCATTTTTAATTAGTTTTACAAGGTCATTCCTAGTCGACCTAGGCTGTTTCTGTTAAGAATATAATTTAAGTGACTTTCGATATGGGTCAAGTTAACTTAACAATGTGTTATAAAATGAGTTTATATGTCGATACATGTTGTTGGCAAGCATGTTAATCCAATCTATGCCATGCCACGAATCAAGGGGTCACACAATATAGAAAAGTGGATAACGAGAGTATAGAAAACAAAAAGGGACGAGCTTATCTATCTTGTACGCGTTATAAAAGGACTACTATAATGGAAATATGTTAAGTGTGTCGAAGTGAACTTACTACACCACAAGGGTGGGGATAACACGATAGGAAGGCTATAGAGATCGATACTAGGACAAGGCAACTCGTTTAAGCATCAAGCAACGAACTAAGAGTAACCCTCGAACCACTTGATCACGTATTAGAATCCTTAGAGCTTACTCTTTTGCTCTTGTACACTTCACAGGAGGAAAACTCGGAACTTTTATTTGGTGTTTGCTTTGAATTGGCAGGAAACAAAAATGTTGGAAGTTTGTTTGGTGTGCATGAGACGTACGAGAGAAAGAGGGAGTATATATTAATTTTTCACAAGTTGATGGCACTTAGATAGGATAAGAGATAGGATGTCAAGAATATGTCCCATTTGTCAAGTTGTATAGAATGGATAGATCGAATATATGATGTCAGGTTGCTATTTGTTACATCGATTTTAATATGTTGCAAAAAGGGGTTGGTTTGGTTTTTGCTACAACAGAATGTCCATGTGACTTATTCATGTCCAATAAATGGGTTATATTAACAAGGAAAAAGAGTGGTTTGGTTTATGTTCATGTCGAGCATGCTAAGAATATATGTAAGGGTTGCGTTCTTGGCCTAGGTACTAGGGTGTTTAAAATATATTTTGCAACTGTTCCAAGTGATTTAACGTGGGAAATGGTTTTGGGTTTCTGTCGAGTAAAATGAATTTGTAAAGGGTCTAATGGTTTGTAATTTGGTGGAATATTAGTTGTAGTTGTAAAAGAAAATAGAAGAAGGGTGGCACGTTTGGTTTGTAAATCTGAGTCACAGGAACTTAATAACTTGCATGTGTGGGTTTACATATTATAAATAGATAGATCGATTTGTTTTATATTACAAAGGAGGTTGGTTTGGTTTGTTCGTCTAGTCGACCAAAGAGAGAAAATAATATAGAAGGAAATCGGTTGGGTTTTGCTGTGCACTAAAGGGGTCCAAAACAACTATTTTAACGTGACCAACTTGTGTTTTGGATGTCAAGAAAGGTTGTAAATGTTTGTTTAAGGTGTCGTGGGTCGAAAGGGTCCAACACAATTTATAAACGTGACCAAATAATATTACTATGAGATCGAATTGTTGTGTTCTATGGCTTGGGTAGTTTGAAACGTCTAAAGTATAGTTCTCTGGTGTTATTATGTATAAACATGAGTTCCTAAGCATCTCGTAATCCTTCTTGCATTCACTTTGGGTTTGGTGAAATGTTTGTGTACGTTTGGAATGGTCACGAGACCAAATTAATTCAAATGGGTACGTGTAGAGTTTAGTAAAACTTGTGAGAGTTTTGGAATATCGGGGTACGCGTGTGTGTTCGTTCCAAAGGAATGTGAATCACTTACACATATTGATTCGTTGTTGTATATTGTAAGAAAAAATTTAAATTCTTGCCTAAAAATGGGTGTGTGAACAGTAACGCTTGATTAATCCTTGATTAGCGTTTACAAATGACTAGGGATTTTTACGGGATGTTACAGCAATACTGCCTAGTTGTCACAGATGACTTTAGTAGATTTACATAGGTGTTCTTTCTAGCTACTAAGGATGAAACTGTAGAGATCCTTAAGGAATTCATTACTAGAGTAGAAAACCTAATAAATCAAAAGGTTAAGATAATCAGATGTGACAATGGAACTGAGTTTAAGAATCATGTTATGAACCAGTTTTGTGTTGGTAAGGGTATTTTAAGACAGTATAGTGTTGCTAGAACTCCTCAACAAAATGGTGTAGCTGAGAGGAGGAATAGGACATTGATTGAGGCTGCTAGGACTATGTTGTCAGATTCTAAGTTGCCTATACCTTTTTCGGCTGAAGCAGTGAACACTGCCTGTTTTGTGCAAAATAGAAGTAAGGTAGTTAAGCCTCACAACAAGACCCCTTATGAATTGTTTCATGGTAGAAAACCTATGATAGCTTTCTTTAAACCATTTGGGTGTCCTGTCACTATCTTGAATACCAAAGACTAGCTAGGCAAGTTTGATGAAAAGGCAGATGAAGTATACTTTGTTGGATATTCTATTAATAGTAAAGCTTTTAAGGTATACAACAAGAGTACCAAGCATGTAGAGGAGAATTTGCATATTAGGTTTAGTGAGAATACACCTAATGTTGCAGGGAAAGGACCAGAATGGCTCTTTAATATTGATATGCTAACAAGAACCATGAATTATGAGCCAGTGATTGCAGGTACAAACACTAACAATGTTGCAGGTACAAAAGCTAATGATTCTGCAGATACAATTGCTCAAGTGTCAAAACCTCAAAAGGAGATTGTCTTTCTTGACAAGTGGAAGATTGGTCCAACCATTGTTCCCACAGTGAGGAAACCGGGTTCACAAGAGGATGATGTTGCACTTTCAAAACCAAATGGAGAAAAGGAAGGTGGTGATGAACCTTATATTGCTGAATAGGTGGTTAATGAAGAATCACCATATGTTGATAAAGTGCAAGATGATAGATCAGTACATAGTGAAAAAGTGGGGAACAACAGCAGTACTCTTGATTCTACTGCTACACCAAAAGTTCCTACTGCTGAGCCAAAATATCCTACTGCTGACAAATTTGGAAGATCTTTTTCTGATGATGAGTATCCTGATGATCCAAACATGCCTGCTTTGGAAAATATTTATACTGATACAGATGATGATGCTGTTGATGGTGAGTTTTGTGGAGTAGAGACTGATCTCAACAATTTGGAACTTAATATTTCTGTCAGTCCAACCAAGACAACAAGAATACACAAGAATCATCCAAAAGATCAAATTCTGGGTGATCCATCATCAGTTGTTCAAACAAGGAGAAAGACCAAAGAGCAGATAGATCAAGTTCATCAAGGTTTCTTTGCAAGATCTCTTCATCAAAGAAACAGTCATAAAGACCTTCAAAACTGCTTGTTTGCTTGTTTTCTATCACAAGAAGAACCCAAGAATGCTTTTAAAGCATTACAAGATCCAAGCTAGGTGGAAGCTATGCAAGAAGAGCTTTTACAATTCAAGCTTCAAGAAGTTTGGACATTGGTAGATTTGCCTAATGGGAAAAAGGCAATTGGTACTAAATGGGTTTTCAAATGCAAAAGAGATGAAAGAGGCATAGTGATCAGAAACAAGGCTAGGTTAGTTGCTCATGGATACACACAACAAGAAGGTATTGATTATGATGAAGTGTTTGCTCCAGTGGCAAGAATTGAAGCCATTAGACTGTTCTTGGCTTATGCTTCATACAAGGATTTTGTGGTGTATCAGATGGATGTTAAGAGTGCTTTCTTATATGGTGTAATTGAAGAGGAAGTTTATATAACAACCCGTAAATTTCCCCTCCATTTGTAAATAGTAAACGAAGAATAATCCATCGTCACGATTTAATTAACCATTTCTACGGGCTAAATTTTTTTGCTTTTAATCAACTAAGTTAACCTAAACGTCGTAACACGATCACGCATTCTTTATGTCACCTTCATTTGTGTGAACCTCGATAGTCTAGTAATCGCGAATTAAATTAAAACGATTAACACTTAACGTTGTACGTTTCATCATATAACCAAACTCGTTCAAATAAATTTTTCCGAGCTTACGAAAATATCACTAATCACTCACTAATGACATTGGGCCACGGCCCAAATGCCCTCAGCAACCCAAGTCCATAATTTGGATAAACTTGTTCTCACTCGGACTAAAAATATGTTTTGACTAACGAATAAAATTCGTACAAACTCTTAGCAAATAGACAAACTATTAAATAATCCCTACCCCTATTTTGATCATATGTGCAAAATGTGATAGAACCCTTCGAAATAATCAAACAAACCGCAAGAAACTAACTCCATATAAGTTTTCTCATACGCATACACACAAACTCATTTACACAAAATACTTTGAAGTTCCTTTTTACTCACTACCACTGCCGAATCATTCTAAAATTATCATAAGTGTTTGTTAGTTGTACAAGTCCCTAACAAGACTCTAGTAAAACATCAACATTAAGAAAATTCATTTGTCTCCTTTTGTTTGGTGCTTACTGCCGACAAACATTCCACAAGCAATATTTATATGATTCACTTACACACTCTAAATGAATCTTGCACATTTCCTACTCTGACATACATTGAATTTGCTACTTGCCATTGTCTCTTTCCTTTGGTTCTTTACACCACTAATACAACAAAGGGCCACTATCATCTTCCTTACCTACACACTCCATCTTGACTACTCAATGACAGTCTATTACTTGTACGCAACATTTACACTCTCTTTATTCAAAAGAGTTACCCTACCATCTCTCTCTCCTATTATTAATAGTTGTCTCAACTTCTCTCTCTCTCTCACAATGATAAAACACTCCTCTCCCTCTCCTTCCTTCTGCCGCCGCCGGCATCACCACCACCGCCACTCTTAAACCCACACCGCCACCACCATAACTCTCCTCTCACTCTCCTCTTTCTTTTGAGCTATTACACGCGCCACCAAACCCTCTCTAACATCATTTTTATTCAAGATTCATCCACGAATAAATCAACCAAAATACTACCATCATCTTCTTCGAATAGATCTTGAAGAAAAAGGTAGGAAACATGTAAGTCACTCACGAGTTGACTCGTATACGAGTCAACTCATCTTCAATCTTATTATTTTTTGGGTTTAAACAAAACGGGTTCTTAATGTTTTAATTAATAAAAATGAGTAATAATCGTTTGGTATCAAAGATGGATTTGTTTGAGTCGAGCTATGCAAACCGTAAGCATAAGCTCACGGTATAGATGATTATTTTTGTTATTTAGTTCTTGATTTGTTGATGTTTAGTGGTGTCGATTTGTTTAAGACCCCATGGGTCCGTTTGGTTTGGCTGCACCAAGAGACTAAGCCGAGACCTTGATGGCCTCGGCAAGTGAGGTTGCTATTTTGATTATTGTGGTAAGTTAATGTCATAGTTTGGGTTGTTGTAGCCGACCCAAAAGGGTCCGTTTGGTTTGTGTTGTCGATAAGGAAAAGGGAAAGCCGAGACTTAACAGTCTCGGCAATAACATTTTGGTTGTTGTTGTTTTGGTTGTAACCGAGAGCTCCCAAAGGGCTAGTTTGATTTTGGTTTGTTTTGCCGAGAGGTAGACCGAGACCAAGTCTCGGCATCGTGATGGTTAAACGTTGAGGTTATATACGTTGGTATATTAAAACAAGTTTAATACGGACTCTGTGATTATGAAACGGGTTAAAATAAATTAGTACATGTGCGAGTGGCGAGAGTAACTAAAAATGGCTTTGTATTCGTGTGGTTTTGGTCATTAATATTGTTGAGTTTGGAAACTGTTAATTTGGAACTAGATTGCGTACGAATGGGATTAAAACTATCGAAACATAAACTCGAGTTATAAATTAATAATCATTTACAACTTAACAAATTAATTAATTTGTTATAGATAACTTGGTATTAAAATTTGATAACATATAGAATTCGATGACATATAGAACTCGATAACGTATAAAACTTGTAAGCTAAACTACTCGATTATCTAACTAGTTCTACTCGATTATTTAACTAGTTGGAACGTATGAAACTTGTAAACTGAAACTATTCGGTAAATTAACTAACCGGATAAACTTTAGTTAAAATGGATTAAAACTTAAACCATTTGGTAAACTATTTAACCGGAATAGCTTTAGTTAATTTGACTAGAACTTAACCATTCACTTATTTTAGCACTTACATGCTACTTGATTCTTACGTATTTACTTTCTTCTCGTACATGTTCAATATACTCTATACTTTGCTACATGATCTTTACATGTTTAATTTCTTCTTATACTTGAGCTATATGTTTTATATTTTGGTGTGAGTTCTCGAGTCTCGACATTCAAACCACTACACATATGATGATACCAAACACATTGAAACGGATATAACGCAAATCTTTTTGAAAGCAAGATTTGAAACAATACTTGGGAATGGGAATAGATAACTATTGGAAACCATTACGCTTTGGAATATACGTTAAGATGAGTTTCATATTCGTTAGGTCGTGCCGAATTCCATATCATCGTGCTCTAACTCTTGACATCACTTATGTTACTCTATTCCGCCACACTCTTTGGCACCGTTGCGTTACTTACATCACTACGTTCCAAGGTGAGTTCATGGCCCCTACTTTTACTTGTTTTATAAATGCTTTGGGGGAGATACATGCTTAAACTACTTGCTTTTACTTTAACAAGCACTTTTACGTACTACTGTGAGTTTCATAGCCCCTACTTTTAAATGTTTTGAACTACTTTTGGGGGAGATACATGCTCAACTACTTGCTTTTACTTTCACAAGTATTCTTAACTTTTACATACTACTGTGAGTTATCGCCCCACTTCTACTCGTTATAATTGTTTTATAAATGCTTTGGGGGAGATACATGCTCACTACATGCTTCATATTTTTACAAGTACTCTTAACTATTTACACATTACTGTGAGTTCCATAAACCACTCTTTTACCTATTTTGAATTACTTATGGTGGAAATACATGCTTGTATTTCATATAAACTTTACTAGTTTACCTTAAACATTATACTCATTTGATAAATCACTCTACTTGTTATTGAAACATAACACTTGCTTTTACTTTCAAAGGTACTATAAACTTTAACGAATTACCATGAACTTATAAATCCTCTTTTATACAATTTTATATCTCATGGAGAGATACCTGCTATAAACATGAACACAAATGATTTTCAACTGTATGCTATACCTGATTCACTATTGCTTAAGTTTACCTTTATTGCCATGTTCGAAGTCCCTCATATCATGAACCTTAATCACTTGCGAGTGAACGTAAATAACTGTGAATAGATCTATTTGGGACTGACAATCTCCGTTTGGGTCTGCTAGGATGAGCCACCCAAGCGCACTTTATTTAAACAAACCTATGGGTTATTGGCAAATACCCATCCCGAGGGCCTTTATACTTTACATCATTTTGATGCCTGTTAAGCGTTGAGTTTCATGAGGCTTAGAGCAATAGAAACGATACTGTAGTCATGATACAGTATTGCCATGATTTTATTTAACTTGAACTTGTTTTCACTATATAGCAGAAAATCACTATTTGGCAAACTATAACTATTTTGTGTTGACCCGGTTAGGGCAACCCAACCAACTATGGGAGTATAACAACTTAACTCACCACTTACTTTATAACAAACCAACTATGGGTATATATTATCGTAACCCACCGATTATTTTGTTAATAATTGTATTTGTTACAATTACTACTTAACTTGGAATTATTGATAAACAACGGATTTTATGCAAACTCTATGGATTCACTCATACTTTGATTTTGACAATCAACTGGTTTAACTATAAACGCTATGGTATTACTCACTCTATGATTTTAATAATCAACTATTTATTTACAACTACCATGGACTCATAAACTCTTTGATTTTGGAAAATCAACAATAATTACTCACAAACTCTTTGATTTTGTAAATCAACAGTTTTCAACTACAAACTCTATGAACTCACCAACCTTTGTGTTGACGCTTTTAGCATGTATTTATCTCAGGTCCATAATGAGCAGGGATGGCACGGAGGAGCACGGATACTTATGAAGGCTATAAATTTTACTATCATTCGAAAAACTTATTTAATAAACTTTGGAACCACTGGGACCTCGTTTTGTAAACTCTGATATTCGAATGATAAATCCTTTAAAAGGACTAAATTTGTGATCGTTTTCTACTATTCAACTGTTGTGCCATGAAGTAACACCCAATTTGAATTCCGCTGCATATCACGAAATTGAGGGTGTTACAGATTGGTATCAGAGCTGCAGTTATAGAGAAACGGGTCTAAATGAGGTCCGAACTATAACTACTTTTACAAACAAAACATTTTATAGCCTTTCGATCTCCGTGCTTACCATCCGCCAGACGCTCATGTGACTTCTTAATAGTTTTGCTACAGCAACACTCTAATATATTGATATATATATACTCACCAACTATTTCGAATACTATACCAACCATTCTTAATTATCTTACTCTCACCTTTATAGATGCGTGTGACGTACTCTTCTTGTAGTTCCGGAAAATCCGCGCATGGATTATTTTGTGGATTAGTACGAGTGTTAAATCAGAAATTCTTAAGTAGGATGGTTTACAATGCTTTTTTTAAATGATTGGGATGCCTTTCATTTAAATAAAGAAATTGTAAAGCGCCGAACCATAAGTTTAAATTTCCATATTTACATTGTTTGGGACGCCTCTCTATGTAAATAACGAATTATAAATAAGTGGGCTTATTTGTATCTGAAATGACACGAGTATGAAACCAATAATCACAAAAATTCATCAAACACACAACATAACTCTCATTAGAAACCATAAATATTGATACATAGTGATATGATTAGCATTGGGAATGCTAACATTACAAATATCACTAAGAAAGGCATAACATCGTCAATCGGTTGACCCGCTATGCTAATGAAAAACACCACTACTCCTGCGAGAGCAAGAACCACGACTGGGTGCAACACCCCGAATATCCTGTACGACAAGAATACACAAGTTATTAATGCAATAAAACATAAATACATGGTGTTAGTATACGGATTCAAAGCAACATTCCTATCGTAACCCTATCTCTTACCCCCATATTTCATCTGCACTGACGGCCAAAACCACGAGTGCTATAAGAAGCGCTATGACCTCGGCCAGGGACTCCAGATCTTCATCTGGGACGTAAGCCAAGAAGACGGCAGCAGCAGCGTACATAATTACAAGAACGGTGTAGGTGTAAGACATTTTGAGTGAGAGAAAATGTGGGTGGTGAGAAGTGAAGTCCGGCTTACATATAGAAGAGTAGCAGTAAGGCTACTATTCTAGCCGCTTGCGTTCACTATTCCTCACACAAGGACAAACAAGATTTCTCATCCCCTAAAGCTGAGGTTCAGCAATTTTCTTTACACCGAATCCTCATCCGAATATCTCTATGTAAGAATCTGTTATCAACAAAACTCTTTTGTTTAACGGGTAGGTTACCCGCACAGATTCTTGTAATTGGAAACCATGTAAAAGAATAACAATTTTTCCAAGTTATGTTAACTGGGAAATAATAAATTTCACGTGAGATTACAATGATTCCATCCACTATTAAGATAGTATGAGCTACACAATGGTCCTACTTATTCCTCTAACATTGTGAATTTCACAATGCTCCCTCTAAACTCCCAGACATTGTATGTGATTACAATGGTCTCAAAAATTTCTCTGTAACCTTACGTCTCACCACTTTGAATTTATCACAAAACTCTAGTGGTCTCTATTCTCCTTAGCAGACACTGTAAGTAAATACAGTGGCCTCTACTTTTCTTGGACACTGTAAGTGATACAGTGATCCCTATATTTCAACCTCAGGCACTGTAAATTCTACAGTAATCTCAATTAAATTTAAACACCATATTATTCAAATAAACTTGACAGAAATACTTAGACATTACAAACGATTAAAACACCACATAAACATAAACCTAGACTTCAACGATAGTCCGGGTGATCCCAGGTTTGAGAGTTATTAGAGTCATAACCATCATCATAAGGATCAAAACTCGCCAATTTCTCTTCTTCCCATTTAGCTTCCAACTTGCTCAGCTCCCGCTCCATGTCAGAAGTCCAACTATCATCATCAGCTGCCACATTTTCCTCAAAACTTGACTGGAAAGAATCCAGATGAGGCAACTGTTGTTGTTGTACATCAACTCTTGGTGTAGATGAACTTGATGCACCTTGTTGTAGTTGGGGTTGTGGTTGTTGTGGAAGTGGTGGATTTTGTTGTTGTTGTAGTTGTTGTTCAACCCTAGCAGCTTCAACATTCTCTTCAAAACTCCAACGGATCTTGTTGGAAACCTGGTTCTCTATCTGATGAA
Organism: Artemisia tridentata subsp. tridentata; assembly: GCA_021014915.2. Classification (NCBI taxonomy): domain Eukaryota; kingdom Viridiplantae; phylum Streptophyta; class Magnoliopsida; order Asterales; family Asteraceae; genus Artemisia; species Artemisia tridentata. The sequence goes on from CP139501.1 coordinate 2,058,957, forward strand.
CACAAGCCCACAGCGATTCAATGACAGCAGCGTCCTTACAATATTCATCATACAAAAACGTGTCGATCACATATTTCCTATCATCTGAAATGTCTGTGCACATGGCATAGCGTTCTCTAAGTCGTTGTTTCAATTGTTTCGCAGCCTCAAACTGCAGGATGACCTTCACAATAGCATTCTGACGATCCACGTCACTACCCTCAGCTTCTGCCTTGATAAACCATTGAAATTGTTCAGCGGTATGTGGTAGCTTACAAGCCATTGATTGTGTGTGTGTGTGTATGAATAACACAAGCATGCCAATGGTATTTATAAGGGTTTGAAAAATATTTTTTCAATTATTGTATTCAAACAGTAAAACTTTCAAAAATTTGTGTCTATACTAGCAACTAGCTCTGGGGTACGTAGTAAAATTTTTTTTACTTTGGTTTACACATTTCAACGCAAGAGGCAGAAACATATCGCATTAAACACGCCACACCACGACTTAAAAATCATAAACACGCCACGTATAACACCTTTCCGTACGATTTGATCTCTCAATCTCTAGGAGATTGTGAATCTCCTAACGTCCTTTCAAAACTCTCAAGCATTATACGAGATTTTGATGATCTCGAAGCTACCTCGTAACCATATATGTCATGGAACGTATGTTCAACATTTCACCTTCTCCAAATCAAACTTATCTTTGAAACATAAATTCTCGACTCATTGCTCACAGCAATCCAACGCATCCTTGTTTAACATTAAGCTTTTATCAGTGAAACTCGAGCTCAACTCTAACTAAGCTCAACGACTTAAGATTTATTTCAAATCAACTCCTGCCTGCTTACTTTGGGTCATTCACTTAACAACCTATCAATATTCTTACACGTCTTGATTTAAGCATTTACCAAAGAATCATGTATAACAATTCTTTTCCAATTACTCGATCATGTGATGACCAAGATATCATCAAAGCTCAGCCCGACTGTCTTAGTCTCAAATCGCTTCAACTAGACCAAAAATCATATACTGTCTAAGTACTTTGTTCCATTCGAGTTCCAAACAACCTCCGCAAATTCCAACGAACCTCCACCTAGTTATTTGGTTATGTTCCTTTGTGGACTCGACTACAACCAAAACAAACAAATTTTCGTGTTTCCCTTTTGTCCCCAGCAACGATTAACAACCCCAAGGAACAAAATGATTTTTTTTTCAACACATTTCATCTTATGGCATATCGATTTCCCCTCCTAACTTCCATACCTATCTAACAACTTTAATATTTTGAAAGCGATAGATACAGACAAATAATTAACGTAAGACACGGTTTTATATATAAAGCAAACAAATTTTGTGTATATTTTTACTCAGAAGCAAACTGATTCATCATCTACAAAAACTTGGAACCAATTTGTGTTACCACTCAAAACTTTATTTAACAAGTTTTTCTTTACAAAAACTAAATTTAAACGATTTTCTTTACATTCATCAAATTCTCATCCGAAACCCTTACTATCAAAATTCTATTATTTACAAACTCCTTGTTTAACGGGTAGGTTAAACCCCACAGATTTTGATTTTCAAAAGTTATGAACCACCTTATTTTCAAAACGCGATAAGAGTAACAACCTTCATTCCAAAAATGAAATTTTCTCAAGTCATGGAAATAGTAAATTTCCACCTAAACCACAATAATTTCATCTCTTTCGAAATTTATATGACTCCAACGCTGGGAACCCTTTGTTATACGTACACTATTTCCAACACCTCGTATAGAGTGTTGCTCAGCATACGATTTCATAACAACTTATCATGCGTAAATCTTCATTCCAATAACTTCCACTTATTACAAAACAACCCTGACAACCATCTTAGACTGGAATCCCGGGACGGGATTCGGTTTAACAGGTAGGTACTATAACAACCCGTAAATTTCCCCTCCATTTGTAAATAGTAAACGAAGAATAATCCATCGTCACGATTTAATTAACCATTTCTACGGGCTAAATTTTTTTGCTTTTAATCAACTAAGTTAACCTAAACGTCGTAACACGATCACGCATTCTTTATGTCACCTTCATTTGTGTGAACCTCGATAGTCTAGTAATCGCGAATTAAATTAAAACGATTAACACTTAACGTTGTACGTTTCATCATATAACCAAACTCGTTCAAATAAATTTTTCCGAGCTTACGAAAATATCACTAATCACTCACTAATGACATTGGGCCATGGCCCAAATGCCCTCAGCAACCCAAGTCCATAATTTGGATAAACTTGTTCTCACTCGGACTAAAAATATGTTTTGACTAACGAATAAAATTCGTACAAACTCTTAGCAAATAGACAAACTATTAAATAATCCCTACCCCTATTTTGATCATATGTGCAAAATGTGATAGAACCCTTCGAAATAATCAAACAAACCGCAAGAAACTAACTCCATATAAGTTTTCTCATACGCATACACACAAACTCATTTACACAAAATACTTTGAAGTTCCTTTTTACTCACTACCACTGCTGAATCATTCTAAAATTATCATAAGTGTTTGTTAGTTGTACAAGTCCCTAACAAGACTCTAGTAAAACATCAACATTAAGAAAATTCATTTGTCTCCTTTTGTTTGGTGCTTACTGCCGACAAACATTCCACAAGCAATATTTATATGATTCACTTACACACTCTAAATGAATCTTGCACATTTCCTACTCTGACATACATTGAATTTGCTACTTGCCATTGTCTCTTTCCTTTGGTTCTTTACACCACTAATACAACAAAGGGCCACTATCATCTTCCTTACCTACACACTCCATCTTGACTACTCAATGACAGTCTATTACTTGTACGCAACATTTACACTCTCTTTATTCAAAAGAGTTACCCTACCATCTCTCTCTCCTATTATTAATAGTTGTCTCAACTTCTCTCTCTCTCTCTCACAATGATAAAACACTCCTCTCCCTCTCCTTCCTTCTGCCGCCGCCGGCATCACCACCACCGCCACTCTTAAACCCACACCGCCACCACTATAACTCTCCTCTCACTCTCCTCTTTCTTTTGAGCTATTACACGCACCACCAAACCCTCTCTAACATCATTTTTATTCAAGATTCATCCACGAATAAATCAACCAAAATACTACCATCATCTTCTTCGAATAGATCTTGAAGAAAAAGGTAGGAAACATGTAAGTCACTCACGAGTTGACTCGTATACGAGTCAACTCATCTTCAATCTTATTATTTTTTGGGTTTAAACAAAACGGGTTCTTAATGTTTTAATTAATAAAAATGAGTAATAATCGTTTGGTATCAAAGGTGGATTTGTTTGAGTCGAGCTATGCAAACCGTAAGCATAAGCTCACGGTATAGATGATTATTTTTGTTATTTAGTTCTTGATTTGTTGATGTTTAGTGGTGTCGATTTGTTTAAGACCCCATGGGTCCGTTTGGTTTGGCTGCACCAAGAGACTAAGCCGAGACCTTGATGGCCTCGGCAAGTGAGGTTGCTATTTTGATTATTGTGGTAAGTTAATGTCATAGTTTGGGTTGTTGTAGCCGACCCAAAAGGGTCCGTTTGGTTTGTGTTGTCGATAAGGAAAAGGGAAAGCCGAGACTTAACAGTCTCGGCAATAACATTTTGGTTGTTGTTGTTTTGGTTGTAACCGAGAGCTCCCAAAGGGCTAGTTTGATTTTGGTTTGTTTTGCCGAGAGGTAGACCGAGACCAAGTCTCGGCATCGTGATGGTTAAACGTTGAGGTTATATACGTTGGTATATTAAAACAAGTTTAATACGGACTCTGTGATTATGAAACGGGTTAAAATAAATTAGTACATGTGCGAGTGGCGAGAGTAACTAAAAATGGCTTTGTATTCGTGTGGTTTTGGTCATTAATATTGTTGAGTTTGGAAACTGTTAATTTGGAACTAGATTGCGTACGAATGGGATTAAAACTATCGAAACATAAACTCGAGTTATAAATTAATAATCATTTACAACTTAACAAATTAATTAATTTGTTATAGATAACTTGGTATTAAAATTTGATAACATATAGAATTCGATGACATATAGAACTCGATAACGTATAAAACTTGTAAGCTAAACTACTCGATTATCTAACTAGTTCTACTCGATTATTTAACTAGTTGGAACGTATGAAACTTGTAAACTGAAACTATTCGGTAAATTAACTAACCGGATAAACTTTAGTTAAAATGGATTAAAACTTAAACCATTTGGTAAACTATTTAACCGGAATAGCTTTAGTTAATTTGACTAGAACTTAACCATTCACTTATTTTAGCACTTACATGCTACTTGATTCTTACGTATTTACTTTCTTCTCGTACATGTTCAATATACTCTATACTTTGCTACATGATCTTTACATGTTTAATTTCTTCTTATACTTGAGCTATATGTTTTATATTTTGGTGTGAGTTCTCGAGTCTCGACATTCAAACCACTACACATATGATGATACCAAACACATTGAAACGGATATAACGCAAATCTTTTTGAAAGCAAGATTTGAAACAATACTTGGGAATGGGAATAGATAACTATTGGAAACCATTACGCTTTGGAATATACGTTAAGATGAGTTTCATATTCGTTAGGTCGTGCCGAATTCCATATCATTGTGCTCTAACTCTTGACATCACTTATGTTACTCTATTCCGCCACACTCTTTGGCACCGTTGCGTTACTTACATCACTACGTTCCAAGGTGAGTTCATGGCCCCTACTTTTACTTGTTTTATAAATGTTTTGGGGGAGATACATGCTTAAACTACTTGCTTTTACTTTAACAAGCACTTTTACGTACTACTGTGAGTTTCATAGCCCCTACTTTTAAATGTTTTGAACTACTTTTGGGGGAGATACATGCTCAACTACTTGCTTTTACTTTCACAAGTATTCTTAACTTTTACATACTACTGTGAGTTATCGCCCCACTTCTACTCGTTATAATTGTTTTATAAATGCTTTGGGGGAGATACATGCTCACTACATGCTTCATATTTTTACAAGTACTCTTAACTATTTACACATTACTGTGAGTTCCATAAACCACTCTTTTACCTATTTTGAATTACTTATGGTGGAAATACATGCTTGTATTTCATATAAACTTTACTAGTTTACCTTAAACATTATACTCATTTGATAAATCACTCTACTTGTTATTGAAACATAACACTTGCTTTTACTTTCAAAGGTACTATAAACTTTAACGAATTACCATGAACTTATAAATCCTCTTTTATACAATTTTATATCTCATGGAGAGATACCTGCTATAAACATGAACACAAATGATTTTCAACTGTATGCTATACCTGATTCACTATTGCTTAAGTTTACCTTTATTGCCATGTTCGAAGTCCCTCATATCATGAACCTTAATCACTTGCGAGTGAACGTAAATAACTGTGAATAGATCTATTTGGGACTGACAATCCCCGTTTGGGTCTGCTAGGATGAGCCACCCAAGCGCACTTTATTTAAACAAACCTATGGGTTATTGGCAAATACCCATCCCGAGGGCCTTTATACTTTACATCATTTTGATGCCTGTTAAGCGTTGAGTTTCATGAGGCTTAGAGCAATAGAAACGATACTGTAGTCATGATACAGTATTGCCATGATTTTATTTAACTTGAACTTGTTTTCACTATATAGCAGAAAATCACTATTTGGCAAACTATAACTATTTTGTGTTGACCCGGTTAGGGCAACCCAACCAACTATGGGAGTATAACAACTTAACTCACCACTTACTTTATAACAAACCAACTATGGGTATATATTATCGTAACCCACCGATTATTTTGTTAATAATTGTATTTGTTACAATTACTACTTAACTTGGAATTATTGATAAACAACGGATTTTATGCAAACTCTATGGATTCACTCATACTTTGATTTTGACAATCAACTGGTTTAACTATAAACGCTATGGTATTACTCACTCTATGATTTTAATAATCAACTATTTATTTACAACTACCATGGACTCATAAACTCTTTGATTTTGGAAAATCAACAATAATTACTCACAAACTCTTTGATTTTGTAAATCAACAGTTTTCAACTACAAACTCTATGAACTCACCAACCTTTGTGTTGACGCTTTTAGCATGTATTTATCTCAGGTCCATAATGAGCAGGGATGGCACGGAGGAGCACGGATACTTATGAAGGCTATAAATTTTACTATCATTCGAAAAACTTATTTAATAAACTTTGGAACCACTGGGACCTCGTTTTGTAAACTCTGATATTCGAATGATAAATCCTTTAAAAGGACTAAATTTGTGATCGTTTTCTACTATTCAACTGTTGTGCCATGAAGTAACACCCAATTTGAATTCCGCTGCATATCACGAAATTGGGGGTGTTACAGTTTATGTTTGTCAACCACCTGGTTTTGAAGACCCTAACTTTCCTGACAAAGTCTACAAGGTGTACAAAGCACTCTATGGACTGCATCAAGCTCCCAGAGCTTGGTATGACACATTTTCAACCTATCTGCTGAAGCATGGTTTTACTAGATGTAGGATTGACAAGAATTTGTTTATCAAAAAGGTTAAAGATGACATTTTGCTGGTGCAAGTATATGTTGATGATATCATCTTTGGCTCACCAAACAAAGTAATGTGTGAAGATTTTGAGAAGTTAATGAAGGACAGGTTTGATATGAGTTCCATGGGTGAACTCACATTCTTCTTGGGGCTACAGGTCAGACAAAAGGAGAATGGGATATTTATCAGTCAAGATAAGTATGTGATTGATATTTTGAAGAAGTTTGGATTTCATGATGCAAAGCCTGCAAAGACAACAATGGAGAAAGACAAGTCATTACTGAATGGTGAATATGGTAAAGAAGTGGATGTGCACTTGTATAGATCAATGATTGGCTCATTGATGTATCTTACAGCTTCAAGGCCAGATATTATGTTTGATGTATGTGCCTGTGCAAGATATCAAGTTACTCCCAAAGAATCGCATCTCAATGCAGTGAAGAAGATCTTTAGATACTTGAGGCATCAACCAAAATTGGGGCTTTGGTATCCTAAGGATTAACCTTTTGATTTGGTGGCATATTATGATAGTGATTATGCTAGGGCTAGCTTGGATAGGAAATCCACAACTAGAGGTTGTCAATTTCTTGGAAGCAGGTTGGTGTCATGGCAATGCAAGAAACAAACTGTGGTGGCAAATTCTACAACTGAAGCTGAGTATGTGGCTGCTTCAAGTTGCTGTGGTCAAGTACTTTGGATGCAAAACCAACTGCTGGACTATGGGTATAATTTCCTGAACACCAAAATTCATATTGACAAGAACAGTACTTTATGCATAATTAAAAATACTGTCTTTCATTCTAAAACAAAACATAATGAGATAAGACATCATTTTATAAGAGATTGTTATGAAAAGAAGTTGATTCAAATTGTTAAAATCCATACTGACAATAATGTTGCTGATTTGCTCACAAAACACTTTGATGTGGGAAGATTTCAATTTTTGATTGCTAGTATTGGAATGATAAATCTTTGAAAAACTTATCTCTTTGTGTTTTTGTAAGGTTTTGTAAAGTATTTGTACTGTTATTAGTCATAAATTTGTTTATGCTGTTTGATATGGATTGTGTTACTAGTTATATTTGGTTTTGCTGCTAGTTCATTTTACAACTGCTAGATATAACTAAGTGTTGTGATTCAAGTAAATTGGTATTTCTTGTGTTTTTGTGGTTTTGGACTAATCTTTTGCAGGATAAGTTCATATTGGAGAATTTCTTGCTGAGAAAAAGATGTTTGGAAAAAGTGAGCAGACATTCTACTGCTAGGCAAAAGATTCTGCTGCTAGGCAAAAGTTTCAACTGCTGAGTTCTGTTACTTAGTTCAGAAGTTCAGGGACGATTATGAAACTTCACCGAAGGGTTTAAAAACCTAATTGTATCTCATAATTGGGATTACGCACACATAATTGGATTATTCATAAACCCTAACACACTCTTTATCTTCAAAATCGAAAACCCCCAAATTCACAAAACCTAATTCCAAATGGCGGAACGCACATTTTCCCAATATCACAACATGGTTGCATTTCTTGAGAAAACAGAGGGCACAGAAGGATTCACAGAGATGATCGATTTCTTGAATGCTACCTCAATTCGGTATGCATTAACTGTGAACCCTACTATATTCACTTCCTTTATTAAACAGTTTTGGCGTTCTGCTATTGTCAAAACTAACAATGAAGGAAAACATATTACGGCTAAGGTAGATGGACATGATATAGTTATCACTGAGTCATCAATAAGAGAATCACTTCTCTTTGCAGATGATGAAGAGATTGACTCTCTCACACCTACCAAAATTTTAAAAGGGCTTCAGAAGTTGGGATATGAGAAGAAAAATAACAGTTTAAAATTTCAAAAAGGTCTTCTCTCATCTCAATGGAAATTTTTAATTCATACTCTAAATCATTGTTTAAGTCCTAAAACTACAGGCTGGAATGAGTTTAGTACTACCATAGCTTCTGCTATGATATGCCTATCCAAAGGAAAGCCTTTTAATTTTTCAAAAATGATTTTAGAGGGTTTGGCAAAAGGAATAGACTATGGGAATCATTTTCTTTACCCAAGGTTTATTCAAATATTCTTGGAAAATAGATTGAACATGTAAAGGTGCACAAAGGAACTTTTACTGCACCAGTACTTCAAGTTAAAATGTTTTCCTATTTAAAGAAAGATGGCAAAGATTTTTCAGGCACTATAACACCTCTTTTACCTTATATGATAAATCTTGTGCAAAAACAAGGTGAAGGATCAGGAACTCCCACTGACTCCTATCACACACCCACTTTTGAAGCAACATCCTCACAACCCCAAAAGACCTACACCCGTAGGAAAACCAAAAAGGGTACTCAGCTACCTCAGGCTAGTACTAGTATGTTTGGACCAGATAAGGTTGTTCCTGGTGATGGAGGGAACATGAGGGAAGGGGCAATTCCTACTGCTACTAGCTTAGATGCAGAGCAGGATAGGGATAACATAAGTAAGACCCCAACCTTGGAAACAACTAATGTGGAAGGTTCACATGAACCTGAAATAGGTGTTGGACACCCCAGCCAAATGGAAACCATGGGGGGCTTAGATGATCAGACTAGGTCTGATGCTGAGCTTAACTCACCCAAAGATTCATCTCTCAGGGAAGGTAACACATCCCGAAGTGATGAGGGTAGCAAAGGTACAAATGAATTGACGGATCCTGATAATGTACAACATGACATTTCCTATGATTCACCTTTCGGACCAGGTTACACAGGTCGAAGTGATGAGGATAGTATGAAACTCTTAAAGTAATTGAAGGAAAAATGTACCTTACTGGAAACAAAATTTCTTGGCCTAGAACAACTTACAGCATCTCAAGGAGAAGAAATTAAAGTGTTGAGGTTACAAATCAGGGCAATGAAGAGTCAAATAAGGTCAAGAGCTAAGCCATTGAAAAGATTGAAAAAGTTGGGCACATCACAGGTTGTCAGCTCTTCTGATGATACACATGGTTTGGAGGATGCTCCCAAACAGGGGAGGAATAAGACCAAAGATTCAGGGGAGGCTGTGGAACATAATGTTCAAAGTGCTGCTGTTGGTAGTGTTGGTGAAGATATGGATTTAGATGATGTTACAAATGCAGATGGATATATGGTTGTTGATAAAGAAGGAACTGAAGTGGTGATGGATGAAGTAAACAAAGAAAGAGTTGTGGAAAAGTTGAAAAGTTCTGAGCCTGAGCAACTAGTAAAGGCAAGTGAAGTGATGGCTGAAGCAGTTAAAGGTTTGAAAGATTCTACTTCTCAAGCTAAAGTTGATTCAACTGCTGAAAAAGTTCCAACTGCTAGTGTTAAAGATTCAGCTGCTGAGGTAAAAGATTCAACTGCTAGTGATAAAGTGGATTTTGCTGCCAAGTCTAAAGATGTTTCAACTGCTAGTGAACTTGATGATGATCTCAACATGGCTCAAGTTATGATGCAGCTGAAAAAGTCATCACAACCACAAACAACAAAACCATCATCATTACCACAACTAATATCATCACAGATCCCAATGGAACCAGTCAAAGGTGTGGTGATTAGAGAAGGTGCACAATCAATCAAATCAAGTTCTCAATCACTCTCATACTCAGGCAAAGGAAAAGGAATATTTGTTGAAGACCCTTTTGCTGATCTAAGGGATATTCCTGTTGAATTTTGGCTTAGAGATAAACAAGAAGCCTATAATGAAATTGCTGCTAGAAAGCTTTAGGAAGAAGATGAACAAGAACTTCTGAAGGAACAGCAGTTACAAGCAGAGAAAGAGGCTAAAGCACAAGGAGAGTATGATGCTTAGGAGGCTGAAAGGATTAGGAGTGATGCTGATATGGAATTATTGAGGCTGGTGAAAGAAGAGTTGACATAACTATTAACTCAGGAACAAATTGATCTTCAGTTGAAGAAAGGAGAACATGGTATCTGAATGAGAGGAGAAAGAAAAGATTGCTCAAGGGTCCAACAGAAAAGCAAAAGAGGGCCTATTACTGTCAATATCTCAGAAATGTGAAAGGTTGGAAGCTTGTTTAGTTGAAACCATATTCTGATGAGGAGATCTTCAAAATGTATGAGGCTGCAAAGAGAGAAATTGAAACTTTCATACCAATGGGGACTGAAGACTTAAGTAAGGTTACAAATAGTGTGGTGGAATCTGAAAAGTTGTTGAGACTGAGATAGTTGAGCAAGAGAATGTGGAAGAAGAGAAAGAAACTTCAACTCATGGTGTTAAGAAACCAGGAACAGTTCAGAAAAGAGTTGGAGTAAAGAAAATGAAAGGAGTAGTACAGAGCAGTTCAAAATCTGATGAAGATGAAGATGATACAGAGAATGAAAGTGAAGAGGAAGCATCTGAAGCTGATAAAGAAAGATTGATGGTTCTTACAACACTTGCTACACATAAAGAACAAGAAATTTTAAATGCAGTACCTCTAGCAATAAAACATCCTATCATATCATACACTTTTAAAGTCAGAGATGGAAGTGAAGGCTATTGGGAGTACAAGAGAACAAATGGATTCTATTATGGATTCCTTAACTTCAATCAAATGATTCATAATATGGATAGAGATGATATAGTTGCTGTCTGTAAGCTATATAAGGATAAATATGGTGATATCAGTCCAAAAGATGTGTTTGAGAGAGTGATATACTACAATCTGAAGATCATGTTTGAACCAAGTGATCATGATCTTGAATGGAGAGAATTGAGGCAGAAACCAATCACACAATGGTATCTGTATCAGTCTTGTGGTGTGCATTCTTTATCAAATGGAAGAGTCGTCATTTATATGTTGGTTGAGAAAGACTACCCTGCTTTAAATTGGGCAAAAGAAGTTATTAATGACATGTTGAAGCCTGGAATGCTAAAGATGCAAAAACATTACATGTATCAGGATCAAGCTTACAAATTGTTGAAGAAATATGAAAAGCTTCTTAAAGGGTATGTCTAGAGTGTTTGGAAGCATCCTCCTGGTGATTGTTTAAGCTTTGAAGAAACTTGATGATTTTGGGAGAAAATATCAAGTTTAGGGGAGGATTGTTGGGTTTTAAGGTGCTGCTGCTATGGATGATAAAACTGCTGCTGATACGAATTGGAAAATCTTCTAAGTGTCATACAACTGCTAGTTATATGATTCTACTGCTGGAAGATTGTGCTGCTGGAATACTACTGCTGAGCTAAATGTTACAACTGCTAGAGTAATATTCTGTTGCTTATGAGATAACTTTGTATACGAGTTTAGATAAGTATAGAATAGATACGAAAAGATTTTACTTATAGAGAAAGTCATTGTAAACCGACTAGGACTCCTTAGTCTATAAAAGGAGGTTCATAGGGTTAGAGTTAGTACGTATTATTCATAGAGTCGATTCACTTCAAGGTTGTAACCCTAGCATTGTTGAGTGCTCGTATATTTAATATATTGAAGTGTTGATTGCTTAAGTGTTCTTCTTAAGTTAAACATTACATTCCGCATTCTGTTTAAAGTCATTATTATTCTAAGTCAGCTTCTATAAGATCGTTTGCTCAACTGGGATCAACAACATTCATTGTGACTCAATACAAGCATTTGACTCTAACAAGTACTAATATATATGTCCATATCCTAATTGTTATTGTTCATGTTCAATTCGTTCTTTCAAACAAATATGATCTTCCCTACACTTATCTTTTTGCAAAATACCTTTATATGTGATTAAGATGAAGTTAAAAACAAAATAAAGCATTTTCACAATTTACTTGATACATGAACAATAAACAATAAGAATGAAACATATATATGGAAACAAATAAAAGCAAATAAACAAACAATCAAACAATAAAAAAGTTGGGTTGCCTCCCAAGAAGCGCTTTTCTTTATTTACGAGTCTTGTAGCTAGAATCAAAGTCATGCCCTATTACATGAATCCATCCCTTAAAATGATGTATCCTTTATTGATAAAGTCTTCATCACCTTGTTGGTAACGTATCAAACGTTTGGGATTTACAGTCACCTTCCCACCTTTATGATCTACCAAGACTGCGGCTCCATTTTCGCATAGACTTTGTATTGTGAAGGGTCCATACCACCAAGTTTTGAGTCTCTCGGGAAGTAGTTTCACCCCTAAGTTATGTAAAAGTACCGTATCTCCTTCCATAAACTTGAAAGGATTTCTATGCTGCTGATTGCAATCAGTTTCAGCTTCTTTAGAATCTCTATTTCTACTCTCACTCCCAATTTCTTGGTAGTTCTTAATCTTTGCTTCCCATGCAAGGACCACCTTTCGAACATGGTGGCTAGGTACGCTAGAGTTGGTCGGAATCTCTTTTTGCATCATGTGCTTTCTTATATCGTATGGGGTCATGTGAAAGTGAACCCGCTTTTGTCCTGATTTCAGCTCTATAACCCCCGTTTCGTATTTGATGGTTGCCCTTGCCGTAGCAAGGAATGGTACCCCTAGGATTATTGGCATATGATTGTTTTTTCTATCATCAATGATCATGAAGTCAACGGGATATATAAATCCTGCCACGTTAACTAACACATATTCTGCTATTCCTAAAGGGCACACATAAGAATGAGCTGCAAAGGAAAGCCTAACGCGGGTGGTGGTTGGTATCTTGTTGGTTAATTGGGCGTAAATGGATAGGGGCAATAAGTTTACCTCTGATCCTTGGTCGGTCAGAGCATACAAATATTTTAAATCCCCTATTACACACGGTATCTCGAAATTCCCGTAAACCATTTGCTTCTTACTTATTCTTTGTTTAAGAATACTTTTGTTTAATGGACTTACGGTTAACATATCACACTCTTTCTCTTGCTTTTTTCCTTTAGAGATCTTAGGTGGAAAATTACATCTCCTGTTTATTATCTAATTATTTATAGTCTTTTTATTAATGTCGTGTTGCAAATAATACCCTAAGGATTGAGACTTTGGTGGTTCTCCTAGTGTTTGCTCATTAGGGGGTATCTCATTTCCTCTTGTTGAACATGATTCATTGACTACACCTTCCCCGTCCTTCCCATTATCTGCTATGTTGACCTCGCGACCTTCCTGATTCACCACTTGTTTTTCCTTTTCATTGTCGTATTCATAGACAATAGATATAGCATTGACAAACTTGGTGGCAGGGATGTCGCTCTCTTCTCTTATCAGTACCTTATCCAGAGTTTTCATCTTAGTGTACTCCTTTAGTAGACTCATCATCTCAAACATTTTCTCTTGCATTTCCTCCCTCTGTTTATAAATGGATTCTTCAAACCTAGCTAATCTCTCAGAATGTGTAGACATATATTCTCTCATTCGAGCTTCGAATTCTGGGCTAAGGTCGCGAGGAGGTGGATAGGGCCGGGCATACTTTTGGAAAGATATTGCGTTTTCCCTAAGAGGTGACTCGGATAAGGGTGCTGGCTTTATATTTGTGATGGAGTTGACTGTTGCTCGATTTGGACCTAAGGATCTTTTTCGTTTTTCAAGCAAATAATCGACCTTTTTCTCAAGCTCACAAAGGTTCTCCTCAGAGAGGTGATAGATCTTTTCTGGTGATGAGATTGCTTTGACAACTTTGGTTGCCTCATGGGGGTTATCCCAAGATTCGTCACCATAGAATGCAAGTTCATCAATGATGTCCCACGATTCCTTAGCGTCCTTTTCTCGCAATTTTCCGCCGGCTGCTCTATCAATGGCGCGCTTAGTGAGGTAATCGACATGGTCATAGAATATTTGGACTTGGAGCCAAAGATCAATGCCATGATGAGGGACTTTTTGGAGTAAGTCCTTGAAACAGGTCCACGTTTCGTAAAGAGTTTCACCTTGACGTTGTTGGAACATCAAGATGTCATTCCTTAGCTTAGTAGTTCTCCCCTGTGGGAAAAATTGAGCGAGGAAACGAGAAGTGAGATCATCCCAAGAGGTGATGGATCCCGCAGGTAAACGCTCAATCCATTGACTAGCTTGGTCACGTAGAGAGATTTGGAAGAGACGCAACCATGTTGTCTCTCGAGTGGCAACATCAAGGTCTATGGAATCAACGATTTTAAGGAAATCCTTGAGATGTTGGTTTGGATCTTCGAAACGAAGTCCATGGAATGCACATCCGCTTTGCACCAACCGGATGGTGTCGGATCGCAAGGGAGACACATTGGCTCCTTGGTTGAGCTCAATGGTGTTTCGATAGCCTTGGTGGCTAGGTCGGGATTATTCTCCTAAGGTGCATGTTCTAGGTGGTTGTTGTGGTGGGATGATGGGATCAAAGATATTATCACCTTCCATGATGGCGGATGATAACGGTTACGAACAAAAGAACAAAGAAAAAGATAGACTAAAGAAAACCTAATAAAAAGAAAAATAAAAATCTCACTAGATAGGAATCTAATGAGTAGACCTAAATGAAATAAAATTCAACCTAAACAATAACTATTCCCCGGCAACGGCGCCAAAAACTTGATGCGATTTTGCAACCTCACAAAAGGTTTTACCTCTCAAGGGATCTTGAGAGATTTTGCAATCCTCTAGGCAGTGTACCTGACCGATGTAGTATAGTGAATGGTAGGTTCCGGTGGATTGATCGTTCTCTAGGGGAATAGTGTCGTTAGGATTGAAATGTAGGTCAACTAGGTCTAAAGGTGAGGGATGATTCTTTTTGTATTTTTTTTGTATTTTTTGGAAAGCAAGTAAAAATCTCGGGTATTGGAAGAGTGGGCGGAATTAGTTGCTAATCAACTAACCCAAAAACTACTTAATTAAACAAATAAAATAATTAACACGAAAAGTAAATGTGGTAAACTTCTTATGGGGAAACAAGTGTGTTTACTTAGATTTCACTACTCTATCTCTTGTTGATTTGTTGAGTTGTCACGATTGTTTAGTTGAAGGATTATATTCCTTAATACCATTCATGGGGCCGTGTACGTCCTTCCCCAACCCTATGAATATATATTTCCTCTTATGATGACACGTTTAGTATCCCGTCATAGAATCCTCAACATCTATTCATGCATTAAATACAATCAATAAAACCGTAGTAAACATCCGATTACGTTTCTTAAGACGTTCAAGCTTGTTACCGTATAGGAGGTTAGCCAGTTTTCTTAAGCCTAACGCGAGTCAATCAACCAAACAATAAACAACAAACCAACATTCAATAACTATGTTTCATTATATCTAAGCAAACACTAAGTAATCTATAGGTTCGGACTTCGAGATTCCTGCAAGCAACCGCCAGGGATTCCTGCAAGCAAACAGTTAGCAACAAATCATCCGGCGCTTATAGGTTCGGACTTCGAGATCATAAGCAGCATAGTGTGAAAGCTTTCTCTAATCCTTACCAAGGCCGTCCCTGAATCGGATACCCCCGGGAGGGCTTACAAGATCTACCTAAGTAGATCAATGATTAGGTGAGTCACTGGAGATCACTCCACGACTGTAGACCGTTTGAAACCGCCGCGATCACTAAGCGTAACCCACAAGGGATTACCAAAGTGACCTGCTTTCAGGGCTGTTTGATGTTGACCCTGGCAGGAATTTTCATTCAATCACTGGGAATTACATAAGTATATTCCCTCATGTATGTTCTGGCAGATTGCTAAGATCTGCGTAGGACTCATAAGATTACAACTGGTGTCCTTAATGTTGAACAACCAGTGTAGAAGTAACATGTGTTCCTATGAGATCTTTTGATGCATCTCGCGGCTCTAGACTCGATAAGTGCATAATTTGGTCGTCGGAGACTGGAGCGGTGTCTCCTGTTTCAATATCAACATGGCTCGTAATGAGCGGTCGATAGATTATGCAGGGTTCCCCGTGAGAATGAAACAAGTCCTTTTAAGAGAATTTGAGTGGCTAGAAGGTCTAGTGCAGTGCGTCACTGGGTCCATGACGTCTTGTCTTTAATACCGGTGTTACCTTAGTAACCACCAGTAGCATATGAATTGAACCCAGTTTTTGCCCTAGGTTGAATAATAGGAGGGCTATTTTTTTCACCCTTTCTCATTTTATTTCTTTTTAATTCTTCAACCCCTTCTTTCTCCTTTCTCACATTACTCCTTTTTTTTCATAATCATACCTAGGACTTTCTAATACTATCTATTCGGTATTGTCCTTGGGTAGATCCCTCCGGCTCTTGCGGATCATAGGACGGTTTTTCCTAACCTTAGCCACCTTATAACTTCATGACTATCCTATGTTGCTATCCACAAAATCATTGAAAAATTCTCTCAAAGTGTTTATGATTGAAGAAACACATTTTACTAACACTTTGAGAGTTTTATACTTTTCAAATTCTCCCCCTTAACATGTGCTCATATGTTTTAATTATAAATTTGCACATGTTAGGTAGAGTTGCACTTTTGAATTGATCCACTTTCAGTGAACATAAACAGGCATTCGAGACACGCTTACATCACTAGTTAGACTAGCTTGAAATTATTACCCGGTCTGATCAAGTCCGCAGAAGGTTTCTCGAAATGGTACATTATGCTTAGACCAGTCCTCTTCGAGACACGCTTACATCACTGGTTAGACCAGCTTGAAATTATTACCCGGCCAGGACTAGTCCTTTCGATTCATGACAGTTTATGTTTCGTCAATTCATTGGTTAAGCATGAGTCGCGCTCTCATGAGATGCCATATCCTTTTAGTCACCACTAGCCATTTGCTCCCCCTCAATATGTGCATTGGTAAACCAAAAAGTTTAGCACATATAGGAGAGCTTAAATTTAAGTCCAAAACATCACATTTTATCAGATTGCATATTTAAATCACATTCTCTCCCCCGATCAAAAATTTCAAATCATTTGAGATTTTGCGACCCCAATTGATTTAAATAAGGTTAGAGAACATGGGAGAAAATGTGGTCAGTTTTAATATGTACTGATTCTGAAACGTACTGATGCTCCCCCTCAAACTAAGAGAAAGAGAGTGTCTCAGATCACTACTGCTGGTGCACAAAGTTTCAAAAGGTGTCAGAAATTTTGAACAAATACTCTCCCCCTCAATTAATGACCTGTTTTATATTTAAAGAGTTGTAGTCATTACATTCAGTGTTAAATATTTGTGAAAATTTAAGCCCAATTTCCACCTTGTGAACCACAAAAAACTCTCCTGAAGAATCATAGATAAGAGAGATTTTGTGATCTAAAGAAGACTTCTCTTCTTTTACAAGAAATAATGCACTGAGACGTACATTATTTCGGGAAAACATGGATATGAAGTAGTCCATGCCCGGGTGAACTTCACCCAGTGAGAGGAACAACCGTCTTTTTGGCGACGTGCTTTCCCCATATAGAATAGCGGGTTGCAATCTGAAGTAATAGAAAGCCATATGACATGTTTTAACAATTTATTTGAACTCCTGCTCGAGCTTCATTTAAAGTCCTGTGCCATTATTGAATGACATTTCTAGGACCATAAATGTTATCGATAAACAGAAGACATGCCTAGAGGAACTATTTTTGGTATTTTTGTATTTTTCTGATTTTTATGGTTTTTATAGGTTTTATATTTTTCTATTTACAATTTGATAAAATATATGTACAAAGGATATTATACAGTTTAAGAAGATGTTGACCTGAATACCGAAAAGAGGATATCGGTGTGAATACGAAAAGAGGATATCGGTCTGCACATTGTAGAAGTCAGTAGTCAACATCTCTTAAACGTTCACCACCAAAGCTTTCGAGGCTCCTGAATAGTCGTTTGAACTTGAGCCTTCTCAATGTGAAGCTTTGATAGCTCAACAACGTATCATCTCACGCTTAAATAGTTCTTCTCATCTTTCTTCCCTGCTGAAGGCTGAAGTAATGCGTACCAAAAGTATCCAGAGACCACTTCCCTCAAGTATTTGAAGTGATGCAATCAGTCTCATTATATGAAGCTCAAAAACCCGAAGCACACACTCAATCAATTGTGTACCTCTTTTATCATCAGAAACTGTTTCTTACATCTCTTCCCCCACGTAGTTGGAATAATACACCAAAAGAACGAGTTAAAACACTGATCTTCTATGCGGTTATGACATTTGTCTTCCCGGAATAACTTCAATTTAGAAGAAGTATAAAGCTCATCATGTGTACTCGTTGTGCGTTCAGATGTATGTCTCCTTCCCCCTTGCTGGTTTTGATACCTCATAATCAGCAACACATTTTACGCACTTAGATAAGAATGGTTGAGGAAGTCCACAATCTCATGGAACTTTGGTCCATCCTTATCCTCGGATTTCATCAGATAAGCCACCATATTGTGTTGATCAGCAAAGGGTAATCCAACCATTATAAAAATCTTTAGCAAACAGAATATAGATCGTAAATGAGTGAATTAAATGAATGTAAAGCCAATTGGGATTCGGTGTTAATACTGCTAGGATTTGAGAATTTAACGCAAGAGAGAAATTATCTTTAGAATGATTTTATCTTAAGTAAAAGAATAAAGTGAATATATAAAAAGATAATTCCCATAAATTTAACCCTATAAGTATGGTAACAAAACGGTTTTACCCAACGACTATAATTAAAAATCTGTTACTGACACAACAGTTGCAACGACTAGTTCATCAGTACAAACTTTGCACTAGCAGTACAAACTTTGAACTAGTAGTACAAACTTTTTCACAAAAATTTCAAAGAGCAGTAGGAACATAAAATAGGTTTAAAATAGACTACTCAACCATAGTTTTTAGCAAACTATCAGCTATCAACGGATTTGATGTGTCTTTACCAATAGGCGTTTGCTTTGGACTAGTCAACTCTTCACATTGAGATATGGTGAGTTGATAACCATATAGTTTTTGGTAAACTATCAACCATAAAAGGATTTGATTAGTCTTTACCAGAAACCGTTTGCTCTGGACTAGTTGGTTCTTATGTGGGTAAGACATGGTGAACCAATAACCATTTGTTGTGTGATGAGAATCACAATTTTCCAATCAAAAGCTCATCATATCCAATGCTAGATAAAACATTCTTTCTAGCCTGCAAATGTTAGTCTAAAACCAAGAAAAACACAAAACAAAGTATTTTCCATTTATAACAATTAAGAATAAGACTAACAATTTATAATGACAAAAGCAACTAAGCTTTGGGAACCCAAGCCATCACAGACTTGATTCTTCCCCTTTCATCAATATAAGTGTGTTTCTTTAACACCATAGATGCTTTGTCACCTGATATTGGTCTCCAAACCCATTGAGTTGTTGCTTTGACAGCATTTCCCAAATTATTATTAACAGCTTGATGTTGCCTACCAGTATTAACTTTTGGTCTAACAGTGGGAACTGCTGGCTTAGCAGTTGAAACCTTAGGCATCTATTTTTGACTTGGTCCAGCTGATTGTTTGTAAAAGGGCCTTTTAACTGTTTGTGCTTGATTTGAAAATCTTGGTTTTGCACTTTGAACAGTTTGCTTATTATAAACAGTCTTGTTTGGTCTAGCAGGATAAAGAGGTTTGGTGCCAGACCTTAACATGACTGCTCTGGGTATCATATTAACATTAGAGTGTGTTTGTTTTGCAAAGTTTTTATTATACACTCTAGGTTGTGTGTACCCTGAAACCCTTTTATCCCTTGGAGTCACCTTTTTCCATGGGTTATTTTCACAATATGCAGCATAATGGTCAAAACTACCACACACAAAACATGTTCGGTTTTGCATAACAAACTCACCACCTAGTTGTTGAGACTTCATATTATTCCAATTTCTTTTATTTCCCCTAGGTTGTGGTCTATACATATCTGCATATTTTACTGTATTCCTAACTGGTTTTACTCTTTCTTGATTAACCACCTTAGGAACATTTTTGACCTCTATCTTATCCTCAGGCTTACCTTTAGGGACAAACTCCTTGAAAGGAGTGTCCTTTTCAATCTTAATTGGTTCATCAGCCTGTTTTTCACTAACATTCTCTTTGACCTTAGGACCATATTCAAGAACAGGATCGTGAAATTCTTCTAATCTTGTATGAGCTAAGTCAATGCCTGGGGGTACATGTATTCCTCTATGAGGAGGTGGAACAGCATTATATCCTAGGCCAGATTTAGCTTTGTTCACTATTTGGGCCTCTATTATCTTTTGAACACCTTTTGAAGAATATTCCAGTGTATCAACACTTAACTGAATGTTCTCCTTTTGTTCCATAAGCTTCTCTAAATCATATTTTAACATACTGATTTGAGCATCTCTGTGTTCTAGGTCTCTTTTTAAGACAGCTATATCATCAGTGAAATTAGACTCATTCTTTCTATAAAAAGTGAGTTGTTCTTCTAAGACAGCTAGCCCTCTTTTATGATTAACCAAACTATAATTTACTTTATTGAACTCAACTGTTTGATTATCATATTTAATTTTAAGTGACTCTAGCTCTTTTAAAGATGCACAAGTTTTAGAACAACCATTAGTATATACCTCAGAGTCAGAGAATGCCATCAGTGCAATCTCAGGATTGAATTCTTCCTCTTCCATGAAACTCCAATCAAAAGCAGCTCCATCAATGGCTAACATAGCTTTGGTGGAAGATTCCTTCATAGACACATCCTTGTAGTTGCCCTTCTTGTAATCATCCATGTTTTGCTGTCTTGGGCTCCTACACTCTCTAGCAAAGTGCCCTCTTTTCCTGTAGTTGTAGCACTCCACCTTGGACTTGTCATAACCAGCAACATCACTTGGATTGATGGTGATCTTCTTACCAGTTCTCTGATAGTACTTCTTGGCTCTTATGCTTATCAAAGCTAACTGCCACTTCAGATCCATTGCTTCCAAATCATCATCAGATATTTGAAGCAAGTCTTCATTGTATAGTGAGGCATCTTCAGCTTTGCTAGCCAAGAAAGCATAGATGGTATCATCACTTAAACCAGCATTACTAGTCTTAATACTAGCAGTACCAACTTTAGGACTTGCATTACTAACTTTAGGGTTAGCAGTACAAACATAAGTGAGATCATCATCATCATCATCATCATCAGAGTCATCATCCATGACATGTGACATGAATGTCATGTTCCCTGAGCTTGTATTTGAACCTCCTGACTTCTTTACCTTAGGCTCAGCAATCTTGAGATTGTTGTAAAGTTCATTAAGGGTCATCTTTTCCAGATCTGGCTTGTGTTGGTAGACTACAACATAAGTATGCCATTCAGCAGGCATACTATTGAGAAACTTCATGTTGAGCTTCTTGTGGAATAGTGACCTTCAACACAGCCAGTTGGCTTACAATCTTTTGCAACCTGCTAAATACATGGTCAAGAGTTTCATTGCTTGTAGCAGTGAAATTCTCATAGTTTTGCTTCAACAGGTTCTTTTGTGACTTTTTGGTGGCCTCATTACCACCAAATCTTTCAATAATGGCCTCAAAAAGTTCCTTTGCAGTCTTGTAGCTGCTAAAGTTCAAAACTTGATCATTCGGCATAGCCATAAGCAAAAGATGCTTGGCTTTGAGATCATTCCTCCTCTTTGCTTTTTCATCATTGGTGACTGGTTCAGTATTGAGCTTAGAGGTTTTGGAGCCATCAGCATTGGTGACTTCAGATGTATACTCTTGCCAAGAATCACCATTCATGATGATATCCCATAGTGCATAGTCCTGCACCATGAAGTATTGTTCAATTCTGACTCTCCAAAGATCATACTCATTCTGCTTGAGTATGGGTAGCTTGGCAGTTGTTGAGGATGATTGAGTGGTTTCCATGTCCATCTTCTTGAGAGAAACAAGAACTTTAACTTCTGGATCTTTTAAATCAAAGTATCAGAAACCTGTCTCTGATACCACTTGTGGAGGATCTGAACACACGCCTTGTGTTAGATTGATACTTTGAGTTATGCTAACTAGCAAGCGGAATTCACTAGCTAACACTTAGAAGATATTGTATGTAATATGTATGTGAATGTATGAACAATGTATATGAACAAACAGCTTCAATATTATTAATAATAATACGAGTGATCTTGTTATCACTAGGGTTTACAACCTTGAAGCAATACGTATAAAGATATATGACTTGGTATGAAGTTATGAGATATCTTTAACCTAATCTAGGATCTCCTTTTATAGACACAAGGAGTCCTTTACAAGTAAACTTATTTTGATACATTATTCGTATCAATCTAAACATATAAGATATACACAAGATCTATTTTATAATTATCTTCAAGCATATCTTCAATATTCTGTGTTCGGCTCATAAGCAGTACAAACTTCTTGTACTAGCAGTACTAACTCAGTTAGTACTGTTAGTGTTATCTCTTCAGCAGTAGTAACTCCAATCACTAGCAGTTTGTACTGTTAGTTTAATTCCTAACACTATTGATTGTTGAGTTGTTGTTTATTGTTTGGTTGATTGACTCGCATTAGGCTAGGGAAAACTGGCTAACCACCTATACGGTAACAAGCTTGAACGTCCCTAGAAACGTAATCGGATGTGTACTACGGTTTTATTGGTTGTATTTAATGCTTGAGTAGATGTTAGTGATTCTATGATAGAATACTAAACGTGTCGTCATAAGAAGAAATTGATATTCATAGAGTTGGGGAATGATGTGCACGGCCCCACGACCGGTATTAAGGAATACAACCCTTTAACTAAACAATCGTGACACTCAATAATTCAACAAGAGATAGCTAGGGAGTAGTGAAATCTAAGTAAACACATTTGTCTCACAATAAGAAGTTTCACCACTTTACTTTTCGCGTTATTTTATTTTATTTGTTAATTAGTAGTTTTTGGGTTAGTTGACTAGCAACTAATTCCGCCCACTCTTCCAATACACGAGATTTTAATTTGCTTTCATAAAACATAAAAAGACCAAAAAGAATCATCCCTCACCTTTAGACCTAGTTGACCTACATTTCAATCCTAACGACACTATTCCCCTAGAGAACGATCAATCCCCCGGACATACCTATACTACACTACAACGATCAGGTATACTGCCTGGAGGATTGCAAAATCTCTCAAGATCCCTTGAGAGGTAAAACCTTTTGTGAGGTTGCAAAATCTCGCATCAGGAGCTACAGTTGACAAAACAGTTGAGTTACGGGTGCTACAGTGGTTTTAAAAAACGGACCAGACCAACGGGTTTAAACGGGAACCGGAGTCACCACTGGTTCGGCTAGCCCATAAAAATCGTCCGAAAACGATATTATTAAATCAATAGAGTTTCAAAACGCATACTAAATTACAATATTCAAACATTATCATTAAATCGCAAGGGTGCCTCGAGAACAAACATATACACCTTTTAGATTTTTTTTTGATATAACTTACCGTAAAAACTAAAAACTTTGTTTTATAAAAATCGAACGATTTTTTCAAAGGAAATGATGCAAAGGTGCAAAGTGCTAAGTGCTAATCATATATTTTATATTTACTACATATATTTGTATAATAATAATTATACTCTTTAAAGTAACCCACATGACTTTTTAAATATTTAGTTTTTCTTATCTATATAAGTACTCTTTTACTTGTATTATCTATCTATGTGGGACAAATATAACAAACATTTTTTTTAGAGAAGTAAATTTTCTTTAGTATAATGTAAGTGATTTTTAAATTTCGCTATGGTGTTATTATTTAATGATAACTTGCGAATACGGGTAATTGTCAACTACTTTAACATCATACCTTTACAATATATCAGCTACCAATTCAGTACTGTCACAACATCACGTGGATAATCTACAGTTTTTATATGAAAAATATTGTTATTGCATAAAATTATTCAAAACTAAAATTGTCGTCATCAGTATGTCTATTACTAGTTTGAATTAAAGGCCACTTAATTTTTTGTTTTCCACTTAGATCGGGCCATATTACTAGTTTGAATTAGGGGTGTTCATCGGTTCGGTTATCGGGTTATTCGGTTTATTCGGTTCGGTTAGTTCGGTTAAAAATTTTTTCTGGGTATAATCGAAAACCGAACCGAACCGAATTCAAATTGATTAAACCGAACCAAATAACCGAAAACCGAATTACATAATTTTAATTATTTATTCATATATTTATATAGATTTTTAGCAAAAAAATAAAAATAAAAAAAATATCAAGCTTAAAGATGTTATATTTATATAGTATGAAAGAGTATTAATATCTTTTTTTACATATAAATATATAAAAAATATATATATTTATTTGATTTCGGTTTTCGGTTTAGATTGCTAGAACCATAACCGAACCGAGAACCGAATTTTTAATTCGGTTCTGTCATTTCGGGCAAATTCGGTTCGGTTACAAGTTCGATTCGGTTATATTCGGTTCGGTTTCGATTTTTGGTTTATTCGGGTATTACCCAAACCATAACACCCCTAGTTAACCCTTTTTAGCAAGGTTGTCAGGATCGCGATCCTGCTCGTAGGATCGTACGATCCTACGATCCTACACACACAAAACGAGCAGGATCGTTACGGGATCGTAATTCAGGTAGGATCGTTACAGGATCGTGGGATCGCTCGTAGGATCGTAGGATCGTGAACGATCCGATCCTGTTGGTAACCCTATTTCAGGTAGGATCGTTACAGGATCGTGGGATCGCTCGTAGGATCGTAGGATCGTGAACGATCCGATCCTGTTTTTTTTTACTTTTTTTGAGAGGAAGGTTTTTAAAAATGGTTTGTATACATATGTAAAGGAAAATCCGAAAACGATCCTAGGTAGGATCCGATCCTACGATCCCGATCTTGCAAAGCCGAAAACTATCCTAGGTAGGATCCCTATCCTGACAACCTTGCTTTTTATAGGGTTCTCACAAGTATCGCCTCCATACAAACACATCCCCTGAAACACTACAGTCACACGGTGCATTTTATTGTTTGTTTTTGGTGGAGTGAGGTCGAGACACGAAGCATTCGATTGTTTTGGAGCCGACCGACCGACTACTTGCAGTGGCGGCGACCCGGTCGACCGACTGGCCCTCTTTCATACAAAGGGTTTTTCATGATTGAGTAAACGTTATTGTTATAGAGGTGATATGCTTAGTGTTTAATATGAGAAACTAAGAAAACAGTTGCTTAAATCGGATAATAGAATGCTTATTACAAAATAAGAAAATATATGAGTTTTAGGAACTTCTTTCTTTGTTTCATGCTTGGCTGTATTTCTGTGACCATGTTGATATTGTATATCCACCTTCAGAATATGAAAAGATGTGATTGCAAAATCTTCTCTTTTATTTACCCACCTTTTCTCATTCCACTTATGTGCTGCTAGTGTCTCTAATATCAGTTCGGTAATTGCTTCAGGATCCATATTTCAGGATGACACGAGATGTTGCTCCTCGGTTAGGGTATAACAAGCCGGCGCTAATTGAATCCTTAATCTTTCCAGCCCTTCAGGTAACTTATATGCGCTGATCATTGTGTTTTTTACTTCATCTACATTTAGTTCATATTGTAGCTGATCTATTAACTGCATTTGTCTATAAACGTTTATTTTATTTGCTAAATATTGCAGGGAGAGACAGGCAAAATGTCTGCCAGTGATGCCAATTCTGCAATCTACTTGACAGACTCCAAAAACGACATAAAGTACAAGGTTTTTTAATTTGCTTTTGTATTTCCGTGTACTTTAACTTCCATTGTGCTAAAGGTTTGCTCAAGCTATATATTATGGAATGTCAATGTCAAATGTTTTTAAAGGGGTCCTTTGATACTTTAGCATCTGCATACAGTTAGAATGTCTCTATTTTATCTCTTCTGTTTACTTTCTGGTGTAATGGTAAGGTGATAAAATAAATGTGCTGTACAGGTAAACAGACACGCTTTCTCGGGAGGACAAGTTTGTATTGAGAATCATAGGAAGTATGGTGCCAATCTTGAGGTACATCAATGGTTTCTAGCTAAAACTAGTGCTGAGATTATACTCCTTTACTCTTAAAAATTTTGAATAGCTACTTTGGGTGATCATGAATCATTGTAACATGTCATTCTTTTATGAAGTGTGAAACTATGTTACATATTCGCCACTATTGTTGTTGTAATTACTGTACTTGAAATTGTTTTTCTACCCATTTTTATTTTTAGCAAAGTTGTAAATCTTACCCATTGGACCCGCTAGCAATTGTTTCACATTAATTGGGTATCATTTCCCTTGTGATCTTATCCCTTTTAAATATTGACATTAACTGCAAAGTGAAAGGCCGTGATTTAAGTCGTTCAACCCGTTATATATATATATATTTTTTAGTTTTTCTATTTGTACTTTTTCTTGACACCTACAGTCCACTTTCTTTAAACAAGTGCAAAAGTTGAGATTTTTTTTGTGAATTATTAAAATAACGAACTCCATTTTGCCTTATTTTGTGGATGTTTTGCAGGTGGATATAGCCTTCAAATACCTTAGTTTCTTTTTGGAGGATGATGAGGAACTTGAGCATATTAGGAAGGTAGGAACTGTTAAAAATGATACCTTAAAATTGATCTAAAGATGCAAATTCTGTCAGTCTAATCTTGCAGAAGTATAATGCTCCTCCTTTATATACCTTTTTAGGAATATGGTTCGGGAAGCATGCTTACAGGTGAAGTAAAAAAGAGATTAGTTGAAGTTTTATCAGAATTGGTGGAAAGACACCGAGCAGCTAGGGTATTGGTGACTGATGAGGTATTTACATGTGAAATCATTTCTCTTTACTAGACGAGTACCCGTGCATAGCAACGGGATTTTATAGCGGCATATAGTTTTCGTGATAAATAATTTTTTTATGGGATATAAACAAAAATAATAAAAGTTTAAGAATTTGGGGATTAAACATAATGCTTTGAAACCCGGTTCGACCCGGGTGGTTCAACCGGTTGAACCGTTCCGATCGAAAAACGGGTCAACCCGACGGGTTGGGTCGAAAAAATGGGTCAAATTAAACTGGGTCAACCCGTCGGGTTTGAAGCGTCCCGTGTCAACCCGGTTTTCGATGTGTATTAATAGTTCCTTTTGAAACATATCTTTTCAACATTTCCTTTTTTAGTTTCAACTTTTCACTTTTTGGTTTTTCCTTTATATATAGCAAGTATAGATATGAACCGGTGTTACAACACTCCATGTCATAGATTACTATGCCTTTTTTTCAAGAGCTAGTTTTACTTTGACAATTCTAATGGGATCATTTTGAAAATAGTAAGTTAGTTTTGAATGTTGGGCGGCTTTTTAGATGTCGGTTTTTAAAATGACCTTGAATAATGAATTTATACAATTAACTTGATAAAAACATGTACAACGTGCATGAACTCCATAAAGTTGTAATAATCAATGTTGCTGGTAGTGATTGTTTGCAAATTGATACGGTATGAAAATGCTAATAATAGTCGAAACAAGGGTGTAAGTAATCTACTCTTCTTTTTCATACTTGTTTTCTTTAAGCCAATATCAAATTGAATACTTAGAGCAGCGTATTATATAACTCTCTAATCATGTTTAGATAATTATAAGCAGAAGCAAGTTTCCTAAACCCTATTGCTACTTATAGAAGCAGAACTATGAAACATCACCTTAGCTAAATATGGGAAATTTTATTGTAATCTTACACACAAAATTCTGGTCAATATTTATACTCATCAAACACAAGTGCATGCGATTTTTCGTAGAATGGATATATAGCCTGCTGACATTACCCAATTACTCAATGGTTTGATGCAGATGGTTGATGAATTCATGGCAGTAAGACCACTTCCTAATATGTTTAAATAAAGGCTTGGTGATGGCATCACAACATAAGCTGGCGCCTCGCACCCTGTTTTCTATATATATATATTACTGCTTTGTTTTCATAATTCGTGTGGAACTTGTGTGGAACTTTTCATAGACAAACCCTAACCATTTTAAGGATGTTTTCAATACTTTTTATCATATAAACTCAGTGTGTGATAAGGAACTAGTTTTCTAATCTCGTTTGTGCGTGACATCCGTGAAACAGGATTGTAAGTGTTCTTCGTTGTTTAATTTTATGTTAATATTTATTATGTTGTAATTAATATTAACATGTTAATATGATGATCATGACTATCGTTGATTTACATAATACTCCTTCCGTCTCAAAATTTAAGTCCAGGTTGACTTTTTGAATCGAACTTTGACCTTAAATATTATTGTTTGTATTGTATAACACATGATGAAAATTATACCAAATGAAAATACATTTAAAACACAATCCATTTATATATTTTGCATCAAGTATTATACAATACAAACAAAAATATTTAAAGTCAAAGTTCGTTCCAAAAAGTCAAACTGGACTTAAATTTTGGGACGGGGGGAGTACATCCTAAGAGCGCTGGGAGTAATAACTTGAGTTAACACCATAATACCCGTAACGTCAGCGCTACATCATTTCAACACCAAATAACATAACATTAAAAAACACCACGAAATCATAACACCCAATAACAATACATTTTGGGACCCATTTGTTTTTAAAATTACAATTTACAAATTCTACCATCAACAATTTCATTCATTAAAAAATCTAATACATTAATAAAACTAAACATTATGATACGAAATAAAATTGTAAAAAAAAAAAAAAAAAAAAAAAAAAAGTAACGCAGCCCACAAATTGAAGCCCAACACCAGCCCATCACAAGTACCATTTCCACTGCCCTACTCTTTTCCATCACATGCCAAAGATCATGAATTATTGATTTACATAACTTTCAAATTCATTTTTCCAATTGACAAAATTATCATTTTCGAAAAATGGTGGTTCATTCAAAGAACACCCTTCTAGATATCTTTCAGACTCCATATATCGATTCAAGTTTTAAAGTACAGTATACTCTAAAGATCTTGATAACCTGGCTCTGATACCAATTGTAGAAACTAGAAGGGGGGGTTGAATAGTTTCACCGTTTCTTAATGCTTGTTAAAATATTTCTCCGCTTTTAGGCCCGGTTAAGTTTCTTTTACAAACTTGTTGAATTTTACTAGTTATGTGATATCTCTTAAGCTAACAATGAATGTAAACATGCAAGTAAGGTAAAGAGTAAAAGAAAGAACACAACCAAAGAGACGCCGAGATTTATAGTGGTTCAGCACGATGCTCACTCTTCATCCTACTCCACTCCCCGAGTACCACACTCGAGAGTTATCAATCACTATATCAACACACTCCTTCAGGCGGAGCAATCCGTACACAAGCTTACACCAAGTTTACCGACACTAAGCAGAATGTCGAGTTCTAATCGTAGCTAGAACCAATCTACTCCAAGGCCCACGTGGCCATACGAACAAAAAATATATATATTTATTTGATTTCGGTTTTCGGTTTAGATTGCTAGAACCATAACCGAACCGAGAACCGAATTTTTAATTCGGTTCTGTCATTTCGGGCAAATTCGGTTCGGTTACAAGTTCGATTCGGTTATATTCGGTTCGGTTCGGTTCGGTTTCGATTTTTGGTTTATTCGGGTATTACCCAAACCATAACACCCCTAGTTAACCCTTTTTATTGTTTGTTTTTGGTGGAGTGAGGTCGAGACACGAAGCATTCGATTGTTTTGGAGCCGACCGACCTACATCGACCGACTGGCCCTCTTTCATACAAAGGGTTTTTCGTTGTCATCATTCATCAAATTACACAACCACAACGAACAATGCAGGCCAAAGACAAAGAACAATCAGAGTAAGAAGAACAAGTGGTGAATCCATGGGAAGTATCTTCCAATGGAAAGATTAATTACGACAAATTGATTAACCAATTTGGTTGTCAAAGACTCGACCAATCTTTGGTTGACCGTGTTTTTAAGCTCACTAATAAGGAACCTCATATCTTTTTACGCCGTAAAGTCTATTTCATACACAGGTTGTTACTTTTACAACGTACCCGTCTCGAATTATGTTACTTTATTATGAATTAGTGTTTATCGGGTTGTTTGTGTTAATTTTTATATTAGCTTATGATAACAATGTGTATTTTTCGGATGTTTGGTGTTAGTGCTGTTGTACTTGCAATTTAGTTATATATATATATATATATATATGGAGCTCATATGTTTAGTGTATGGACTGTCGGTTTACCACCCTTTTTTGTTTCTTGCATTTAATATATGGGTTTGGAAGTCAATGCCTTTCGAGCTAATTGTTATAAGTGATATTAGGTATATAGGATGTGATAAAAATAAATACGCACCTCTAATGGAAGTAGTAGAAACTTGATATATGTATCTTTTTGCATTATGCAACAGGGAATTCAATGAGATCTTGGATGCTTATGAACGCGGGGAAAAGTTTTATTTGTACACAGGCAGAGGCCCTTCTTCAGAAGCTTTGCATTTGGGCCATCTTGTTCCTTTTATGTTCACCAAGTAAGTTCTTTCAGTTATATATTAACTGTATCTCAATTGGGCAAATTTAACTGCAATATTCATAATATCCTTATATTTCTTTACATCAACTTTTTTATTGCAGATATTTGCAGGACGCCTTCAAGGTACCCCTCGTCATACAGCTGACAGATGATGAAAAGTGCATGTGGAAGAAGCTTTCTGTAGAAGAAAGTAAGAGACTTGCTCGTGAGAATGCTAAAGATATAATTGCTTGCGGATTTGATGTCTCGAGGACCTTCATTTTCTCAGATTTTGATTATGTTGGTGGGTAAGTAATGCATACATCATGATGCTTATTATTATATTTTCTAGACATACTAAAATGAGGGCATTGTGATTAAATGTTTCTGTTGTGGGATACCTTTTAATTCCATGGAAATAATATGCAACGTTACACTGTTAGATAAAAAAGGTTGGTGTGTATATATTAACTTTTTTTAAGTACAACATTTTGTGACTTCAAATGCTTTATTATCTCTTATTGACATGCTGTATTCCATTATGCCTCTTATGCAAAATTATTTTGCGCAGTGCTTTCGCTGAAAACATTCTGAAGGTTGCCAAATGTGTAACCTGCAACAAGGTGATTATTATTAGTGAATCAGTTGCTACATATTATTCTTCAACGTCACTGTTTCTCAGACTTATTCGAGTCTTTGATCCTACGAAGGTTCTTTGCTGATGTTATGCAGGCTGTCGGTATATTTGGCTTCACTGGGGAAGACCATATAGGAAAAGTTAGTTTTCCACCCTTCCAGGTTAGGATTTTTCTTACAACTCCTCCATTATACTTGTCTTTCACTAAAGAAAGTGGTTTCATAGTGATTATCTTCTTATTATCTCTCTGTTGATTAATATATCCATTTGCATCGACATAAATTCTTGTAGAAACATGCTTTCTGGTGTATATATGCTGAGTTAAGGGCAGTTGGTGAAGGAAATTCTAGTATAATTTGATACCTTTTTGTTGTGAATAACGAGATTAATAAATAATATGAAAAGAACATTCATAACACAATGTATGAGTTTTGCCACACTCAGATATTTAAATTATTTGGTAAGTCCGAGAGTAGCAAGTATTGCAACTAACAAAAAAGTCAAATTCAGTATTGTCTAAATACTGTATATATGTTTGTTTTATCTAAATTAAGGACGGTAACTAGAGTGTGAATATAACATTGTTCTATAGACATCAAGACAGCTAAACTGACCAGTTGTGATCCATACCCGAATGTATTAACGTGCAATCAACCCGCCAATATTGCTATCCATTATTTGTTAGTTATAAATATATAGCTGTTAAAGTATATAACTTGGTGTAAGAAAATGATTAAAGGTTTCCATGTGGCTCAGCTATTTTTTGGGATTTGATTTGTAGTATTTGCTTCTGCTACTATTATACATTTTTCAGTTGTAATATTTTGTTTTCTTGATTTATAGAGTAGCTATTCAAGTTAATTTATAATAAGCTAACATTATTTTTCTGCAGGCCGCTCCATCATTCCCCAGTTCATTTCCACACTTGTTTCCTGGCCAAGATAAACTCCGCTGCTTAGTTCCATGTGCAATTGATCAGGTTGGAGTTACATGTTATTTGGTTATATGCCTGTACTATATGGTCTTTTTACATCATTTAATATTTCAACAATTTTTTTTACATGTTCTTGTATCCTCTAGACTTCATATTCATAATTGAGTAAACGTTTTTTGTCATAGAGGCGATGTGCTTAGTGTTTAATATGACAGAAGCTAAGAAAACAGTTGCATAAATTGGATAATAGAATGCTTATAACTAAATAAGAAAATGTAGTTTTAGGAACTTCTTTCTTTGTTTCATGCTTGGCTGTTGTTTTTCTGTGACCATGTGAAAAGATGTGATTGCAAAATATTCTATTTTAGTTACCCACCTTTTCTCATTCCACTTATGTGCTGCTAGTGTCTCTAATATCAGTTCGGTAATTGCTTCAGGATCCATATTTCAGGATGACACGAGATGTTGCTCCTCGGTTAGGGTATAACAAGCCGGCGCTAATTGAATCCTTATTCTTTCCAGCCCTTCAGGTAATGTATATGCGCTGATCATTGTGTTTTTTACTTCATCTACATTTAGTTCATATTGTAGCTGATTTAGATTTGCAAATTCTTTGCATTTATAGATGTTCTGAGCTTCTGTTCTGCTTTTAACTGCATTTGTCTATAAACGTTTATTTACTTGGTAAATATTGCAGGGAGAGACAGGCAAAATGTCTGCCAGTGATGCCAATTCTGCAATATACGTGACAGACTCCGAAAAAGACATAAAGGACAAGGTTTTTTAAGTTGCTTTTGTATTTCCGTGTACTTTAACTTCCATTGTGCTAAAGGTTTGCTCAAGCTATATATTATGGAATGTCAATGTCAAATGTTTTTAAGGGGTCATTTGATACTTTAGCATCTGCATACAGTTAGAATGTCTCTATTTTATCTCTTCTGTTTACTTTCTGGTGTAATGGTAAGGTGATAAAATAAATGTGCTGTACAGGTAGACAGATACGCTTTCTTGGGAGGACAAGATTCTATTGAGAATTATAGGAAGTATGGTGCCAATCTTGAGGTACATCAACGGTTTCTAGCTAAAACTAGTGCTGAGATTATACTCCTTTACTCTTAAAAATTTTAAATAGCTACTTTGGGATGATCATGAATCATTGTAACATGTCATTCTTTTATGAAGTGTGAAACTATGTTACATATTCGCAACTATTGTCGTTGTAATTACTTGACATTATTTTTCTACCCGTTTTATTTTTTA
Source organism: Artemisia tridentata subsp. tridentata (assembly GCA_021014915.2). NCBI lineage: Eukaryota > Viridiplantae > Streptophyta > Magnoliopsida > Asterales > Asteraceae > Artemisia > Artemisia tridentata. Next base: position 2,092,620 of record CP139501.1, read on the forward strand.
GCAAAGTTGTAAATCTTACCCATTTGACCCGCTAGCAATAAAAATAAAACTGCTGTTTTCACATTAATTGGGTATCGTTTCGCTTTGAATCTTATCCCTTTTAAATATTGACTTTAACTGCAAAGTGAAAGGCCGTGATTTAAGTCGTTCAACCCATTATATTATTTTTTAGTTTTTCTATTTGTACTTTTTCTTGACACCTACAGTTCACTTTCTTTAAACGAGTGCAAAGTTGAGATTCTTTTGTGAATTATTAAAATAACAAACTCCATTTTGACTTATTTTGTTGATGTTTTGCAGGTGGATATACCCTTCAAATACCTTAGTTTCTTTTTGGAGGATGATGAGGAACTTGAACATATTAGGAAGGTAAGAACTGTTAAAACTGATACCTTAAAAATGCTCTAAAGATGCAAATTCTGTCAGTCTAAAATCTTGCAGAAGTATAATGCTCCTTTATATACCTTTTTAGGAATATGGTTCGGGACACATGCTTACAGGTGAAATAAAGAAGAGATTAGTTGAAGTTTTATCAGAATTGGTGGATAGACACCGAGCAGCTAGGGTATTGGTGACTGATGAGGTATTTACATGTGAAATCATTTCACTTTATATGAACTGGTCTTACAACACTCCATGTCATATACCTGATTACTATGCCTTTTTTTCAAGAGCTAGTTTTACTTTGACATTCTTATGGGATCATTTTGAAAACAGTAAGTTAGTTTGAATATTGGGTGGACTTTTTAGATGTCGGTTTTTAAAATGACCTTGAATAATGATTTTATACAATTAACTTGATAAAAACATGTAGAACGTGCATGAACTCCTTAAAGTTGTAATAATCACTGTTGCCGGTAGTGATTGTTTGCAAATTGATACGGTATGAAAATATTAATTATAGTCGAAACAAGGGTGTAAGGAATCTACTCTTCTTTTTCATACTTATTTTCAGAATACTTAAAGCAGCGTATTATATAACTCTCTAATAATGGTTAGATAATTATAAGCAGAAGCAGGTTTCCTAAACCCCATTGCTACTTATAGCAGCAAAACTATGAAACGCCACCTTAGCTAAATTTAGAAAATTTTGTTGTAATATTACACGAACAAAATTCCGGCCAATATTTATACTCATCAAACACAAGTGCATGCTATTTTCGTAGAATGGATATATAGCCTGCTGACATTACCCAATTACTCAATGTTTTGATGCAGATGGTTGATACGTTCATGGCAGTAAGACCACTTCCTAGTATGTTTAAATAACGGCGAGGTGATAGCGTCACAACATAAGCTGTCGCACCCTGTTTTCTATATAAATTACTGCTTTGTTTTCATAATTCGTGTGGAACTTGTGTGGAACTTTTCATAAACAAACCCTAAACATTTTAAGGATGTTTTCAATGCTTTTTATCTTTTATTATTTTTATTTTATTTTATTTTTATCATAAACTAAGTGTGTGATAATGAACTAATCTTTGTTTGTGCGTGACATCCTTGAAACAAGATTGTGAGTGTTCTTCCTTGTTTAATTTTATGTTAATATTTATTGTGTTGTAATTAATATTAACATGTTAATATGATGATCATGACTATCGTTGATTTACATAATACATTAAGATCCTAACATGTGTTATTGTTTTAATTGCTTCCGCTCGCGCTACTCGATTATACATGATTAATAGTTGGTTGTGTCGAAAATTTTAATATACTCATGCTTAATTGTACTTGAAACCCATTACCCATGTTACTAATATGATTATGAGTTGATTTTGTCTTAAAAAATAATTTTGGTGAGTTATTTAGTGTGCTCACTTTGAGTCTCGGCTTATGGAGACCTAAAATGGGTTTTTGGAAAATAAAAAAGTTTATAACTTGATATTGGTAATTATGATCTTAATAACATTTGTTAATTTGATTCGTAAGTTGTTTTTGTTGAATCACTAAAGTCGAATGAATTGAAATGGTCATAACATAACTCTTGTTTGAACAAGTCATAAAATAACTCGTAAGTTGGGCTTTATGTTCTTGATAAATGCCTAAAATGTTATCATTGTTCTTGACATTTCTATGCCAATCTATCCGAAATTTTGCCATGAAATTTTAGTTTTCATGTTAGTGATTTTAGTTAGAAGTCAATTAAAATTAATAATATGGAATTGGTAAATTAGTTAAATGTTTTTTTTATGACAATTAATGTGTTGTTTGAAGTATGATTCTTGTAATGAACATGGATCTTAAATCGCGTGTTGCGACGGAGTGTTTGCATATGATTGTGGGTTCGAGTCCCACTGGGCGTGCTTCTTTTTAAGAAGCAACTAGTAGGGTTGGATCAATTGAAAAACTCTTTGCCTCTCAACCTAGAGGTCAAGGGTTCAATCCTCACTCCTTACAAAAAGGCGGGAGGTCCTTTTCTATCTTAAGTAGAACCAGAAGTAGACTTTCTACCTTATGCAGGGGTATGGCTGTCTACATCTCAACCTCCCCCATACACCGTGAAAGACGGTATTGGGACCCATAACCCGTGGAAGACGGTATTGGGAGTTACTTTACTTTACTTTTAGATTAGCTTTCATGTGTCAACTATACTTTTCGCGATAACATCTCGGCCGCAATAAATTCAGCTCCACTTTGAAAGTCTCTTATTGTTTGCAAAATGCAATTTTCTAGCTTTTTTTTAACTAACCAATGTGCACACATTAATCTTGATTATAACCAAAGCAAGTAAAAAATATATAATGAATATAAGCAAGCACGGGCCATAAATCTGTAAATACAACGCCGCATATATATTGACAAAGTCATAGGCATTAAAAGATGCTTCATTTGATGAGGCTCAGATTGAGAGAGATGCATCTATATAAAAAATATTAAGTAACCTAATATAAAAGTACAATCCATTACTAAAACAACTAAAAAGAATAACTTTAAAATTGTCATTCGTCCATTTATTCTTTGCATTTCTTCATTACTTAAGTTTTTATACTATTGTAGCAAATGCGTTGCAGGGGATGAATGAGCATAACGCAAGGGAGAGAGATATTTAGAATCCATGTTTGAAACTTTAGTTCAAAGCATGGATTTTACTTATCTACCACTTGCGTTATGCTCATTCATCTTCAGCAAAGAGGCTGCGACAACATTGTTTCCATCTAATATGTTAAAAAAGGCCAATTATTAGGTAAAAGATCGTGCAGACATTTAGTGAATGCAAACTAACATGGGGATATTTAACCTTTACCGTTTCATTCCTCAATTGCCGTGATGGCTTATCTTTCTTTTGTCGAATCTTCAACAATGAGGTTGGTATATCATTGTATCCACCTTATATTTTTTCTCTTTCAATTTGTGATTCGATGAAGACAGATCTAGATCCTTTATCAAAATTGATATCTATCTACCAACAATGGGTGAAAACATCAATGAAACACCTTTAAATATACAAATAAACAGAGATGTTTCGACTTTAAACCTAGTGAACCATTCCTCCTGATCGGTGAAGATGAATAAACAATGCACTAACAAAAGGCCTTCGTATTAACCACACCACACATGGTTTATGCGTTTTTCCCATACTCCTTACCCCAACACCAACATGTCCATTTCACGTATCTTGTATTCCCTAGAGACAAGATGAACAATATTTTAGTTAGCTTATTACAAGAATGAATTAATATGAATGATGAAACATGAAAAAATGTGAACGCAGGCCGGCGGTCCTGCATATATAGTAATGCTCGTGCCACCAAATGAGATTAATGAGTGATGGTGCGGCCGCCCGTTGCGGCGGGGCGTTACAAAGAGCTTTGTAAATACTGCTAGCCTGGATGTTAGCGTCAATCATTCGATATTTAATAAACCCTTATATTAAACTTTAAGGTTTTATGCTGATACAATTGTATCGTAAATACATTCATAACTATACAGTTTAAATTATATAAAATATCATTGTATCGTAATAGATTAATAACAAACACTACACGGACACCAATGACTAAATCGCTTCACTTCACTTTCACACCCGCGTGCTGATTGAACCTGGTCCAGATGAACATCTCGACCTTCTTTGCATTGCTACAAAATCAAAAGGCCACAATCAATGCTCCAATTATCTAAACGAGTAATATACATAATAAGGAATTACATTCCAAATCATGAAAGCTTATATATAAACACTAGATCCAGACCCGCCATTGTTTGACTAAATTCATCCGATGGACATTATTTAAATAGAAAATAGTTGGTGGTTTTGTTAAAAAAAATGAATTAATTTTAATATTTTTGATAATGCATATGGCATGTTAAAAGATATATTGTTGAACGAACATTCAAAAATGTTATATTGATTTGTTTAGGATTTGTACTTTAACTCCAATATGTATTTTTTTGGTTTATCATTGACTATCGTTGTTGTATTTTTTTAATCACCTTTTTTTTTTTTTTTTTTTTTTTAATACAGTAATATTATTGCAAATAAGTTTTATAAGGCCTAGTAGGAATGAATTGTTATTGGGTCATTTTATTATTTACCCATTAGGATTATAAGTCTAAAGATCTTAACCCTAATTTGTTGTATATAATACATTCAAATCTAACCATCCCTAAATTTTGGACGGGCCAGTTTATGTGTAGTGTTTTCAAATTTGATTGCGATTTAATTTCATAATTCAGATTTTTTGTCAAAGATCCTAATCACTATCCCTAAAAAAGTAAAAATGGTTATGTGGAAAAATTAACTTTAGTAACCCATATTATTTGTTTGACATTTAAATTAGAAACAAAACTTAAGAAGTACTTTACATATATTGTGTGTTATTGGACTCTATACTCATGTCCTCACTCTCTCTATTCTAACTATGTTTTCCTTCTAAATAATCGTCCCCATTAAACTATTCTTTTAGATCTCACATTTTATTGAATCTTACTTTTATCGTGTTTTCTTAATCACCAATTTTCTTTGATTCTCTTGATCCTATCATTCTTGTTAAAACGATAATGCTATTTCAAAGACGGAGTTTATAGTTTTATTGCTACTGATATGTCCTCCAAATATATCTTTTGAGGCTAATTATACTTAGGTAATACTTTAACAGATCCATTGGGTGGGTATAGCCGTATAGGTATATTTGAAAGATTCTATTCGGAGAAGAAAACAATAGCGCTAAGCTTATGAATTTCATTTTTTTTAATCAGAAAAAAAAGCCATTTGGCTTTGATTTATATAACTGTTTCATATATCATTTTTTTAAACAATTAATTGTGATAGTTATGTGGTTGGAATGGTGCAGATATGATTTGCTCTTTAGTTTTTTCATTCATGTTTTAGTTGTAATACTTATCTTTTGATAAATCTGGTTTCTTATAGTCAAAGAAAATGTGTTCAAGCATTTTACAAGTTTGTTTTTGTGTAGTATCAGATAGTGAACAATAGTTTTAAGGATGAGTAATAAGCCATTTGTCTCTAATTCGTAATTGTGGTTGAGATTTACAAATGTTAATAAGTAAATGTATTATTTCTTTTGATTTAGTGATTCAAAATTGATTATGGCGTAATTATAAAAACAATGATGTAGTTACATAAAAGAGATTCTTTTATTATACTAATTTAATTAACTCAAACATATAATATTAGTTTGTGATGAAAGAATACGAAATTAAACTACAACAATAACATTGGGCCACTTAATTTTTTGTTTTCCACTTAGATCGGGCCATATTACTAGTTTGAATATATATATGGGTCAAGTCTATTTATTAGTAACGTACTTTCATCACGTTATAAATTTAGGTAACTAACTTTTTTTATTACCAATATAGTCATTAAAATTTCAGATCGTGAACAATATGGCCAACTTTCTAATGACCTTACTAAAATACCCTTGTGTTCTTCACATACAATTGCATCGTTAGTCCTTTATACTAACGACCGTTAGTAAATAACTTAAAATTTGATTTTCTTACGTTTTCATTCGTTTATACACGTTTTCGTCTGTTTTTACAAGTTTCATCCGATTTTACAAGGTTTCGTCCATTTTTGCACGTTTTCGTCCCTTTTTGCACGTTTTCATCTGGTTTTACACGTTTTCGTCCGTTTTTGCAATATATGTGTGACGACAACAAAGATATGCCAGTGTACGGCTGTGAATAAAACTGAACCAAAGAGTTACAAACTTAAGTCATTTTGCTAAATATTACACGTAAATTTGAATATCTAGTATAACTTACTAAGAGTCAACATAAACACATTTTTAGTTATATCTCATAAATCAGGTATTGGTTCTACCTTCGCTGAATTGGAAAGATCACATTCTATAAAAGTAAAGAAAAACATACGTCTATAGCACCACCACCAGCAATCACCGTGGAATTGTTCATGGCCCTTCTGACCATCATGATTGCATCATGTAGACTCCGCTCAGTTTCCTCAGTAAACTATTAAATGATAAAGTTAAGATGTCAAAACTGAAAGTTTAATGAATATTCAGAACTCAATGCACAAACCAACAGAAATTGATATTATATCGCCTAAATGGTAGAATCAACCTAAAAGTGAAATTGATATTATAAGCCTACCAAAATAGGATTAAAAAAAAAAAAAAAAAAAAATCTAAATCATAGTTTATGATAAACCGATTCATAAAAATAGTTTTCCCCCAATTCATACACACAGTCTTCCCAAAAAAAATTTAGGGTTTTGATATAATAATGATTTACTTGAACTTAATCAAATCAAATATAAATTGAAGACACACAAAATTAAGGGATAATTACCGATTTGAAGACTCTTTATCAAAATACCCACTGGCAACCATGTTAGGGTTGATGATAATGAGTGAATCAAAGATATAAAGAAAAAATGGCAACTTATTTTTGGATGATTTTTGAATGCATTGCAATTAATTGCGGAATTGAAACTGCCGATTTTTGTTTGAATGATAATGGGAATCTGATGCAGGTTTTACTGACCAGGTCTTAGTATTTATATTGTCTCGATTACCTAAGGTCTACCTATTTGCACTAACGGACAGAGAATCCGGTCACGTGTAGACTAGTAATTGGTAAAACCGAGGTCGTCCAAGAGCTATGTGGTTTCGATTATACCTAAGTCTAATGTCACTATTTTAAACTGATTTGAAAGTGGAATGATTAATTAAGCAAAATGAAAACTGAAAGCAAATAAAACAAGAAATTAAATGTAAGGTTGTGAGCAATAAGAGAGAAGTGTACTAGCCTAATTACTCATCCTACAATGTTTATGATTACGTTTCCTATTAAACTAATCTCATGCTTCAGGTGGGGCGGACATATATCACTAGGTTCATATGGTTAAGTTCCCTAGCCTATCTCCCCCGAATCTTGTCGGGAACCAAAGCCACTACCCCTTGCTAGTAAGCCGATGTACGGTAGACGAGTTTGAGTCATTAAGTGCCACTACATGCTAGACTTATCCTTGTGATAAGGATTTATTTGATACGCTTTTAGGGGGTCATTTAAGCCCTAAATCGTAAATATATGGTCAAATATTACCTCAAATCGCTTCTTTTCTCATTTTAGGTACTTGGGACGAGAATTCTAGAAAATGGAGCATTTTGGACGTTTTTGGAGTTAAAAGTGAAGAAAAAGACAAAATCAAAGAACAAGGCTGGAAAATGCACCTGACGACGTCACGCTCTACAAGGTGACGCCGTCACTTGAAGATTCAATAAGGTGGAAAATATTGCAAGTGACGCTCCAGTGAACTTTTGGAGGATTTACACGTGACGGCGTCCCGTGTTATTTGGAGTAGGCCGTCACGTACAACGTTAACAAGAGACGGCCCAGAAGAGTTTATGAGTGACGACGTCATGAGGCTGGATTGGGCATCACGAAACCCTAATGGCGGCGAGATGACGGCGTCAGGACTCATAACCTGACGCCGTCACCTGTGTATCTCTATATATAGTTTTGGATTTTTCATTCATTAAGTGTGCAACTTTGGTGTGTAACTTGGGAGCTTAAACCTAGTACGAATTTTACAGATCTTTTAGGGTTTCAAACCCTCTTTTCTTCCATGTTCAATTGAAGATAAGTTCTTCTTTTAATCATTCAATATGTCTATGTGTTGTTTGATTAATTGTTTGTCTTTTTTTTACATTAACATGCTAGCTTAGATTACTTAGTGTTTGCTTAGATCTAATGAAACCTAGTTATTGAATGTTGGTTTGTTGTTTATTGTTTGGTTGATTGACTCTCGTTAGGCTTAAGAAAACTGGCTAATCACCTATACGGTAACAAGCTTGAACGTCTTAAGAAACGTAATCGGATGTGTACTACGGATTTATTGATTGTATTTAATGCATGAATATATGTTGAGGATTCTATGACGGGATACTAAACGTGTCATCATAAGAGGAAATAGATATTCATAGGGTTGGGGAAGGACGTACACGGAACCACGAATGGTATTAAGGAATACAATCCTTCAACTAAACAATCGTGACAACTCAACAAATCAACAAGAGATAACTAGGGAGTAGTGAAATCTAAGTAAACACACTTGTTTCCCCATAAGAAGTTCACCACATTTACTTTTTGTGGACGTATAGTCTGGATTGGGCCAGGAATGGGCTAAACTCGGCAGACAGCGGCCCAATCTACGCCTAAACCCTAATCCATACCTTATAAATATATGGCTGGGATCCCCTTCTTGGAGGACGACAGAACGAACACAACAGGTTACTCTAAACCTAACTCTTGTATGCTACATCGCATCGATACTAACTTGACTGTCGGAGGTGGACCCCGGGGCTACGGCCTCGGGTCCACTCCTAACAGGTTCTCTTTGTTGACTGGTCTACTCAGGGCTCAAGAAGACGACAAACGGCCCAGGGAGAGTCGTCGAATTCAGCCCGCGCCAGATTATGTATCAACAAGTTGGCCCCATCCGTGGGACCATGATTACGACAAGTTTCGTGCTCTCACATCACCGGAAAATAACCATCGGGTTCAAAAGCCGGTAACTTTATCTATAGTAAATATTTTGCACTTGGTAAACAGTGGATGATGATGCAACAAGTCTATCTCTATGGCTGTTAAACTTAGGAACTGAGCCTATGGCATATTCTAAGTTTTCCTGAATCCTTTTTGTGAGTTTACAGGCATAAACAACAGCCCTATCAAGTGGCTTATCAGTTCTATCCTCTTCAACTACCTCACGAAGTGTGTCAAGGCCCTCTCTAAGATGATCGAGATATGTTTGATGGGCAAAGCTGTTATTTCTAAGATTAAATGGAATACGCCCAACATCAACATCATACTTTTTACTAGCAGCAGCCTTTGGTGCAACACAATTACAAGTGGTGCATGGCATTTTACCTTTCACCTGAGCCTTAAGATTCTCAATTTCATTTGTCAAAGAGGTTATTTGATCATTGTGATTGCTTCTTGTAATTTTTATAGAATCATATAACTCTTTGAAATGTTGTTTGACCTTAGAATTTTCTTCTCGATAACACTCATTTTCATGATGCAACTTATTTATGGTGTTTTGATATTGAAACTTTGAGAATCTGAAGACGAAGGTTTATTGGTGCAATACACATCACACTTGTTGGATTTCAATTGGGCAATATGGGCCCTCAGCAGTCGAATCGTGTTCGTGTGAGCTTGAATTTTTTCATCTCGTTTGCTTAATTCAAAATAAGTATCAAATTCAGAAGCATCCAAGGATGTCTTGTCATTTGATATTTTGTGTTTTTCATTTAACTGTTGATGTTTCATTTGCAAATTTATATAATCAACTTCAAGTTTTGAAAAACGTTTAATCATATTATCATGGTCATCATTTTGAATTTTTTCAAGCAATTTTAAATTCTCCCCCTCAAGCTCAACAACACGATTCTGGGTAACATCTAAAGCAATAGAATACTCATGAAATTGACAAGCAGATAATGCAGAATCAGTAGCAGTATAAAATACATCTTGTGCAATACATCTAGCAATCAAATTCTCATTTGTGATTAAAATGTTCTTTCTTTCAATCTCACGAGTCTTAAGTTCTATCACATTTTGAGTTACCTCATTTTCCATATCTTTAAACACTACTTTCATTTCATTTATTTCGGTTTTAAGGGCAGTTTGCAACCCTTCAAAATGTTCTTTAAGTAGTTTAAAGAATGGCATGACCTCAGTCAAGTAACACCTTTTTGCATGCTCAAAACACCTTTCCCCCTCATTAATTCCTGTTGGTGTGATTCTCTTCTTACATGTTTTATCAAAATCATCAAATAGTTGCCGAAGCACGTATAAGCTAATTAAGGTTTTCCATTCAGTGGGAAGAGACAAAGGAACCAAATTCCTAGGTGTATTGGGAGGATACACCGTTATGGACGCAACTTTTCTAATGTATGGGGTGTTGGCTTTAAGTTTATCTTTCTTTAGCTTTTCTATATCTTGTGACCAAAATATTTGTTCAGGTGTTAACTTCTTTTGAGGTGCAAACACAGTCAAACGATTCTCCTCATAATAATCATGGGGCTTGACTATTATTCGTCTGGCTATGCACTCGGGATCCCTCATTTTCTCACTCATTTTTTCCCTCGTTCTATCACTTATCTCATCCTCTTCATTTGTGTAGATATGCTCAGGCGGGTCATGAATAGGCATAAGCATCACATTACCATCATATAGGGCAGGTTGAGCTACTTTCATGCCCCTAAGGATGGTTGACTTGGGTTCACCTATCATGATCTTACTATGCTTATCACTCAACTTTCTGTGCTTATGAATCATTTGGGCAGTCTGTCTGGTTTGGTCTTGTGTGTACAACTTATCCTCAAGCTTATTTTTTAAGGTTTTGAGCCTAGAGAAATCATTTAAGAGTTCCTTTTCTTTTTCTTTGAATTCTAGCTTAAGTGTAGTAATACACTTTTGTACTTCCTGTTTCTGTTTGACAGACTGTTCTAGCTGACTTTTCAAAGAATTCAACTCTAGTTTTAATGTTTCTTCTCTTACTCTAGACTCTTTAATAAGTGTTCTCATTTGACCTTCTAATTTCTGCTCACGTTCATTAAGCTCAAACTTAGCACGCTGTTCATACATAGCCACTTGTTCTTTATAAATGTTTAGTCTAGTGATCAAGTTATCATCAGGGACAGGCAATTTGTTCTCATGGCACTCACATGCATTATCTATATTACACGCATTATCTAAGGCACACGCATTATCTAAGGCACATACATTACTTATAACACAAACATCATTATTGACAAAAGATTCACCATTTGGTACATCAGGCGAGTTGTTGTGATTCAAATACTGTTCATATGAAATAATATTGCTATTTTCCATGTCAACATTACTTGTGTCAGAAACATCTGCCTGATGTACTTCTTTGGGATTCTTTTGTCTCTCAACTATATTATATGTGTCATAAATTTTTAGTACCTCAGATATCACGGATGCATTAGAAGGACCAGCTTGACGAGGAGATGAGACCAGGGAAGACAAGTTAGCCATGAAGATTGTTTGAGCCGTAGGTTCATCATCTACATCAGAGTCAAATGCATCACAATCATCTGCCTTGAAGATGTTAGGATCATTAAGTGCTAGATCCTGAACTGGTTGCTCATCCACATCTTCATCAAAAGTATTTCCCCCATCACCTGCCAAGAACAATAACTCTTCCTCATCCAATACAGCTCCATTCTCTTGAGCTTGCATTAACAGCATCTTGTCTTTGAAGTAATCTGAGTTCTGAGGACGTTTAGGTTGATTGCAGTTTCTGGCAATGTGTCCAAGCCCCCCATAATTATAACACTTGATCTGTTTCCCTTGTCCTTGATTGGCATTCCCTGCTCTATTCTGCACATAACCTCAACCTATGTTTCTTCCAGCTCTCCCTTGCACATTCTGAACCACAATTTTCCCATCCTCCACCATTGCTAGATTGCGTGGGTTGGATGAATTCCTTAACTGATTGTTGGTCTGAGGGAGTGATGCTTGAAACTGTTGAACCAGTAATGATACTTGATTGGTGAGGTTGTCAATCATTTTGTCGGTCTGAGAGTAGCCTGAGTCAAGTTGAGAACTCATAGCAGGTACTGGTGAGTGAAGTTCATGATAGCTTGGTGATTTGTCGTTTTTAGTATATTATTTTCCAAGGGTAAAAGCAACGTATGCGTTTTCCCCGGGTCGTTTCCCAACGAAGGTCGAATATCGAGTTGTTGTTAACGTGTCGAATACGTGTGGTGAATGTGTGAAAAAGAGTGATTGATTTTTGATTTTATACTATGAATTATGAAATTATAAAAGAAATTAACTAATTAATCTAATGAAACAATTAAACTAAGCATATGAATTTTAAAAACGAAAATTTGAAATTAAAAACGTTATGCGACGAACTATAAAATGTAAATAAAAGTGATTTTGTAAAATTTAAAACTTAAAAATATAAAAATAATTTTCCTATATTAAATTTGATAAAAGAAAATTTTTGGAAAAATAAAGATATTTTTTACTTTTTAATAAAAAATTGTTTTTTTTTTTTTTTTTTTTTTTTTTTTTTTTTTTTTTTGATTTAAACTAATTAATATAAACTTGATAAAATCTGAAACTAATTTAGACTTAATAAAAGAAAGGGACTAAAACTGCCAAAGAACAAACTACTTTAATACTTAAAATTACTCAGCCACGATTTAAACTAAATCAGAAAATACAGGGACCAATAATGACAAAGACAGAAACTAATTTAATTTCTTTTCTTTCTTATATCAGCAGCAGTTCTCCCAAGCTACTTTCAACAGCTTAAAACAAGCTCAAATCTCAACCAAATTTTAAAATAAAAGCTGTTTTGTAAAGCTTACCAAACAGAGATTATAAAAATCTAAAAAGCCCTATCACAAAATCTTAATTGCTAAGTTAATTTCGGCCTAGATCAGCAGTGAAAAACCACCCAAATCTGCTGCACTATTTTGTCTGAACAGATCAACACTTTTGAAAGAAATAGCAGCCCTAGAAAAAGTACTAATATAAGCCAAAAAGCTAGATACCAAATGTTGCCTATTAAGCTTGCTAGATAAGCTACCTATAACTGAAAATTCAAAGCTTCAGCTTATCTGATAATCCAGAAAAACTGCTAGTTCCGCAGCCTTAAAACAGATATCTGCTACAAAGATTTTAGACAGCAAAATGGAAAAGTGGTGCAAAAAGTTACGCAGACCTATTCTAAGCTAATTCAAGTTTTTGCAACCCTTTTTTAACACCTTAAATCAACCTCAAAAGTTGCCGAAACTACAAACAGTCCTACAATTAAAGCAACTTAAGATCTAGTGCAATTCCCTCTAAGCTACTATTATCCTATAATCTAATAAGCCATTAAAGCAAAAATAACTAACAAAAGCAGTACAAATATTCTGATATGAATTAGCAGATAAAAAGCTTAAAAATATTAACTCACAAATGATCCTGCTGTGATATGTAGTGACCTCAGAATGTCAAAACCAAAACTACCCAGGCTTATAAGCCACTACCAATAACCCAATATTCCAGTTCAGCTTCTAGTTCAGTACTTCCACAGCTTATCAAACAGCTTATTCAAAGCAAAACAGAGAATATATATATATATATATATATATATATATATTTTTTTTTTTTTTAAACTGATACTCAGATATAAAAACAATTCTAAGAAAACTTTAATTTCAAGAACAATAAACTACCATTAAACTAAAAATAAAATTGATTTAAACTAGAATTCGGATACAAATAAACTTGATTTAAACTAGAACATTAACCTTTAATTCGGATACAAATAAAATCGATTTAAAACTAAGAATTACAATAAAATATTTAATCTAAAACATTAATAAAAAAATTACAAGCCTAAAAACAGAAAAATTACAACAACCGACTGAGAAGAAATCCCCACTATTTATAGGCCATGGCCGATCCTTCTCGAGTGTCCACGCTGGCGATCCTCGTGCGTCCACATCACCTAATCACCCTTAGATCATTTCGTGCTCCCTACTCTTCAATCACAGCCGTATGATCAAAAGTGTGAGGTGGCTTGACCAATAAACGACACCCACGTGTCCCTGGCGGTGTCAGATGCTTCCAGAAAGACCCAATCATTGGGTAATTTATTTAGTACGAGGTAATTGAGCGTAAATAGTAACTAGGGTTCATCGGTTAATATTTGGGGATGGGAAGGTTTGGCGCGTGTGTGTGAGGGTGTGTTTTTTTTGTTGGTTGACTGAGGGGAAATATTAGCTTTTGACCGAGATTTTTAGTTAAAAAACTTTGACCGGTTGTTTTTAGATGGGTCGGGTTTAGGATTTAGTTGAATGGGCTGGGTAAGAGTGGGAGTTGGGCTGGGAGTGGATTGGGATTGGGTTTGGGTTTTAAATAAAACCGGGTTATAGGTTTAAGGATTTAGGATTAGTTTTAAGGATTAAAGTTTATTTAAGGGACTATAGGTGTAATTTCTAGATTCTCAAGGGCCCATTACTGCCATATTTTAAAAGATAATCCAAGGGCTCAATTTGACAACTTCTGATAGATGGAGGACCTCAGTTGACTTGTTGACCATAATTACTTCCCGGCATCGGCTAAAAATAGCATTTCCATATCTCGTGCTCGTTTTTCCGGTTCTTTCTTGATTTTTGTCCTTTTCTTCGATATCCGTGCCTGCATATGTAAAAACACAAAAACACAATATATTTGGCATTTTGGTCGGGTTTTTCGTCTATTTGGTCCGGTTTTGGTCAAGAAAAGGTATGTGTTTTAGCACATACCAAAATTCCCCCAGACTAAGCTATTGCAATGTCCTCATGCAATGTTATAAGAACACGTTTTCAAAACCAAAAATTTCCAGTCTCTTTTTACTAACTTTGAGAAGTAGCAAAATTTTCAAAAGAGATCAAGAAATCTTAAGTTCTAAAAACTCCCCGATTTTCCTTTTATTCTATTTTTGTATTTTTCTCATTATTCAAGTGACGGCTTTTGTTGACAATCATTATCTTTCGATAACTTTTAGGGTCTTCGAGTAGGAAACACGACTCATAAAGAAGTGACCATACGGATAAAATTCGTCGTCCCTGATTTTTCACGAGTCCCCAAACTAAGCTTAAAAACGAAATCATTGTCATTTACAAGTTAGATTGCCAACACTACTCAGAAAGCTAATTGTAGACTTTTCGTTCCCAAATTCCTATTTTCCTCTATTTATTTTATTTTTGGTGAGAAATGAATTTCTTCAAGTTCTCGTTTCGATAATTTTTAATCCGATAAAGATACCTAGTTTAGACGCTAAGTAGTTTTCAAATCTTCCCTCGAAAACCGTTGCATACAAAAATGAGGTCCACATCAAGGTCTCTGATTTAACACGATTTTGAGAATATCCCTTTTATTTGCGACCGAAACAACTCATCTACGAGTCCAGAGACGGAAGCCTTTATTAGGACACCCCCAGAGTCGAAGTTTGGCATTTTTAACATTATTAAGCACTTTAACGTATTTAGTCCTTGGCCCTTTATAACAATCACAACATCGGCTGCGAACCGGCAAGATGTGATAGTCTATTATGACCTTGGAATTTTTCCTCTGCCTTTATTAGAAGTCTACAACATCGGCTGCGAACCGGCAAGATGCAGAAAACTTTTTATGGCTTTGGATTATTATTATTCATTATCATCTTAATTATTTGCCAAACCCCAAGTCCTACGGCTTTTATAACAATCCCAACATCGGTTGCGAGCCGGCAAGATGGAATAGTCTATTACACCGTAACACTGGCAGTACCTTGATGTGTACCCAACTTTCATAAGCAAGAATTTTCTAAGGAAGAAATAAAAACTAATTATCGCCAAAACTAAAATTGCTTTAATTATTCCTAAATTACTATTTTTGAGTGAAACAAGCTTGTGGGAACAAAAAGCCACAAGTAACTTCGATGAGCTCTAAAGAGAACCAACTACTCCACGTTTAGCAATCTAACTTATAAACAACTCTATCATTTCTCGTTCTTCGCAAATTTAAAATCTTAAATAATAAGATCCGCGAATGCTTAGCCTTATAATCAAGCCATGCATATATAAAGTCAAATACGGGAACTTGCAAACTCTTAAAAAGAATTCGCGTTTTATAGCTCCTTGTGTAAAAGACTAGCACGAGCTTATGGATTATAAATGGTTAAGGGGACAAGCTAGGGCTCAACACGCCCGGTCAAGTCAGAATTTTATTCCTACTCTCACCAGCGGAAAGTCAACAAAATGTCAAAATTTATTATATTTTTGCAAAAAATTTAAAATTTTTCTCATTTTTTTGGATTTTTTTTCAATTTTTGGAGGAAAAACGGGGTTGCATGAGAAAACGGCAAAAATGCAAGGCAAAAATCAAATCGACAGATTACCCCCCCCCCCAGACTAAAACGAGACATTGTCCTCAATGTCTTAAAGGTAAGGGTTCTCCTACATAAATCTAAGGCCGTTTATTAATTATGCCAAAAGATAGATGCAAAACGATAAGATTTAGGATATCGGATAAGCAGCTGATGATGAAACTCGAGTAGCGTGAAGGAAACTACGAGCACGAGAGTCTTCATCATCGGGCATTCCTGGATACATCACAGAAAACACGAAACACAAGAGACGGAAGAGGGGATCCCTCCTCATGTTTTATTAGAAATAAGATAAGAAGATAGATAGATAAGCATGGGGTGCCTCCCACGAAGCGCTTGTTTTTGGTAACCGAGTCACATGAGCTTGACTCGACCCCGAATTTATTTGTCCTTGGGGAAGCATGTGGAAAAGATAATCTCCATCGGACTTTCGTTCAAGATGTTTGGATAAACACTGAAGCACATGAAAGTTCCACTCCGATGAGATACCCGCGGTATTTTATGGAAAGAATAACCATAAATGGTGATACCGGGGTCAAAGATTTTGTCTTCACTCCCGAAGGAGTAACGGAGAAGAGAAGAAACATCATAAGTGATGTAGGGAAAGAAGGTCATGATTACAATCATGATGAAGTCGTCATCTTCAAAAAGATATTTGTCGATGAAGGTCGTTTTTTGAAGAAATGAGTCGGGAGGAAGGGTTGGGATTAAATCATCAAATAGCAAATTCTCATGATTGAGAATGCCTTCCCCCAGACTAGTGTCATCCTCAAGATCAAAGTAGAAATGATCGTATTCCGGAGGAGACATAGAGTGAGAGAGTTCATCGGAGAACTCCTCATGAAGAGAATCAATCATCTGATGAGAATCTGTGAACTCATGTTCCGTTGTTGACTCATCACTCTCCTCCATCTGAATATCAAAGATTGGGTTATCAGAAATCTCATATTCGAACTCAAACAGAGGGTTGGTGATAGTTGTATTGAAGGTTTCGGGAACAAGGTTATCAAATCTCTTTGGTAGATTGATTTCAACTTCCTTCGGAGGGAGAGAAAGAGATGACTCTTGGTCTAATAATTTTTCAAAAAGAAATTCTCCCTCCAGATTAAGACAAGAATAATCAATTTCCGGCGAAATTGATTCATCTTTGAAGAACACCTCGAGCTCTTCCCGCAAGATCTCACTTCCCTCAATTGGAGGAGAAGGATGGGAAGAGTCGGAATTAAGAATCTCGATGTGATAAACTTGTTCTGGAGGTGGGACAAGTGGTGTGCTCTTAGAGCTAGCAATTTCCACCGCTTCCGTTGTAGTCTCCGATTCGTCTTCATCATCGTCGTCAAGAATACTCTTAGAATTTGCAGCACAACACTCAAACCATTTGCTCGATCCAGGATTGATTTTCATAGCCTTGAGCTCAGCACGTTTTTCTGACATGCTCTTGACCGTGAATCTGGAAAGGTTGGGATCAACTCTTTTAGGAGCAATTACGGGATCGGATTTTTGATCAACCGTAGCGACATTGCATTTGTCGGTTTGAGGTTGCGAGTTCGGATTAATATTGAATGTAACTTTTTCCTTATCGACCCGCAAAGTAATTTCTTCACCATAAACATCGATCAGAGCCCGCCCGGTCCTCAAGAATGATCTTCCTAAAATAAGAGGAACCCGGGGGTCGGCGTCAAAATCAACTACCACAAAGTCTGCAGGAAAATGGAACTGCCCCACCTTTACAAAGACATCCTCGGCTACACCTTTAGGAAGGGTGATGGACCGATCCGCAAGCTCGAGAGTCATGCAAGTGGGGGTGAGATCGGGTAGAGACAATTTCTTCCAGATGGATAACGGCATTAAGTTGATGCTCGCACCAAGATCGGCCAAGGCGTGGCATTCAACCTTTCCCGGAAATTCACATGGTATGAGAAATTTTCTGGGATCTCCAAGCTTTTCCGGAAGCTTTTTGAGAATTGCCGCGGAGCAGTTTTCGTTCACTGGAGTTTTTGTCATTTCAAATAATTTTTCTTTATTGCTCAACAAACTTTTGAGTGTGGAAGTGAATTTAGGCATCAAGAGCAAAGCATCCGCGAAGCTTATATCAAAATGTAATTCTTGGAATATTTGAAAGAATTTTTCCATTTGACTCGAAGCTTTGTCACGGAGCTTTTGATCACTTAATCTCGAAGGATACGGAAGATTGGTCTTAACGGGAGCTTCTTTGGGAGCTTTTTCTTTTGGTTCAGCATTTTTCGGTTCAGATGGATGGACAACCGGAGGTTGGACGTCTTTGGTTCCTCCGTTGTTAGTAGGAGGTTCCGTGTCCTTGGTCACCTCGGTCTCACGGACGACTACCTTGGGAGGTAGAGAAGAAGGGGTAGTCGGAGCCGTGGGTCCATCATATGAAACACCGCTCCTAGTCGTGATCGCCTTAGCATCGCCCCTCGGGTTGGCGATCGTGTTACTTGGAAGAGTAGTAGTACCCGAACCCGAGGGTCGATCATTTAAACGTTTGTTCAATTCGGTTATCTGATTAATCATCATTCTATTCATTTCCTCTTGTTTCTTTTGTTGATGTTGACTTTGAAGAATGAATTGCTTTAATAACTCATCCGAGGGCGATGGGTTTGACACAAATCCTTGATTTTGATTATTTGGAAGATTTGGCCCTCGGTTGTTTTGAACAAAACCTTGGTTGTTTTGAAAATTTCCTTGATTAAAATTTCCTTGATTCGGGGCTTGGTTAAAATTCCCTTGGTTTTGATAAACTTGATTGCCCCGATTTTGATTATTTGAAACATTACGGTTTTGCACTTGCTGATTTTGATTTGGTGGGAAACCGGGTGGTCCGAGAAAATTGTTAGAACGGTAGCTGAGGAGATTACGGTCTCCTTGAGGTTGGTAACCGTTACCACCTTGATTGAAATTTCCAGAAGCAGCATACACATTCTCTTGAGTGTAGCCACCGGAGGCTGGGCACTCAAAATATTGGTGAGGACCACCACATGTCTCACAACTATGATTAACAACATTTACTTGATTGTTGTTGTTTTGATTCATAGTCTGATTTTGATGAATTCTCAAGATAGCCGTAGACAAATCATTCATTTGTTTAGAAAGAGCGGCTATCTCGGAAGTAGATGAATCAGTGCTAGATCTTGTTGACTCATTCCTCTCGGCAGAGGAATCCCAGAAATTATGGTGGGTAGTCATATTTTCAATGAGATCATAGCACTCTTCGGGTCGACGTTTCATAAACGTACCACCGGCAGCAGCATTAATCGTATCTCGGTGTCGTAATGTCAAACCGTTATAGAAGGTATCTATAATAGTGACCAATAACATATTGTGGTTCGGACACCGATCAATCGATAACTTGTAGCGTTCCCATGCCTCAAACAATGATTCATCGGGAAGCTGACGGAAATTGCTAATCTCATTCCTTAATTTCGTCACCATCGACGGTGGGAAATATTTCGCCAAGAACTTCGTAACCATTTCGTCGAAACTACGAATGGAGTTCTTGGGAAGACGATCAAACCATGCGGTGGCATGATGCGTCAATGAATAAGGAAAGAGATATAGACGGAGGGCGTCATTGGAGACCCCATTTTGTTTCATACTTTGGGTGACGGTTATGAATTTATCAAGATGCTTGTTCGCATCATCACCCGGCAAGCCATGGAATTGGCACGAATTTTGGACTTGTTGAATCATGTGATGCTTAAGTCCAAAATCGGCGGCTTGAATATTGACGGGGGCAATCGGGCCACCACGTCCGTGCATTGTGGGTTGGCACAGCTCCTCCATCGTTCGGAGATCGGGAGCTGGCATGTGATTATCACCACCCACCGGCGGGGGTTGATTGTGTGGTTCATCGGCCATTTCCTCAACGTTTGAGAAATGAACACGGTGATTGTGACGAATAATCCTCTCGGGATTCGATAGTGGTGAAAGAAGAGGGTGAGAAGTAGAAGATCGGGTGTGCATACACCAAAAATGAAACAAAAATAAAAATCAAAAATCTTTTTTTATTTTTGGTTGGGAATTATTTTTGGCTTTTTTAATATATTGAAAAACAAAAGACTTTATTTTCTTTTTGGTAACCGTTACGTTAACCGTAACCGTTTCCTTTAAAACTACGCGCAGCGTGGCGGGAAGGCAAAGGTAGCTCCGAAGATGCTTAAAAACCCGCCTTTTTCAGCTCGACAATTTAATGTCAAGCTTCCTTAAACCCCGTAATTAGGTTGTAGTAATAAAGTAATCCGATAACGGTCAATTTCACGATTTGTTTTGTTGTAATTTGGAATGGTTTACAACCGCCCTCCTTCAACGGAAGACCGAGGATTTATTATTAATGGTGAAAACACTTTAGGAAAAGTGTTTTTTAATTATTATATTTTTGTATTTTTTTATTTTTATGAAAACGAAAACTTCCGAGGAAGGGTCTTCAAAACACGATTCTTATGGCGAAACTCCAACTCTTTTCAAGCCTTCCCCGGCAGCGGCGCCATTTTTTGATTTGTCGTTTTTAGTATATTATTTTCCAAGGGTAAAAGCAACGTATGCGTTTTCCCCGGGTCGTTTCCCAACGAAGGTCGAATATCGAGTTGTCGTTAACGTGTCGAATACGTGTGGTGAATGTGTGAAAAAGAGTGATTGATTTTTGATTTTATACTACGAATTATGAAATTATAAAAGAAATTAACTAATTAATCTAATGAAACAATTAAACTAAGCATATGAATTTTAAAAACGAAAATTTGAAATTAAAAACGTTATGCGACGAACTATAAAATGTAAATAAAAGTGATTTTGTAAAATTTAAAACTTAAAAATATAAAAATAATTTTCCTATATTAAATTTGATAAAAGAAAATTTTTGGAAAAATAAAGATATTTTTTACTTTTTAATAAAAAATTGTTTTTTTTTTTTTTTTTTTTTTTTTTTTGATTTAAACTAATTAATATAAACTTGATAAAATCTGAAACTAATTTAGACTTAATAAAAGAAAGGGACTAAAACTGCCAAAGAACAAACTACTTTAATACTTAAAATTACTCAGCCACGATTTAAACTAAATCAGAAAATACAGGGACCAATAATGACAAAGACAGAAACTAATTTAATTTCTTTTCTTTCTTATATCAGCAGCAGTTCTCCCAAGCTACTTTCAACAGCTTAAAACAAGCTCAAATCTCAACCAAATTTTAAAATAAAAGCTGTTTTGTAAAGCTTACCAAACAGAGATTATAAAAATCTAAAAAGCCCTATCACAAAATCTTAATTGCTAAGTTAATTTCGGCCTAGATCAGCAGTGAAAAACCACCCAAATCTGCTGCACTATTTTGTCTGAACAGATCAACACTTTTGAAAGAAATAGCAGCCCTAGAAAAAGTACTAATATAAGCCAAAAAGCTAGATACCAAATGTTGCCTATTAAGCTTGCTAGATAAGCTACCTATAACTGAAAATTCAAAGCTTCAGCTTATCTGATAATCCAGAAAAACTGCTAGTTCCGCAGCCTTAAAACAGATATCTGCTACAAAGATTTTAGACAGCAAAATGGAAAAGTGGTGCAAAAAGTTACGCAGACCTATTCTAAGCTAATTCAAGTTTTTGCAACCCTTTTTTAACACCTTAAATCAACCTCAAAAGTTGCCGAAACTACTAACAGTCCTACAATTAAAGCAACTTAAGATCTAGTGCAATTCCCTCTAAGCTACTATTATCCTATAATCTAATAAGCCATTAAAGCAAAAATAACTAACAAAAGCAGTACAAATATTCTGATATGAATTAGCAGATAAAAAGCTTAAAAATATTAACTCACAAATGATCCTGCTGTGATATGTAGTGACCTCAGAATGTCAAAACCAAAACTACCCAGGCTTATAAGCCACTACCAATAACCCAATATTCCAGTTCAGCTTCTAGTTCAGTACTTCCACAGCTTATCAAACAGCTTATTCAAAGCAAAACAGAGAATATATATATATATATATATATATATATTTTTTTTTTTTTTTTTTTTTTTTTTAAACTGATACTCAGATATAAAAACAATTCTAAGAAAACTTTAATTTCAAGAACAATAAACTACCATTAAACTAAAAATAAAATTGATTTAAACTAGAATTCGGATACAAATAAACTTGATTTAAACTAGAACATTAACCTTTAATTCGGATACAAATAAAATCGATTTAAAACTAAGAATTACAATAAAATATTTAATCTAAAACATTAATAAAAAAATTACAAGCCTAAAAACAGAAAAATTACAACAACCGACTGAGAAGAAATCCCCACTATTTATAGGCCATGGCCGATCCTTCTCGAGTGTCCACGCTGGCGATCCTCGTGCGTCCACATCACCTAATCACCCTTAGATCATTTCGTGCTCCCTACTCTTCAATCACAGCCGTATGATCAAAAGTGTGAGGTGGCTTGACCAATAAACGACACCCACGTGTCCCTGGCGGTGTCAGATGCTTCCAGAAAGACCCAATCATTGGGTAATTTATTTAGTACGAGGTAATTGAGCGTAAATAGTAACTAGGGTTCATCGGTTAATATTTGGGGATGGGAAGGTTTGGCGCGTGTGTGTGAGGGTGTGTTTTTTTTGTTGGTTGACTGAGGGGAAATATTAGCTTTTGACCGAGATTTTTAGTTAAAAAACTTTGACCGGTTGTTTTTAGATGGGTCGGGTTTAGGATTTAGTTGAATGGGCTGGGTAAGAGTGGGAGTTGGGCTGGGAGTGGATTGGGATTGGGTTTGGGTTTTAAATAAAACCGGGTTATAGGTTTAAGGATTTAGGATTAGTTTTAAGGATTAAAGTTTATTTAAGGGACTATAGGTGTAATTTCTAGATTCTCAAGGGCCCATTACTGCCATATTTTAAAAGATAATCCAAGGGCTCAATTTGACAACTTCTGATAGATGGAGGACCTCGGTTGACTTGTTGACCATAATTACTTCCCGGCATCGGCTAAAAATAGCATTTCCATATCTCGTGCTCGTTTTTCCGGTTCTTTCTTGATTTTTGTCCTTTTCTTCGATATCCGTGCCTGCATATGTAAAAACACAAAAACACAATATATTTGGCATTTTGGTCGGGTTTTTCGTCTATTTGGTCCGGTTTTGGTCAAGAAAAGGTATGTGTTTTAGCACATACCACTTGGGTTGGATGATGATTGGGTCGTTGGTAGAACATTTGTCATAAACGCCAGTGGATCATTTGTAGTTGAAGGATTTAACTTTTCTCTCAGCACCCGATCGTAGACAGCGTGCTTCTCATGTTGTTGCGGATAGGCATATAGCTGTTCATAGTTGGTATCCCTTAAACCTTTGTTGAGTTTGACAGCAGTAACAAATCTGTCCCATTCAGGAGTCATGTTGTTCACAAACTTTGAGTTTAGTTGGATATTGGGCATAGTCATTCTGATCATCCTCATATTATTCACCAGCTTATGAAATCTCACATAGCAGTCTGTGATATTCTCTCCTGGGTTCATTTTGAAATGCTCGAACTCATCATACAGCTGTGACTCACGATCTTCCTTTGTGAGTTCTGACCCTGCCAACAACATTTTAACGTTGTCCCACACAGCTTTGGCTTCAGTGTTGAAATTGATGAGCTTGTATACATCCTTTGGAAGACCTTGAATGACAATGTTTGAAGCTCTAATGTCAGCATCATACCTCTTCTTTTCTTCTTCATTAAGATCATTGTAGTTTCTAGGTCTGTCGATACCCAAAGTTACAGTCCCATCTTCACCAGTTGTAACAGCATCTCTGGTGGTACCCATCTGATATGGTCCTTCGTCAATTGACTTGAGAATGTTAACTCCATTTTCTTTTCCCAAACAGTAAAGTCTTATCCGTTGTGCCCAAGACTCATAATCCGTCCTATCTAGCATAGGTGGACGAGTGTCAGATCCTGCTGCTTGAATATCTTCTGATGATGTGCTTGATGTGGTAGCCATAGTAACTACGGGATTTTACAGATCTTGTGATTTAACCGAGAAATCGAATCTTTCGCGGGAATTTCTAAATTCACCAAGACACAAACCGCATACACGCCTCAGAGACAAACCGCGTGGACAAACAGCACAGACAAACAGTCTAGACAAACCGCATACACACCGCAGAGACAAATCGCGTAGACACAAACCGCATACACGCTGCAGAGACAAACCGCGTGGACAAACAGCACAGACAAACAGTCTAGACAAACCGCATACACGCCGCAGAGACAAACCGCGTAGATACAAACCGCATACACGCCTCAGAGACAAACCGCGTGGACAAACAGCACAGACAAGCAGTCTAGACAAACCGCATACACACCGCAGAGACAAATCGCGTAGACACAAACCGCATACACGCCTCAGAGACAAACCGCGTAGACACAAACTGCCAAACACATCGCTTTCAATGCTTTTTGTCCTTTTGCCAAAACCGGTAATAAGACAAACCGCCCCTTCGAGGTACCACAAACCGCACCTAAGAAACTTCACCAGACGGACAAACCGCACCCAAGAACACCTTTCCAAAACCTCACGAATCAGCCAAAACTCACCACACAAAGCTTGAAACGCCGATTCCAAATACCAAGTGATACTTCTATACTATTCCTAAGCTAGAAAGTACAAAGTCTAACAACTTTTAATCACTAAACAAAGCACAAAATGGGATTTTCGTACCTAATCAAATCGAACCAAAAACACCCCAAAACTAAACAAATCTGTGAATCCTAACACACATGGACCTAACCATGGCTCTGATACCAATTGTAGGATATTCACAATCAAAGAACACACGATTTGGGGTAGAAATATGGATCGAATGATATAAGAACTAGAGAGAGAAAGTGGGAACTTCTAGAGAGAGAAATACTATGTGTATATTAGCTTGAAGTAAATGAGAGTTCCAACCCTTCCCTTGCAAGGGAAGGGGTATTTATACTTACTACATAATATGCCCCTAGCGGGCTGTGGAGAGAGCTGACAGAGGGTAAAGACCCGACCCACTCCACAATACTAATAATAATAACAATACTAATAGTACTAAACAAATATTAATAAGACTACGAGCTATGTAAATGCTAAATAGATGCTCGGGATGACCGAGCCTTCATCTGAATATTTATATTCCTAACAATTTTGTCATTGGGATAATGAGTTTTAAATGTATCCAACTTACCACTTTTTACTGAGTTGTGTATCCAACTTTTTTTTTACTAAGTAATGGTCTAAACTTACTAATCATTGTTATGCTGTGTACTAACGGGGTGATTAAGGTTTTCTGTTAGAGTTATTTACATAAATCGTCCTTGTGGTTAGGACCAAATTGTAACGAGCCACTTGACGACCGTTACATTTTTGGACTAGTAGCGTGCAGAAATCCAAACATTGGGGAGGTATGTAGTAAATTTTTCTGTAGTGGGGATTAAACATGAAATCCGGCTAAACCAAAGGAACTAATGGTGAAATTTACTCTTTTTAAAGAGAGTAAGTTGCTCAATTTTAGATTTTTAATTCGTTATTGAAAAAATTTTACTTGTTAGTTCTTCAAGGAAATGAGTCTGTATTATTAGTAGAACTATATGCTAATTAGATATTGAAAAGTTGCTCAATTTGAAAATTTTAATTCGTTATTCAAAAAATAAATTAATATAGGATGAAGGGGCGTCGAGACAAAACAAACTGAGATGAGCATCTCATTAGTTTACACACAGATGCCATTGCCTTTCTAAGTCATAGCAAATAAAATATTTATATATTTTTTCAAGGAACAGCCTCCATGTGGAACAATCTAAACGAGTGGGACGAACCCCCGCGTTGCGGGGGGAGGAGGGGTGGGGGGTGGTCCCGAACTTTTTTTTGTTGGAAAAATTATTTCGTTAATAATTACGCAAGTTTCATAATTTTTCGAGGCCGTTTGGTACGAAAAATAATAAAAACAAAAACAAAGACAAATACATTGATTTCGAGAAAGTATCGCATATTTATACTCATTTTTGTTGGAAAAATTATTTCGTTAATAATGGCGCAAGTTTCATAATTTTTCGAGGCCGTTTGGTATAAAAAAAAAATAAAGTACTGTAGCTACATTACTGTAGCAAAATAATAAAATATACTTTTGGCAGACTTGTGTTTTAATATAGATATATAATATTTAATTTTAAAAACAGTTCCTACTATTAGTTAACTAGTCTTGTTCATTTGATTATTTTCTTAATTTTGCGTTTAAATATTATTTAGTAGCCAGCTAACTGATCGACATCAACCATGTCTCCTCTGTTTTTTCTGGATATATATATATATAACTTGGAACGACAAAATACTCCGTATATCAATATCGATCACTTGAAACAAGTTCATAAGTTGATACAAAATGAGTGAATATTTAATGGCAAGCCAAAAGGTGATAGCAGATCCATGCAATAATGGTGGAAGTGCTAGCATACTCCAAACGCAAAACATGATGAAATCCAATGTTGTGGGGAATGGATCAAGAAGTCAAAGACGAAGAAGACCAGTTGTTTATCTTATGGGTAGAAAGATGAAGACCAAACAGAAGCGCAACAGCAGCAGCTCACAATCTAATGATACTACTACAAGTCTCCTACTGAGTAACAAGTATCGGCCAAGAATGTTTCAAGATATTGTGGGCCAAAATATTGTCGTTAAGACACTTTGTTATGCAGCCGAGAAGAAAATGATTGCTCCTCTTTATTTATTCCATGGCCCGAATGGAACTGGGAAGACATCTACTGCTAGAGTATTTGCAATGGCTTTGAACTGTGAATCAAATAACAAACCTTGCTGCACTTGCAAAGGCTGTTCAAGAAGCCTCTACACAATGGATCTCTGCTCTGGAAATAGAATTTCTGGATTTGAAAAGATTAAAACACTCCTTCAAAACACCTCTTTCGCTCAGGCGATTCCGGGCTTTAAGGTATTCATCATTGAGGAGTGTCACTTGTTAAGTTTGGAGGCATGGGATGAGCTTATGAGTTTATTGGAAGCGCCTTATGGTTCAAACCTTGTATTTATACTTATAACTCATATAGTAGATGTGAACTCTTCCATCGCTTGTAATATCACATCAAGAAGCCAAAAATACTATTTCACCAAGCTAAACGACGAGGATGTCACCACAAAGCTATCAAGAATTATTGTCAGTCAAAGTATGGTGATCGAAGAAGAAGCATTAAAACTGATTGTTGCCAAATCAGATGGATCATTAAGAGATGCTGAAAATATATTAGATCAGTTGACTTTATCAGGGCCAACCATCAATACTTCAATGGCCCAACAGCTAGTATATATATAGATCCTTTAGCTAAAAATATCTTATTATTTTACTCATGAACAACTGATTAATGTATCATTTGGTGTTAATGTGTTTACAGGTAGGTCTTATTCCGCATAACAAACTACTAGACTTGCTTGCAGCGGCAGTTTCAGGAGACACCATTAACACAATCAGATATGTTAAGAAGCTTAGTGAATGTATTGAACCATCATCTTTTTTATCTCAACTAGTAAATCTTGTCACAAACCTTCTCTCAGGGGATCCATCGTCGTCATCATCATCATCATCTTCAGCCAACAGGACGCTCCTCAGTAAGTTGGACAAGTCTTGTCTTGAAATTACATGCATGTATAGTCTGCTTTTAATTTCACCCACATAAATTCTATTAGTATTAATATTGTTCATGGTATGTGAATGGTGGTGGTGCGCAGGCAAAACTCAATCGGCAAGATTGTGCTACATATTGAAGTTACTAGTTGAAACAAAAAGGCAACTACGGTCCACATCAACACATGACCAGACGTCAAATATAATCGCAACAACATTTTTAGATATCACTTCCACGAAAGCCTCGAACATCAACAACATTGTTTTACCAGCTAGAAGCCTACTTTCAACATCATCTCACAATGGAGTAACATTACATTCAGCAGCAAGTATATATTCTGTTTTTATTTATTTTTTTAAAAACAGACATCATTTTTTTCTGATTATATTTAAATAATCCTGCTGGTGAAGAAAGCATAATAGACCAACAGCAAAGACGACGGGATGCCAAGAGGGGAAGCTTAAGTGACATGGAACAGCTGTGGAAAGACGTGCTCAAAGGAATAGAAAGCTCTCGTATACAAAAGTTCCTTAGTGACCAATCAAAACTAGCATTATTATCTATCTCTAAGAGTAAGTAATGCATGCAATATATCTATAACCAATCGCTGCATTTATGCTAATAAAGCGGTTTTTCTAATGTCTCTGACAGCCAATGCTATTATACATTTGACTTTTACAAGACCAGAAGACAAGATGGCAGCAGAAATTTCAGAAGAAAGCTTAGCTAAGGCACTAGAATTTGCAATTGGGTGTTCAGTTACTCTTCATATGAGCCTCGGCCAACCACCGACTGTGGGACAAAAAGAAGATCATGCTAAAACCACAATCCATCCGTTAGATTCTAAACAGCAAAACACAAATACCAACACCAGCGGTGAGAACTTACGACTTGCAAAATCAAAATCCTGCTCAACCTCTCGACGACCAAATAGATATTTATCAAAAGGAACAGACTTAGATGTCACACGAATGTTTAAACAGCCAAATTCAGATAAAATGATTCCAATCACAACAAATATAATACAAGCAGAAAGAGGGTCCACACAAAGCATGAGAATCAGGAAGCCTAGACATAGATGGTTGTCATCATCTTCAATACCACAGAGTGACGCTGGTGTTGAGCCTTACAGTCAAGACTTAATATACGAAAATACAAACAAAGATGGAGATGATACACTTAGGAAGTTCAACAAAAGTTTCTCAAAGAATTCCAAAGATCGCCGTTTTCAAGATCAATTGTAAGTCTTAGTAACAGAAAGTTCTTTTCTTAAAAAAGAAATTGAGAATAAAATTTGTTTAATGTCTATGGCGCAGACAATCAAATCCGGCATGGTGCTGTTAAAAGGCAAAAAAAGATATTCATTTTTGCTCGCATCTCTAAAAAGTTACAGGAAACAAAACGAAAATATCAGGACAAGATTCCAAGGTTTGGGTTAGGTTGGCAATATTAATTTCAATAGTGGTCAGCTCACAAAAGGAAATTGGTAGAAATATAGTTGAAAGAAAAAATGTGTTGTGAGAGTTACATACATATTCATATGTAAGGATGAGAAATAAAGAAGTATATTTATTTAGTACACCGGAACTTTAAGAATCCCAAATGTGACTGCCAGTGAGGCATCTGAAAAAAGGTACATCATTGGGTTAATGGAAAGAAACTTTACTTCAGCGGATATTGAATCCAAGGGGAGCCAGCTCCAAAATCATTGATAAACATGTAATTGCTAGCTGGAAATTAAACAGATACAAGATACAACCTATTACAGCAATACCTTTCAACCTTACAAATCTTCAGTGTTTTAAGACTTCATACCCCTACTGTTATTTGCATTAACATAATCCCACCAATACTAACAGGTAGAGGTCAAATCCCATGCTGCTCCCACCCTTCCCACAAATCTGTAATCTGAAACAAAGGATCAACAGTCATAGAAAAAAAGAGGACAGAAACAAAACAAAAATAACTAATAAAATGTAATCTGCCTCAGCATCAGAATACATATTCTGCTGCTAAAAAATGCAACCAGATTTGGCCTAATCTTTAGTGTGCCAAAAGACTTCTCTTTAATATCAAACGTTAGGTTACATGTCTTGTTACCCACCAATCATGCAGCAAATATTATCAATTTTCATTTATGTACGCATCTCAATGGAACAAATATAAGTAGTAGTCTGTTGTAGGTTTTAGCCATGTGAAAAATTCATTTGTAGGTTTTAGACACAAAACACAGGTATCTGGTTTCATGGCACACTAATAAAGCTATTAGGAACCATATTGAACAATCAGAGGATTATTAAGTATATAAAGGTAGCTGTCTAAACAGTCACCAAAAGGTAACAAAATAATTGAAAGGGTTTTTGATAACATAAATTTGTATCAGATGAAGTTAAAAGTCGAATTGGTAGTACATATAATATATCCAAGAGCTTGCACCTTACCTTAAATTCCATTAAGGGTGACTACGAATTTACGTGCAGTAGGTTCATCACGATGCTCACAAAGCCATATTCCCTGCACAGAGTAAGCGGAAGATAACAGACAATCTATTATGACTTAGGCCATAAAACAAGTGATAGAAAAGAAAAGGTCCATTAGCTCCCTTTAAAGCAAAATTGATGTTTTAGGAGAGACATATTAATTCAAATTTTCATTTCAGAGTGTAGCCTATCTATGTAGGGATTGGAATAACTTTCAATACTAAAAAATGTTTATGGTCTCTCAAACATCATGATATCATAGCCTAGTCATAATATTCGCGAGCCGCTTATCAGAACCCAAAACCTTCCAAGTTGGAAGTCGTCCAATGATTTGAAGTGAATATAATAGCTGCCATCTACTTGTTCGACATGAAATTTTCAGCACATTTATGTCTTTGGCATATTTACAAGATGTAAGTCATTAGACACAAAATAAAACAATTTAGAAAGGAAATAGCTAATCTACTCGTGAAAATAATAATAATAATGAATATGAATATGATACTACCAAAATTCTTTAAATCTACTAGGAAGCGTCCCAATGATGACAATTTTTACAAAAATTTAATGTTGACTCCTCATCGATAGATTAGTTAACGCTCTGTTCTCAAGTTTTTTTTGGGAGTGAAATGGAAAGGAAGGGGAAGAAACCCAAAAAAGTTTGTGTTCTCCAAAAATAAATCAGGAAAGGAGGGGACTGAAAAGGAGGGGAAGTCTAGCTTGTTTTGTTAGCATAAGTTTCATCCCAATATTGGGATGGAGATGAAGGGAAGTGATTTTTTTTACAAAAACTATATTTTTTTTCCGAAAATAATTATTTCCGAAAATAATTTTTTACAAAAATAATTTTTTTTACAAAAATTAATTTTTTTTTCGAAATTAAATTTTTCAAAAAAAGAATTAATTTTTGTAAAAAAAAAATTTCTAAAAAAAAATATTTCGGAAAAAAAAATAATTTTTCTAAAAAAATTATTTTCGGAAAAAAAATTTTATTTTTCTAAAAAAAATAATTTCTGAAAAAAAATAAATTTTCTAAAAAAATTAATTTCGGAAAAAAAATTATTTTTCTAAAAAAATTAATTTTGGAAAAAAATTAATTTTTCTAAAAATATTAATTTCGGAAAAAAAATTATTTTTCTAAAAAAATTATTTCGAAAAAAAAATTATTTCGAAAAAAATTACTTTTCACTCCTTTTACTTCCAACTAGAGAACATGATGGTTACCTTTCCTTTCCAACACCCTTCTTTCCATTCCTTTTCATTTCTTTCTTTACATTCCTTTTCATTCCAAAAATAATCTCGAGAACAAAGTGTAAGGCTTTTATTTTACGTTAAAACACACTAGAAGGACTTATACCAAGTTTGCGATGCGGATTCTTTTAGAAATGACAGAATGAGTTGGGGTCTTGCATACTTTGTCAGTAGAAAAATATATATGGCTGTTGGGAGTTGGATGAAACACATACACTGGCAGTTGTAGACTATAACAGGTACGTATACCTTGTATTAGAAAAATCATGTTCCAATTGTAACATTACAAGGGTACAATAATACGTACCTGCCAAGTTCCCATGTTTAGCTTTCCATTGGTAATGGGTATCCTAACAATTTGGACACATACATTTGTAATTAATGTGAGTATGAGGAATATGTAAAATAAGAGAAAAAGAAAGTGCGTGCGTGCGTACGTGAGAGCACAGCCAAACATTGATGACTTAATGTGTGCTGGCATATCATCGGGACCTTCGAGGGTATGTTTCCATGGTGCAGATCTTCCCTGAAAGAAAGAAAGAAAGAAGAGTGTTAGTACTAGATAAAAGTAGGAAAAAACAATTAAGGAAGGGAATAATAATAATAATAATACCTCTGGAACAATGGTATTAAGAAAAGTTTCAGTGTCAGCTCGAACATCAGAGTCATAATTTTCATTAATAGTCAAGGATGCACTCGTATGCTGCACTGTTGTGGTTGTTATTACATAAATTATCATTAATAAAGAATCATCAGTTATAATTAGAAAGTGAAGATCGACTTACAAAAGAGGTTAGCAAGACCACACTGAAATCCGGACAAATCATCTCCAATTTCCTTCAAGATCTGGTGGTGAAGTAAGTAAATTAGATATGTAAAGTAATAATAAATTAATAGTATTTATTATTACCTTACCTTTGGAGTAATTAGGTGACAGCCGCGGTTGTGGGGAGGGAGAGTGACTGTCTTCTGAGCCCATTTTGCAGCAGAAGAAGAAGAAAACATATTATTATTATTACTCTTACTCACTGAAGATGGACTATAAACACAAGTAATAATAGTTTCCTTCTTTAACCGACCCCCTTTGCCTTTGCCGACTAGCAGGTGATACTGAAGATGAGGAGGACAAGGACAAGGATTGCATTTTCTTTCCCAATTCTTCTTCTTTACCAAACACAAATCATACATACATATTTACCCCTTTTATTTTGCAAAACATCTATTTGTCCATACCAATCATTTTTGTGTGGCGGGTGTTATTTATGTTTGCCAAAAATTATTAGTATTACTTTTCCACATAAACTTGATAGTCTTTGAATTTCGATTTGAGTGTGAATTAGGATTTGGATTTGGATTTAGATTTGAATTTGTAATATAAAGTGTCACTACACCAAAATGTGGGTTTGCGACTAGCCATTTTTTTGTTTCGACATTGTCGTCCCAAATTTTAGCCATGACCCACATTTTTTCAACAAAAAATGGCAGTCAAAGGAACGGTTTTTCTTACTCAATTTGGGACGACATTTATTTGATTTTTGGCATTTCAAAGGTTTTTAAATAAAATTTCCCAAAAAAAAAAAAAAAAAAAAACATCCCGCCATTATTTTTATTCCCGCCAAACACTTTGGGACGACAATGTCATCCCAAACTGCAAGTATTTGTTTTTTTTATATTTAAAAACTTTTTAAATCAATTTTTATTTCTTAAATCAATATAAAAACTGTTTTAAAAACAAATGGGACGACAATGTCGTCCCATTTTTTCTAAATATTCAAAATGACACTTATAATCCAATAATCTATTTAAAAATACTTATATATAAATTAATTTTAAAAAATTATTTGCTTTAAAATTATATGTTAGTGTAAAAATTAATTTTAAAAATTACATAAATTAAAAATTTTATAAAATCAATACTTTACTATTTATCAAAAATATTTATCCCTTTTATTTTGCAAAACATCTACTGTATTTGTCCATACCAATCATTTTTGTGTGGCGGGTGTTATTTATGTTTGCCAAAAAATTATTAGTATTACTTTTCCACATAAACTTGATAGTCTTTGAATTTTGGATTTGAGTGTGAATTAGGATTTGGATTTAGATTTGAATTTGTAATATAACGTGTCACTACACAAAAATGTCGGTTTGGGGACCAGCCATTTTTTTTGTTCGACATTGTCGTCCCAAATTTTGGTTATATGCGTTGCTGCGGGAGAGTTTTAGAGATTTTTTTAATTTTTTTTTTTTACAATTTCAAAAAAAAAAAAAAAGTACTGTTGCAGCGGGTTGTTCAGATAGTTGTTTTTTATTGGTTTTGTAGGTTCACAATTATTTTGTATTTTTATTTTTTAAATTAATTTTTTTACAAAAATTAATTTTAAAGTTTTTTGGATTTTTTTTTTTTTTTGAAAATATTTTTTCAATTTTTTTTTTTTTTTCGAAATTATTTAAAAAAAAAAAAAAAAAAAAAAAAAAAAAAAAAAAACCATTTACTGTAAATTTTTTTTATTTTTTTTTTTTCGAAATTATTTAAAAAAAAAAAAAAAAAAAAAAAAAAAAAAAAAAAAAAAAAAAAAAAACGTTTACTGTAGCATGAACAGTAAACACTGTTCATGCTACTGTTCATTTTTCTTGCCATGCTACTGTTCATTTTTTTGTTTTGTGGGGCCCAAAATTTTGGGTTTTAGTATATATAGATAATTTGGGACGACAATATTGTCCAATATCTTTATTTATTTGATTTTTGACATTTCAAAGGTGTTTGAATAAAATTTCCCAAAAAAAATAAAATTCCGCCATTATTTTTAATCCCGCCAAACACTTTATGACGACAATGTCGTCCCAAACCGTAAGTATTTGTTTTTTTTTATATTTAAAAACTTTTTAAATCAATTTTTATTTCTTAAATCAATATAAAAACTATTTTAAAAACAAAATGGGGCGACAATGTCGTCCCATTTTTTCTAAATATTTAAAATAACACTTATAATCCAATAATCTATTTAAAAATATTTATATATAAATTAATTTCAGAAAATTATTTGCTTTAAAATTATATGTTAGTGTAAAAATTAATTTTAAAAATTACATAAATTAAAAAATTTACAAAATCAATACTTTACTATTTATCAAAAATATTTTTGTTGTTAAAAATATTAATTATAATGGGGTGTTGTGGAATCTGATAAACCACAGGGTTCAGATTGGAGTAAAAAAGTTGAAGAAAAAACTGAATCGCAAGGTGGTTGGGGTGATTCATGGGGTAAGAAAAAAGACGAAAATAAACCTCAAGACGGGACTGAAGGGTCAAATGAACAAACTACTGATAAAGGGAGTAATTAGGGATGGAACAGGAAGGAGGAACAAAAACAGGACCAAGGCGGCTGGAAGAAGAAAGAGGGATGGGGTCCTAAAAGAGATCACCCTGCGAGGCTAGTTGGGGGACCAAATGATGGTCCTAGACCAGGAGGACCTTTTACCGCAAAGAGACAAAGGCTCGATATCTTCACAGCAGATGAGCAAGAGATTATTAACGAAATTAATCTCATCATTCAGTCTATTCCATTGTTGAATTCCATTTCTTGTTAATGTTAAAGTTATGAAACACGAATACTAACTATGTATGGGCACAAACTATTTTGTGAAGGTACAATGATGGCGATCGTTTGTTCGCCGATGATCAAACTTATATTCTTGATAACGTCTTCAATCACCATCCATATAAAGTTCAGAAAACAAAGTTCCAATTGTTCTTAATTTGTAATTTGAATGAAATTGTTACTATATGTTTAAACGTGTAACTTTTATTTGAATGAAATTGTTATGTTATGTTTAAATGTGTATATTTATATGAATGTGTGTATTAGTATTAATTGGTCCACGAAATTGTGTGTTCTCGTACTTGTAATTTTACGGATGGCGTGTGTAGCTCCTAGATCACACGGCGGGGATGCTGGTGGTGATCCACCAAGACAGCCCTATTATACTATGTCAGGCTATTGCGCAGGTAAGAAATTGTGATTTTTATTTTACATTTTTTATTGATAAAACTACATTTTTTTACTTGTATTTTCACGACTCAATAACTTATATTTGTAGGTTCGATGATTGCGGGTGAGACCTCAAATCGAGCCTTAAGGAGGGCGCTTAAAGAGAATAATAATCAACCTTTGCCGATCAGCTTTGATTACGATGATCAAGGCGCCTTCTCACCTGTAGGCACGTATGCACCGCAGTTGAGTAGTCTTATCGGGGAACAAGTTAGGCCACTTCCCCTTGACTGCGAGTGGGAACAGATTCCAGAGCCTTTTAAGGCTCATATATTTCCCGCACTCGAGGTATTAATTGTTTATTTTATTTCTATTCTTATTGTTATCGACCGTTTATATATGTGTGTTATATTTAAATTGTGTGTTTTTTTAAATGCGTATATTTATTTGCAGACCTATTTCAACATCGCGCCTTGGTTAAACGACGAGCGCCGAGTGACGGTCGGGGAGTGTGTATATACGGTGGGGGAAAGGGTATCTCTTGGGCTGAAACTTCAGATGCGGTTACTATATCGCAAAAATAAACACAGGATCAAGTCTCGATACTTTGATACACATGAGAACACCGAGGCGGCAAGGGAACAGCCGCCGCCGCCGAAAGTGTGGCTTAACAGAAGCCGAGAGGAATGGGAGATGTTGGTCGACTGGTGGTCCCAACCGGAACGGATGGCAAGATCTACCAAAAATGCAGATAACCGAGCTAAAAACAAGATACTAACTCACCAAGGGAGACAATCGTTCGTACAAGGAAGAAACGATCATGTAAGACTCATTATAATTTTTGTGATTTTTAAAGGTCTATATATTGTTTATATATAACTCGTTATTAATTTATTTTATATTGCATGTATAGAGAGTTAAGAATGCGGGGAAAAATGAAGACCTCATCGAAACATGGAGGAAGGGGCATTCAAGAAAGGGCGTATTTAAAACAAAAGAAAACGAGACCGCTTATGTAAGTAATTTATCTCTTAACATGTGTCATTAAGATCAAGTTACTTCTTGTTTTTTTTAACTTACTTGTTTTTAACAAACTTGTGTGTCAGTTTTTTTTTTTTTTTTTTACTTAAATTATAAATGGTCGTTATTATAAAGGATAAACGATGCAACAATCTTTAACAAATAGGGGCTAACGTGTAAATTATAACGGAATGCACTTAACACTCGTTAAAAAAGGGACCACGAGTGTTATTCTTTGGAGGCGATAGGGACGATATATGCAACTTTTAAGTTTGAGGGACGATAGTGAAATTTTTGACAAACCACAGGGACCATTTATGTAATTTACTTTTAAGTAATATATATATATATATATATATATATATATATATATATATATATATATATATATATATATATATATATATATATATATATATATATATATATATATATATGTATATATATATACTAGACTTCAAAGCCCGCCCCATGGGCGGGCATGACTTGTAATTATAATTTGGATGGTTTTAGTTATTCTTAAATTATTTTTAAGGACGTTTGTTTTATCTTATTTTTTAATGTCATAATTATAGGATGGTAGATGGTGTCAGTTAGTGGGAAATTATAGATGGGCCAAGATGCCTGATTGACATCTTCATTCCAGAACCTTGATAGCCGGCACATTTTACTGAAGTGCCTGACTTTGACCCGTTACTGCAATATTTATAACTTCAGTTAGACAACATAATAGAATATATTATAAGTTAGATACCATGGACTTATTAATAACATAAATTAAGACTCTAAATGTAATGCAAAAATACAGATGAAACAATTGGCATGACTTATAAATATCATTGGAAAAAGTAAC
Organism: Artemisia tridentata subsp. tridentata; assembly: GCA_021014915.2. Lineage (NCBI taxonomy): Eukaryota > Viridiplantae > Streptophyta > Magnoliopsida > Asterales > Asteraceae > Artemisia > Artemisia tridentata. Next base: position 2,130,239 of record CP139501.1, read on the forward strand.
TTAATGAAAATAAACTTTAAACATACCAAATTATTTTTTGAATGCATTAAGAACGAAAAGAAATATATGTTTATATAAAAGATATAAAAACTCAAATAATCAAATTTTACGGGGTGTTTGGGAATTCTTACGGCCGTATACAGTTTATTTCATATAACTTAGCTTTTATCATTTAACGACTTCAATGGTAAAATAGTAAATGTCAAGAATTTAATTCTTAATACGATTAAAGCTGATTATCTAATGATCACATGACCTAATCAATTTGCCATCCAAACACACTAACACAATAATCATATACGGAGTATTATTTATAATAAGAATGTTATGATTATTATCAAGATAATATAACTCTGTAACCATTTTTTAAGCATGCATTAAAAAAGCAGTATATAAATGTGAATAAATTAGTGTGCCAAAAGTCATGAGATATTAGAAAACTAAACTGACACTACGTTACTGTTAATGAGAACCAAACAAACTGGCTTACTGCCATTCTTGTGAAGCCTACTAAACTTTTTCTTTTTTTCATTCCTGCACTTTTATTTTTTTTGCTTAAGCACTTGTTGCTTATGTCAAAGTAATGTATTATGTTCATGTTATTTTCTAAGCATAATGCACTATTTTTTTTACATGTTTCCAATTCGCCATCACAGATTGCTTTCATGCTCACTTTATTAAATAACTCAAACCAAATGATTTACTAAAATCACATATTGTTATTAACCTTTTAATAGGTTAAACACAATGAACTAATATGAGCCAAATATCATGTATGTCTCTATAAGCCAATTTTCTAAAACTAAATAAGTTTACGATTATGCCGAGCATAATTACCCTATGTGTGGTCGTAATCACGGAATTTCATTCGGCAGTACAAAAAATATAGACATCAAGTTACCTGAAAGAGCAGCAACGTTGTATGCAGCCGCAACCGTTTCTTCTTTGGCTTCACCAAGATGACAATTGATTGGGGATGATATAGGTTGTAACTCTTTTGGTGTTTGAGTTAGGCCCTTAGTTTCAGTCTGTCGCTTCTCAATATAAATATACAATATCCAGTTATCCACATTGATTAAGAATCACGAAACGCAAAACATCACAGAGAACAATGCTTGTAAATTAAATTTAATAAGCTTGAAATATTATATTGTTTGTAAGTGGAGCTTTGTTTGAAACAATGCAAAATATTAGATTTTATGATCCAATATTTACAAACATATACAACAACTATATATTACGGTACCATCAAAGCACATGTACTATGTTCAGTCAACATTTATACAATGTAATTGTCGGAGTCGATCCCATGTCGAGGCGTACCTTTCCACCATTCTTATTCACAGACGGACCTGGATTGTGGTGTGTCCCCTATGAACACACGAACCAAATGCATTCGTCAATCTGTCGTTCAAATTTTTTGTCGGCATTCACGCCTGCTGAATGTTGTTGTTGCTGTTGTTCTTGATAACGATCAACACGCGATTGGCCATCACCCTATAACTTCACTATTCATTCAAGGTGTGAAGCACAACAGATTTTACCTAGTCAAGTAAAAAACAAATGCAATTAACAACAAATAAGTTAAATGTGTGAATCTTAATATATTAAAAAAAAGTTTCAAGTTCCGAGAATGCTATTTCGGTTTCAATCATCCAATTTCTCCCAAAAAATATTTTTTTCGAGTCTGATTTATGATTCAAACCTTGGCCCAAATGCATATACACTTCCAAGAGCCTATGTACAACTCTCAAGATGAAGACTTCCCGAGGTAGTAAGAAAGGACTGATTAGAAAAGAACTCCTTGTGTCTTGACAATTTTTGTCTTTGAGTGAGCTTTAGACTTAGACTTGGACTTGGAACTTTATTGATATTTTCAACACATGAATGCTTTACAGTCTCAAGACTAACATTAGTTGTATCATCCATTGAAATGGGCTCTTCACTGTTCACCTATTTAGAAGAAAAGTTTGATGTTGAAACCCAGAAATTCTCGGAAAATGCTCCAGTATCAGTTGCAGTTACAATCGGCACCTCCACATGAACGAACCCTTGGTTCTGGAAATTCATTTACGAATAAGAATTAATATGCCTTATCTCACAGATTTATGCCCATGACTGCCAGTAGTTTTCATCGCTGCCATGTTCACAAATTCATTTACGAATAAGAATTAATATACATGCTAAGATAAAGACCATAGTTCATTTACGAATAAGAATTAATATGCCTTATCTCACAGATTTATGCCCATGGTGTGCAATTTTCACCCTATTATCCGACATAAATAACAGAGTACATAGTTGCAAACAGTGACGCAGATTCTGATACAGATTTTATTGCAGATACAACATTCTAACTGACCTACTATAAACTTGCAGTAGTACCTGGGACATAAACTAACCGACACACTTAAAACTTGCAGCAGTACCTGAGACACAAATTACCATAGCCGAACTTTTATGGGATCCCACAACCATTGTTACCATATATGCACTTACTTAGCATCCTATTATGTTGGTAACTGAGTATCTGCTAGATGTTTTCATTCTGTAAATGGAAAATACACGGGACATTGGGCCTCTAAATAAAAAGCTACCGTGCATCCTATTATGTGCTATAATTTTAACTTAAAATGAAACAGATTAAAAGAGTCGAAAGCCAGATTCCTTTTAATGATTTTTTGTAGATGAAAACAATTTTAGTAATCACGTTACTTATTTCACGAAAAGAAATACGGAATTCATGAACAATATCAGGTATACCTCGCTCCAGCAAAGTAAACAAAGTTCTTAATTCAGCACGAGTTCAACCTCGCTCCAGCAAAGTAAACAATGTTCTTAATTCAGCACGAGTTTGATACGCTGCGTAGCTTACTACGTAGTGCCTATCCGATATCCACCTTGCATGTTCAGCAGCCTGGAAAAAAAAGATCACGAGTTCGATACGCTGCATAGCTTACTACGTAGTGCCTATCTGAGATCCACCTTGCATCCTCAGTCGAACGATTTCCAATACTGCATCTGGTCAAAGGTGTGCTAAATGTTCCAATTTTAAGGACTCATATGATTAATTCTAAGGTTTACTTGGGGACAAGTAAAGTTCAAGTGAGGGGATATTTGATGAACTCAAATAAGTACATTTTATTATCATCATTTATCCTATTTATTTGACTTGTTTTATTATATTATATATGAGAATCGATACATTAATGTTTACTTTAGTAATTCTCAGGTAAAAACAAGCATTATGTGAAACTTGGCGATTTTGGACTAATTATGGAGCAAAACAAGCGAGATGTCAAAAGTCTACTGAAATCCAGAAGATGCGCCGTATCTCACTCAACAAATATGACGCAATATCATACTTAGATGAATTCGAAGACCATTGCCTGACTTTGAAGAATGCGCCGCATGCAATTCTATCATGCGCCGCATATGAAACTTTGGTCAAAGAAGAAGATCAAGCTCGTTCTACTCCAGATACGCCGCAATATACTTCTAACATACGGCGTATCACTATCAAGATTTCACCAGTTACAATCCAAGACAGCTAAAGTACATGCGCCGCATACAAAGATCAAGTTACGCCGCATCTGAAGACGGTGTACGAATATTCCAGAATATATTAATCTTGGACCCCACGCGAAGTTAAGTCAATGCGCCGCATCTATCAACTCAATGCGCCGCATCGATCCCTCAGACAGAAACTATAAATACCCCAAGGTCAGGCGAATTTAAGAGACTTTTTTTATATAACCCTAGAGCCGAATTCAGACGACCAAGCAGCACAAGACACACCTCAAACAAAGATACAAGAGTTGTAAGAAGGTCTTGCATGTATTCAATTCATTAAGTAGTTTTGTTTTATTGTTTTAGTACGCTTTAATTCATCAGGATTGATGGGCTTGTGTCATGTGACTACGGAAGATCATGCACTCCCCTTAATATTGCTTTCCCATTAATTAAAGTTTATATGTTGATGTCTTTGGTGACTTTTATTAGTGCATTGATAACCTCTGTGTCTAGCTGAGTCTTGCTTGGGTCGCCATGCCCCTTCCTCGCCTATTTATTCTAGCGTCTCTAGAAAAATATGATAGACATAAGTAATCATTAAGGGTTTACTCGCCGATAAGATTAAAGCCAACGAGAAAGATTTAATTATATACACTTCATATAAAACTAGCAATAAAACAAGTGACAAGCTATTTAATTATCAGGACAGGTCTTCTTATTGTCTCGAGTATCTATCTATGTACGTGTGTGCTAATCGCTGATTCGTGCTAATTAGTTTAGTTTTCTATTTAATTATAACCAAACTGTGCCAGTCTCTCAGGCTGAACCCCCTTGCGTTAGATTAGGTTGTATAACTAACTTAGGATATTAAAATACTAATTAGAATAACTAGATAATACGTTCCACTCTTAGTGATCGACACTCTGCTTACCATTATATTCATACTGACCGGGTACACTGCTTGTTAAGTGTGTGTGTTATTGATAAGTCGGCTAAATATAAATTTAAAACTTGAGTAGGCATTAATACTGCTAAACCGCAACGACATATCACGCGCATCACCTGTCTATATGCAATGACTTAACAACTAACAACAACAAAGGACTTTTAGTAGATATTTTGCTTTCAAGTAAGCCTCTAAGATTGTCAACCCGATAGCCAATAACCTATCAACTAATATATAAGTATTGATAAAAATTAATATACTAAATTTATTTCCGAAAACAAAAAAAGGTTAGACGTTCGACATATTTGAAACAAAATATATGCAGGTTGGATTGAAAGACCATACCTGTGGAGATTCTGCGTTAAACGGTGGAATTCCTACAACTCAAAAAGTATAACACCAACAGACCACCAATCAGCTGTTGCACCTGATAAGTTTAAAAAGGGCAGGAAGAGGAAGTTAATAAAGCATTTGGAATGTTCATCATAAATTTTAAATGTAAATGTCCAACCATGTCCCATTCCAAGAAGTATTTCAGGTGCCAAATAGTCAGGGGTACCAACGACTGAAAGCTTTTGTTGATCTCTTGTCACTGATGATGTTGACTCAGTTTTGACTTCATTATCCTGAAAAATAGCAGTCCTGATGGTTGTTGACCCCGATAAGTCCTCCGTGCTGTTTATCAGACCAATCTTTGATAGCCCGAAATCTGTCAGCTGTAAAAAAACGAATTAGAATTGTAAGATGAGTAAAGTTGCTCGATTAAAACTATGAAAATCAAGTAAAATGATTACAGACATAAAGCAAAGGAGAGATTGACCTTGATGTGACCACATGGACCAATTAACAAATTGTATGGCTTCAAATCTCTATGGATGACGTTTAAAGAATGCAAATACTCCAATGCAAGAACCTAACATAGATGCATTAGATCCTAATATAGCTGCATGCTGAAAAGAGCCAGTAATACGATATAGATATAAACAACTCACAAGTTTTGCAATATATACATGTGTCATGTCTTCTTCTAAGCAACCTAGATTTCTCGGCAAGGAGAAAAGATCTCCCCCGTTTAAATACTCCATCACCAAATAGAGATTTTCTCTACATGTGAAGGAGTAGTAAAAACTTACCTGTTCATCCGAACGGCAATCAGCTTAGTGAAGTTAAAGCTCATAAATTTCCAACTGGAAGACGAGTTTAAATGTGTAAGTGTGTGTTTTACTCACCACAAAAGGATTACGAGCTGATATCAAGATATAACGCTCAGCCAAAATGCTTTGAACTGCATTTTTACGAATCATATCAGCCTTTTTTAAAACCTGAAATACTTTAACAATATAAGTTATTAGAGGTCGATAATTGCATTTGCTTTTTTAAGGGTGGGTGTAGCGTTGCGATTTATAAATACTAATATAATTATTGTTTTCAAGCCACAGATAATCAGTTTCTCTGGTTTGTTTTTTATCGATTGTACATACAGTGGTTGCAAAAGCTAATAAACTGCTTGAAGCTTTTGTACCTATTATGAACATCTTCATTATCAAGTGCTGCCATTGGGCTATCTTCAGATTTATGCCCATGATTGCCAGTAGTTTTCATCGCTGCCATGTTCACAAATTTATTTACGAATAATCTACTACTTAAAAAACTCAAAACTGACCCATATTAAGGTAAATGCAGAAATATCTAATGGACACATAACAGACTCATTTAATCATACATATGTTTGGAAATCTGTTTACACTTCTTTCATTTAGCATTCCTCATATTTATTACATTCTTTTTCTCTCACCCGTTTCTGCATACTTATTTTCACGTTTGTGAGTCAATTTAATCTTTCTTATAGGCCTCTTATGCTTAGTTCGTATTCATCTGTACCTTAACAGGAGGTTGTGCAATATGTAGGAATGACGTGTAACGTATTTTTATCCCAGTTATAACCTAAACTTTTCTAACATTAATGGCTGCACAGGTAATACTGGCATCCCTGTGAGCCGAGTGACAAAACAAATTGATCCAAAGACAAGGCAGCGGGCATTGTTTATCAAGGTATCTATTTGATGCATTTACTAAATATCTACTATTTTTACAAATAACACGGATATTACTGCTATAGACGGTCCAATACTGAATAAACTGAGCTAGTTTGTAAATATCAGAATGAGCGAAAAGAGATTTTATGGTAAACCATGAATTGAGAACGTATGTTCACTAACCTTAATAAATTCTTTTAAAATATCAACTCGTTGTACTCGCCTTGTGTTTTCTAAAACATGGACATAACTTTCTAGTTCACCCTCTTCTCATGGCTTTAAGCAATACATCATATGGTCAATTTACTAAATAATATATTTTGAGATTTCAAGATTCTTTTCAATATTCTGAAAGTTTGGACCTCTTTGTGACTGCAAATGAACCGTGTTACCCAAAATATAAAATAGAGCAAAGTTCATTAACTGTATATGAAATGACATTTTGAAAAAAATAGTTACAAATTTCAGCAAGATTCTTACTCTGCTTGTTCAGCCTCAAGTTTGTCATTTCAAAAAAATTATAGTCACTTTCATTCATTCCAAAAAAATTATCTCTCGAAAGTTATCCGAACATGCTTTTCAATCAGTTGATTCACCTTCACTGAGCAGTTTTTTGTTCAATTTCCATGTCACCAATACATACAAAAAAGCATAAGTTTAGACTAACAAATGTATTAACATGACACAATCAAGAAGTATTGATTAATTACTTAGTTTTAATCAGATCTTTACCTCACCTTCCAATCTTTTTCGTTAAAAAGCATTCTCACAAATCATATCTTTTAGCTTTTCTTGCTCTTTGCGGGTTCAACTAATTTACAAAGTTGGCAGTGGCTGCAAATAAGCCCAATGTATTAGAAATACGCTTAGTTATAAGATCACTCTCTAATGACTACTATTAACATGATACATTATACACCACACCGGAATTGTGATCATGTCATTATGATGTCATCAGGAATGAGGAAACTTTTAACAGGGAAAAGATGTAGATTTACCGCAATTCCATACTTGTGGACTTATTTTTTTTAGCTTCTGATCTGGCACTTCTTTGCACCTCAAATATAATGACAACTGTAACAACCTAATAACAAAATTTATTACACTTGAAAATTTAAACACATGCGTGACTGGTGTAGGCAGATTATTGCAGTACATAGATGGTATACCTTGAATTTGTGTGACTAATGATCCCAATAGAAACGCCTTTCAAAGAATTGTTCACATATATTTCGACCTCATCCACTCTACAAAGCCATTTATCATGTTGAAATGCTCTAAATGGGCTCTAAATTTTCATGGTTAACTTGGATCCCATTTAGGACAATCGGCCTCCTTTGGTCATATTTTGACTTCTGTCATCGTGTCACTAATTGGTCCTATTTCCTGGAAAAAAATGTGTATAATCAGCATTCAAAGCCGCTAGGCGCCTGAGCAGATTGTAATCCGAATCGCAAAATTACTCTTAAAACAAAGTGACTTGGACTATCACTACTAAATGACCTTGACTCGGACCATAACTTGTGTCATTCAGCGACTCTTTTGAGTTGAGATGACTCGTGACTGTCACGAGATAGAGAATTATGCCCAGGCTTAATGTATTCGAAAAAGTGAGTCTGGTACTTCTCTGACTCGTCTTCAATCACAGTCACTTTACTTTAGTGAATATTGTTAAAATAACTTTCTCAAAAACATAGCCCGCAAAATATTAATCCAACCGACTAAAGAAGGTGATCAAATAAATAATTTGCACAGATTGTTCTAACCTTCATGTTCAGTAGAAGCTAAGTAATGGGCTTATTTTAGGCCTTCTTGTTCCCTATCAGAAGCTAAATAATGCGCTTACGGTCATCAGAAGTTGTTGTTTTGAAGACATGTCGCATTTATGGTCATCAGAAGCTGCTATTGTGAACCCCGTTAGGTATTCCCATGATCATCATTAAAATGAAAATGCATTCCATAAAGTATATTTAGCATAATAATTCAAGAAAATGAAATCCGGGATTATCATGAACATGCTTTTCAATCCATACATGAAATGATTGACCTGCTATAAAACCATTTGAGAGACACATCGGATTATCAGTTCTCTAATTTCGATGGCGATAATCTTGCACATGACAACCACAAAAGGCTTCATAAAGTCTGAATGAAGTAATAACCTAGACTCGTATCAGAAGAAAACATAGGAATTCGTATTGATCTTTGTAGGATGATTAATGATTTCAGTACTCCTGCAAAGTTGATAATAGAAGATGTTTAGGTAATCAGATGACTAAGTCTGCAATTTAAGTGAAGCAGGCTAAATTACGTGTACGGGAGTTAGAATAAAATAACAGTGGGTCACTTACGTCTGCGCGATGTTAATGGTGTGGTTGTTGCTCCGCAGTCAGTTGTGGAACTCCCAGCTTCTGAATCGTGTAGGCCTGCAATTATCGGAGCATAAAAGGATCGGTACCATGTCGGCCGAAAGTGACTAATAATTTGACATTGGCTTTCCATAGTACTTGAAACCAACTGTGCGCATTTCTATGAACCTCCTTTTGCGAGTTGCATATGCAGGTCGGTTTCTTGCTGTGTTGTTAGAAGCATTTGGGTGCCGTGTCCTCATAACCGCACCTGCAAACGACGGACATATTTGCACACTCGATGTTTTCAGTGTTTTCAAAAGGAGGGCATATGTGCACACACGTTGTTGTCAACATTTTTTGAATTTAACAAAGACCTGATAATGAGAAAATTATAAAAAATAGCAAATAAAATATGAACTTGATATGTCGACGTGGTTGGTAATTTCATCTTCTTCGAGCTCTATATAGTGCCTGAATATTACATCCATCTAGGGACTACATGTTTTCTGAACTATCACAACTGAATCACTTGCAGATTTGCCATACTCCGATGTTGCAATAGTCACTAAGGTTTATCCGCCACAGTTGTAATCCAAGCTATCTTGCACAGGCACTTTGGAAACCTCAGTTCCGAGTCAGCCAGCTCTCAAGGTGCCTTGGTCAAAACGCCAATCGAAGGTGCATCATCTTGACTTGAGCCGCTATTCTTTGGCCCCGTTACCTTTCATAACATCCATCCCAAACTGAGAGTAGTTTCAAGAAAGGTATCAGGTCAAAGAAGTCAAGTCAATACGATACACCTTCAATTGACGAGTTGACCAAGGAACCACGAGAGATGAGCGACTCATAAAAGGGGTTTCAAAGTGCGTGTGGAAGAAAGTTTGTATCGCTAAGGTGGTTAATAAACCCTGCAAGACTTTTACCACCTCCTTACCATATACATATAATGATAATTAACATGGGTACATACAACAAAGAGGTGACTTACATAATCAATCTCATTATTAGCTTAGTTTTCTCATTTTCTATCAAAAGTTTTATAAACGCTCAGTTTGATAGAAGATGAAAAAAAGTTTTCTGACTTTCTATCAAAAGTTTTATTACCTCACCGATGATATTCTTCTATCTAGGTGTGAAACACCACTTCACCAAAACTATAGATAAGATCTGCAAATTTCCCAAAGTTTATGCATTTGAATAGACTTTAAATGAATTTAACCTGCTAATGATTGCTTCCGTAGTGAATCCGACTCGCTGATATGTGGCATAAAGATTAAACAGGAAATAAATTTATGAAATTTTGCTGCTATGGATCTAGGATATACCTGTTGTGTCTCGGGGTTTGTTTCTAATAGTGTTTTTAATGGGACACGGTTTATGAACCGTTCTTCTTCAAGACTTGTGTGCCTTTCTGTTCTGACCTATATTATAAAAAACATGCATATTACCAACAAAGAAGACGAACAACCTGCACATCAAATCAGAAAAGAAAAAATATCATGTGTGTGATAATGAGATTAATGAGTGATATTAGGGTTTTGGGAAAAAAAATACTCAGTATAATGAATGGAATAATAACCTGCAAAGTTAAAACATAAAAAGAATAAAATATGAATCAAACCAGCAAAATTATTATAAGTTTTAAAGAGACCTGCATGTTATTTTAAGATTCATTACAGCAACATGTGTTCAAAGAGGATGACTAACCTGCAAAGAAGATGTCTAACCTGCATACACAGTAACAAAGTTTAATCATTAAGGTTTTGAGGTAAAAGAGGCGTACATTTTTTTTGTACGTGATCATCAAACAAAAAACCCTATAAAAGCTATTAAACTAAATTTAAGGAAAAGATATGTATGATAATGGTAGTAATCTATTCCTTAAATATAGCTTAACAATATCAAAATTTTAAGCACGACTAACTTTTTTGCATTGTAAATCACAAAAAAATGGCTTGGTCTAGTGGTTGAAGCATTTGTATGTGGATTAAATGGCCCAGGTTCGAATCTTGCAAAGGACAATTTTTTTTAAAATTTAATCCGGATTTTATTTGGTCAATGCGAATTTTATTTGGTCAAACTTTGCTTAGGTGGAATTAAGGCTTGCTTACTGGGCAATCCAGCCTGCTTATTCATCAATCAGGCTGCTTACTGGGCAATCCTGCATTTGATGACGACATACGCATCTTGTTATATATAATATGTATATATATATATTATATATATAATATATTATATATATATATATATATATATATATAATTTTCAATAAGGAGAGAGAAATCTTACATATTCACATTCTTTTTATAGAAACCCATGAATTTGGGGTTTTGTGAGCCCTTTAAAACCCATCTATGTAAACCAAACAAGTTTAATGAAGCAAAACACTAATCCTCATGTCAAAACCCTTAAACTAAACGCCTCATTAATTTGTATGCGTCCTTTTTTTAGATTAGACAAATACCCGCACAAATAATTATACTTGCGAAATTATTAACAACATGTTACATGACCCAAGTCAGAAGAGCACGTATAACAAGTTAGAGCCCCAAGAGTACTCGTCGGCTAAGGAATTCCAGTTTTTAGTAGAAAGTTGATATCGCGTATCCAGTTTAGTATCAGTTTCTAATTTATCTTCATAATCATAGTCATATTAATGATAGCTTCAGATCATTTTCAGTATGATTCAGTTATCAGTGTAGAATCAGTATAGCTTAGTTTAAGATTCAGATATAGTTTTAAATCCAGAATTGTGCTAATGTACTCAGACAGTGTAGTTTTAAGTACACATTCAGTGTCATATTTTATGCATCCAATTTTAATGATAGTTCAGATCGCCTCAATATTAGATAATAGTCAGCTTCAGAAAATAGTATAACATGTAGTCACGAGTAGCATCCGTCCTAGATCTTACAAATATTATGCAAAACACTCAAGTCTATGTTCTAGCTTTATTAGTTCATGCTTCAGTTCATATATCAGTACAATATTCGTTTACTCACTAAGTCACAAGGACTTACCGTTCTCAGTTTCATGTTTTGCAAGTTTGTAAGATGAGACCAAACTATGTGTTAAATGGGGCGCAATGGGTCAAAATGGTGTAGCTCGCGGGTTAGGTAACGAGCTTCTCATTTCCATAATATGTTATCATTTTAAAATGCCCTTAAGTCAGGATTGAACTTTTGTACCAAGATTGAAGAGTTATTAACTATGTATTTACAAGTTTAGTCTTTTAAAGGGGCGTTTGGAATAAGCCTAGTTTTATGTAATAAGTATGCTTCCGCGCATTTTTTGAAAGTATTCAGTTTGCAAATATGTGTATAGGTGTTCATGATCAGTTCGGTTGAGTTCATAATTACAGAAGTGGGTCAAAACACGAAATGCAGAATTTAGTGCAAGTCTGTCCTATAGTCGATAGGCGTATACGGCATAACCCCAGATAGGGATATGGCGTATCGATTAGTTGTAAAAAAAATCAGTCTAGTGTCAAGCGTTTCATGGGAGTTTGATTAGAGATGTTAATGGGTATGTTATTGGGTTAAGTAAACACTTATTAATTATATTACATGATTGTGATAATAGGTTCTTGTGTTGGTTATTAAGTAGAAATTAAGATGATGTTGTTCTTGATAGATTAGCTTTGATATGAAGTAAGTAATTTGACTATAATAAGATGTTATATTAAGTTTATCATGTTTTGTATTATATGATTTAATTGTGATAAGGATGTAGAAGGCTTAAGTTTTAGGGTGCTTGGGCTAAGATTAGAATAAGACTAGTTGGTTAACTAGGTAGGATGTGGTTTACTTAGTTATGATGTTAATGATAATGAGTGAAGTTTGTGTGGATGTGGGATAAAAAATTGATTTTAAGATTTTAGTCTTTTGGAGTTAGTGAGTGATGTTTATGATGCAAATTTGTTTAAAATGATATATGATAGCTTGCTATGTCTATTACTTACTAAAGGTAATGTTTATGGTTTAGTTGTTTAACCGTTTTGTAGGTTTGTATGAATTAAATGATGGCTCAGATAGTAGCTCTATGATGCTAGTAAGGAATGGAAGTGCTTGTTGATATTAGACAAGTAAATATAATAGATACCGAGCTCGAAGTAATGTTGAACCCCCAAGTGTCGTGTGAGTCTTAAAGTATTGAAAATTGTAGAGTTGTGGAGTCTTGTTTCATGGGTCCAAGTATGTATTTGCATATTTTTTAGTATGAACATTTGGTTTGAAAGTGCTAAAAAGGGTGTTTGGTTTCAGGACTATTTATACCCATTTTTGGGTCAAACGGGTCAATTATCGTATAATACATTGTATTATGTTTTGTTATAATTTTTGGAGGTTAAATAAATGAAATGGTTCAGGTTATAAGGGTTGTTGTAAGTTGTTATGAATATAAATATTCATATGAAAGACTCGGTCACCCGAGTATCTTTTGGCATTAGATAGCTCGTAGGCTTTATAGTTATAATTTAGATATCGTTTCACCATGGAGTCGGGTCGGGTCTTTACCCACTGTAGCCCGCTCCATAGCCCACGTGGGGCGTTATGTAAGTTGTATAAATACCCTCTCCCACCAAGGGAGAGGGTTGGAGCTTCTAATCATTCAACTTAATTTTCCTTCACTTTCTCTCTCTAGAACTCCCATCTCTCTCTCTTTCTCTCTCTAAGATTTGACTAAATCACAAGTGTATGAGTGTGTTATGATTTCAAGTGTTTTACAATTGGTATCAAGAGCCATGGTTTGATTAGCTAGATTGTGTGTGCTCGGATTTGTGGCTCGTTTATGTTTTTTTTATTGTTTTTTTGGTTCGAATAGATTAGCAAGAAAATCATGGGTTGAGATTTGTGTATGGTTTGATTTGCTAAAGTATTGTACTTTCGTGTTCACATCAATCTCTAGCATCATTCCTTGGTAATCTACGGTTTATTTGGTGGTTTTCTTGGAAGATTCAAGTAATTTTCTTGGTTGCGGTTTGGTTATAAGTTGTTGTTCTTGGTTGCGGTTTGTGTCAAAAAGGGTTGTTCTTGATTGCGTTTTGCCTATTTCCCATCACTGCGTTTTGGTTGTTTGCTAGAAATGGAATAGGGACAAAACTGGGTGAAAACGACTTGTGTACTTGCTCGAAAGTGACACTGCGATTTGTCTTCTTGTCCTGCATTTTGTCTCAAGATCTTGTGTTTTGATCAAGTTACTGCATTTTGGTGACTGCGGTTTGACCAAAGAATCTTGCGGTTTGATCACTGCATTTTGGTCATTGCGTTTTGGACTTCTGCGTTTTAGATTTCTGCGTTTTGGGTCTTTTGCATTTTGATCACTGCGGTATGTCTATTTTGGTTTGACTAAAGACTCTGCGTTTTGACCTCCTGCATTTTGTCCAAAGACCCTGCGTTTTGACACTTGCGGTTTGGCTTATTCACGGTTGACTAAATTTGACTTTTTACGTCAAAACTTCAAACGGCCATAACTTTTGAACCGTAACTCTGTTTTCAATGAAATACCTGTCAAAACGACCGGAACATGTTAGGAATTAAACCAACAGTTAGTAATGCCAGACATAAATTAGTACTGCTGAAGATTCATTCAAGATTACACTAACAGTACTAAGTTAGTTAGTACTGCTAGTAGAAGAAGTTAGTACTGATTATGAGATGACGACAAGAATGCTCATGGATATATATAGAATAGATTGTCTGTATATCTTATTAATATAGATTGATACGAATATAGTTTTACTTGTATAGGACTTTTTATGTTATAAAAAGATATCCTTAGTTAGGGTTTTATGAGATCCCTACGTACGAATTATTGATAGAGCTTCAAGGTTTTTGTAACCCTGGTGATATTGTAGATCATCCGTATTATTATATTGAAGCTAATTGTTTGGTTAAACATTATGTTCTTACATACAAATCTTCTAAGTGCTTTGTAGTAAATTCCGAGTGCTACACAGCATATACTCAAAGTATCTATCTAACACAAGGCGTGTGTTTAGATCCCCTCAAGTGGTATCAGAGCCAGGTTCTGATACTTTGAATTAGAAGATCCAAAAGTATTTACTCTCTTGCAGCCAAGAAGATGGACATGGAGACACCACAAACCTCAATCCTTGCCAAACTCCCCATGCTAAAACAGAACGAATATGATCTATGGCGGCTCATAATTGAGCAATATTTCATGGTGCAAGACTATGCACTATGGGATATCATAATCAATGGTGATTCCTTCAAAACAACTACTTCTGAGAAAAATCGTGCTGATGGTTCCAAGACCACAAAGTTCAACACTGAACCAGTCACAAATGATGAGAGAATAAAAAAGAAGAATGATCAGAAGGCTAGGAATTTGTTACTCATGGCAATTCCTAATGATCAAGTGTTAAACTTTAGCCATTACGAGACTGCTAAGACACTTTTTGAAGCAGTTGTGGAGAGATTTGGTGGTAATGAAGCCACCAAGAAGGCACAAAGAACGCTGCTTAAGCAGAGTTATGAGAACTTTAGTGCCTCAAGCACTGAAACACTTGACCATATTTTTAATAGACTTCAAAGGATTGTTAGCCAGCTTACTGTTCTGAAAATTGTGATTCCACAAGAAGATCTTAATATGAAGTTTCTCAATAGTATACCTGCTGAGTGGAACACCTATGTAGTGGTCTGGAGCAACAAGCCTGAGTTGGAAAAGATGACTCTCAATGAATTGTACAACAATCTTAAGATTGTTGAACAAAAGGTGAAGAAAGGAGGAAGCACTAGTTGTAGTCCTGGAAACATTGCATTCTTATCATCTTCCAGCAATAGCAGTCCTGAAGATGTTGAAGCAGTTGGTACTGCTAGCCCTAAAGTTAGCACTGCTAGTGTAAAAACTAGTACTGCTGGCTTAACTGATGAGACCATATATGCATTTGTGTCAGAACAATCTGGTGGGTCTCAAATCTTCAATGAAGACCTTCTTCAGATTGCTAAAGATGATTTGGATGCTATGGATTTGAAGTGGCAGTTGGCATTGATAAGTATCAGGGCAAAGAAGTATTATCAAAGGACTGGGAACAAGATTACCTTCAATGGAAGAGATGTTGCTGGGTATGATAAATCCAAGATGGAGTACTATAATTGTCACAAAATGGGACACTTTGCCAGGGAATGTAGAAGCCAAAGACAACTAAATAACAAGGGTCAAGGGTTCAAGAGTCAGCAAGGAACAAGGAGAACAGTGAATGTAGAAGAACCTTCTTCCTAGGAAATAGTAGTTGTAGATGGAGCTGGTTTTGATTGGAGCTTCATGGAAGAGGATGAGGAACCAACCAACTTGGGATTAATGGCTTTCTCAGACTCAGAGGTACATATAGTTCAAAATTGTTCAAATTCCTGTTCTGCTTTAAAAGATTATGAAACTCTTAAGAAACAGTATGATGATCTTAGAGTAGAATTTAATCAAGTAATTTTAGTCTGTCTAACCATAAAAGAGGACTAGCTGTTTTGGAAGAACAACTTGATTTTATAGAAAGAATGAAGCAAACTTTAATGATGATATAGCTGTTTTAAAAAGGGATTTGCAACTGAGAGATGATAAAATGAGTGGGCTTGTATATGAACTAGAGACACTTAAGAAAGAAAAAGAAAATATAAAGTTAAGTTTTGACACTCTTGAGTATACATCCAAAGGTGTTCAGAGACTGATAGAGAGTCAAGTAGTTCATAAAGCAAAGTCCTGTTTAGGATATAAGTCAGTTGCACCCCCAAATAGAGGAATGTTTGTACCTCCAGGAATTGATTTAGCTCATACAGGTTTAGAAGATTTTAAGGATATTGAGTTTCCTGGGTATGGTGCTAAAACAAGTGAGAGTCCTACTAAATTTGTTAAGGCTGAGGATTCTTATGTTAGTGCAAGTGATAAATCACTTTCTGAGGATAAGGTGTCCTCTTGTAGGGACTCAGATGCACCAACCACAGAGGATTGGACATCCGATGATGAGAATGATCAGGTTAAGGTTAAACCTGATGTTGTTAAGGTAGAAGTTAAACATGCTCCTAAAGTGGTTAAAACTGAAAACATAAAACCAGTTAGGAAAAATGTTAAGTATGCTGAGATGTATAGGTCTACCCATAGGTCTTCAGTTCCTAGGGGTAACTAGAGGAACTGGAATGGTTTAAAATCTCAACAATTAGGTGATAAGTTTGTTATGCAGAACAAAGTATGTTTTGTATGTGGAAATTTTGACCATTTGGCTGCTTATTATGACTTAAACCCATGGAAAAAGAGGGTTTTTGGGAATTCAAGGGTGAATAGGAATAATAATGCTAGGGTAACTCAAAACAGTCCAACTAGATTGACTAACCCTAATGAAAATCATAAGATGACACCCAAAGCAGTTATGTTGAGGTCTGGCATCAAAGCAGTTTCCACTGCTAGACCAAACAAATGGTTTAATAACAAACAAACTGTTACTAGTGCAAAACCATTTTCAAATCATGCACAAACAGTTAAAAGGCCCTTTTATAAGAAAACATCTTTGAGTAATCAAAAATGGGTGCCTAAAGTTAGACCAGCAGTTCTTACTGCTATACCAGAAATTCATACCGCCAGACCATTTAGACCTATTTACCCAAGACAAACAGTTCTAGGTGCAAAAACAACTTTTAAATCAGCACCAACAACTATTAAAAGGCCATTTCAAAACAAAGCAGTGGTAACTAACCAAGTTTGGAAGCCTAAAGTTACAATTGCAAACCCAGCAGTTCATACTGCTAGGCAAGCAGTTAATACTGGAAGTTTTAAAAACACTGCTAAGGGAAATATGGGTAATGGTATTAATGCATCTGCATCATGGGTTTGGAGACCACTTCAATCAAATGGTATTCCAACAGTGCTAAAAAGATTTAATTATATTGATGCTAGAGGAAAGCCAAAGTCAGTGATGGCTTGGGTTCCACAAGGAAATTAATTTCCTTGTTTATGTGCAATTTAGTCATATGCTTATTATGTTATGAGACAAGTGCTTTGCACTTTGTTTTCTTGTTTTGGGACTAACACTTGCAGGTATGGATGATAAGCACCAAGGAATTACAAGTGCTTTCTGTTTTGGACTGAATGGTGATTTGGAAGCTTCGTGTGTGATGTATGCACACAACAAATGGTAATTGGTTCACCATGTCTAATCCTCGTAAGAACCAACTAGTCCAGATTAAACGGTTTTTGGTAAAGACTAATCAAATCCATTTATGGTTTACAGTTTACCAAAAACTGGATGGTCATCAACTCACCATACCTTAAAGTGAAGAGTTGGCTAGTCCAAAGCAAACGGCTATTGGTAAAGACATATCAAATCCGTTGATAGCTGATAGTTTGCTAAAAACTATAAGTGGACAAAAATGTTTTCAAGTTCACATAAAGTTTCTATTGCTCTTTGAAATTTTTTGCTAAACAGTTTGTACTGCTAGTTCTAACTAGCTTTGCAACTCTTTTTAGACTCTATGATTCACCTCTCTCAGAAGGTTACACATCTGGAAGTGATGAGAGCAGCTTGAACTTACAAATGAATTGATGGAAACTTGTACACATTGTCATATTGGAGGCTGTTCAGATTCAAGTAATGGTGGAAATTCTTTCAAACAGGGGAGGAAATTGCTTGTATTGCTTGTATTGGAAGAATTCAAATATGATTCATCAGTTGCTGTTAAAGATACTTATGTGACTCAGGGGAGGAAATCAGTTCAATATCAATGAATGATGAAGTTAATATTGGAGTGCTTACTGTTATGGTTTCTTTCACGATTCTGAAATGATTCAAGATTGAAGATAAGTATTTGAAAGAATTCTCTCCATTATCAACATTGGAGTTTAATTTGAAAAACTTAATGATTTGCACAGAAATCATAAGTTTAGGGGAGGGTTGTTGGGAATTAAACCAACAGTTAGTACTGCCAGACATAAATTAGTACTGCTGAAGATTCGTTCAAGATTACACTAACAGTACTAAGTTAGTACTGCTAGCAGAAGAAGTTAGTACTGATTATGAGATGACGACAGGAATGCTCATGGATATATATATAGAATAGATTGCATGTATATCTTATTAATATAGATTGATACGAGTATAGTTTTACTTGTATAGGACTCTTTATGTTATAAAAAGAGATCCTTAGTTAGGGTTTTATGAGATCCCTAAGTACAAATTATTGATAGAGCTGCAAGGTTTTTGTAATCCTGGTGATATGGTAGATCATCCGTATTATTATATTGAAGCTAATTATTTGGTTAAACATTGTGTTCTTACTTTCACTGTTACATTCATACAATCACATACACACCAATACATACAAATCTTCTAAGTGCTTTGTAGTAAATTTTGCGTGCTACACATCATATACTCAAAGTATCTATCTAACACAAGGCGTGTGTTTAGATCCTCTCAGAACAACTTAAATATTGTGAGGTTTCACGACAAAGTCGTGTAACGAATTTTTCGAAGCCCAAATCCCCTCCGGAATGAAGTTATTGAGGTTTTAAGTTTTCAGACCAAGATTTCACCATAACAACTTGCATCAACCAAACCAAATCAAAACTATACAACATATCACCTAGTCTATCAAACGATCTTCACTTTTAACACACAATCACTAATCATTGTACCGATCCAACAGCTATCATAACACATATCCATTTTCATTTCACGGTTTTTTCTTGATTTTGTAAAATCCCGCGAAAGATTCTATTTCTCGGTTTAAATCATAGACTTGTAAAATCCCGTGAACGTTCATATCATGTCAAACACTTCGGATTCAGTCATAGCTGAGGTACTCAAATTGTACGACATGATCGATGAACATAAGATTCCCAACAAAGAACAACAGACAAACGTCTTTGAGACAGATACTATTAAAATGGAATCTTTGTGCTCTAATTCATATGGGAGAGAGTTGCATCAGTTACAACAATTGCAAGATAATGCAAAGGAAAGTTGCATGAAATACTTTTGACTACTTCATTCACATCTCAAGCTTCTCTCAGAAAGACCTAGTTCCATGGGAGGATTCGAAATAGCATTTGCGTCACTCTTTGGTCAAGATGTTCAGACTTTCACAGGCACAATGTTCCTGAACTTGGTTCAACTAGAACAAAAACTTGACAGAGAAGAATTTCATGAATCTAGTTCCATGGCTGCTTTTTGGGTGATCAACAAACAACTTCAATTGTTCATCAATTCGCAATACACTTGGGACTATGACAGTCAAATGACAGAAAAGTGCTTTGCTGATTACACTGGAATCGAAGTTGATGTGTTCAGAGAAACATTACTCCATTACATGGGTAATGTTAAGATGTGCATTGATGAAAGAGCATAACACAAACGAAAGTATGACATCAAGATGAATGAAAACCTAATGCAAAGAAGAGAGATTAAGGTTGATTCGAGTAAAGCATTGGATGCTAGTTCAGTTGTCACAGAATGCAGTGGGACAAAGTCAGGTAAGCATGACACAAGCAGCGGTTCAAAGAATTATATCACACATGGTGTGGATGCAGATATCAGACCAGCAAATGACCAAGTGCCATTTGCTGAGGTACATTTAACTGTTCAACATAATGTCCTTGCTAGTAAACAACAACATATTGATCAATTTGAACCTATTTATGACACATATCTGATGGAAAAGGCTGATAGCAATACCACTCCTGATTCAACAAATATGAGTCATAAGGGGGGAGAAATTGACCAGGATGCTGAACATGATCATGTTAAAAGTCCTTTGCTTAAGGCTGAGCTTCTCAAAACGAATGATATGGTTAAAAGAGGTTAAACTTTCAAACAGATTCTTACAACTTGAAAAACATTGCATTTCACTTGAAATTGCAATACAACATAAGGAAGAAAGTCTTCAAACTAACAAACCATGTAAAAATCCGGAATTTCCTGAATTTCGTGAATTTTTTGAAATAAACACTTTGAAAGCTCAGCTACAAGCCAAAAACTCGACGATCAACAATTTGAAAGAACGGATTCTAGATATTCATGAGAAAAGTAATGTAGTCAAGGCTAAACATGATATCGATGCAACTAAAACAAGAAACATCGAATTGGAACTTAAAGTGGCTAAATTACTTAAAGAAAATGAGACTTTGAAAAGGCATTACAAAGACCTGCATGCTTCAATCAAATAAACGAGAACTAAGAATATAGATCAAACAACTTCTTTGATTGCCAAAATTGATGAATTCAAAGCTCAACTTTAGGAAAAGCGTTTTACAATTGCAGCATTAAAAAACGAGTTAAGAAAATTAACAGGAAATAGTGTGAATACTAAGTTTGCAAAACCATCAATCTTGGGGAAACCAGTCTCACAACCATTTAGAAACCAATCAGTTGTTAGACAACCAACTGCGTTTAGATCTGAATGACCAAAATTTTCAAAACCACGGTTTGCCTCCCAAGTTGATGCGAAACAAGTTTTGTCAAACCGGTTACTTCACAGTCTAGACCTAATGAAAAGGAATATGCTTTTGTAAAACCTCATCATATGAGTGCTTCTAGTTCTTCTAGGATTAGTTTAAAGCGTGTGTCATTTGTGACACCAAAAGAACATGTTAGACATAAAGACATTGTTCAGAATCAAAACCTAGCGGATGCTAAGAAAAACACACATGAAAAGACTAGGAATTTGCCTGTTTCTAAGAGTAGTTGCGTGTCGATTAAAGCAATTCCTGTAGCAGATCACTCTAAGAATCCTAGATCTTTTTCTGAATCCAAACACTTTGTTTGCTCGACTTGTTAGAAATGTGTTTTTAGTGCAAATCATGATGATTGTGTAACAAAATTCCTGAAGAAAGTGAATGCTCATGTTGAGGTTCAATTCCCTAAGACTAGAAACAACAACAAGCCCGTAGGACTAAAGAGTTATACTCAGAAACCTGGGAGGCAGATTGCTATAGGACAAAGGTTTTTTCTCAACATTTCTTCCACTGTGCATGAGAAACCAAACACTCCTAGATTTTGTCTTAGGTGGATACCGACGGGTAGAATTTTTAAGATTGCTGGTCTTAGATGGATACCTACTAGGAAGATGTTCACTGATTGCACAACCAAGGTTGATAGTGAAACCCAAAATGGTTTAGATGCTGATATCACTAACCCATATAATGCGAACAAACTCTTAATGTTAGTGCAGGTAGTCCTCACTTAAGTGCAGGTACATTGTTCACTCCTATTAAGGAAAGACTCATAGTTTGGTTGCCGAAAAGACTGATATCTCATAAATTAGGGGTTCGAGAAACTCAAAATTGATGAACATGAATAATGACATTTGAACACATCAGTTCAAGCCTCGTTCTTCAACGACTTATGACGTCTGTTCACATCAGTTCAGGCCTCGATCTTCAACGACAGTGACGTTTGAACACATCAGTTCAAGCCTCGTTCTTTAGCAAAATATGACATTTAAACACTGAAGTTCAAGCCTCGGGCCTCAATGTCAACATAATGGCATTCTGCTGAAAACACTCCAGGCCCCGTTCCTCAAACAAAAGAAAGGCGTATGCTTGAGTGCGCTTTATCTTTGGAAGAAGAGAAATATTATTGTTTCTGACTATTCTCACCAACAAGCTTCATATTTGTTTCATGCTCATTCAGACATCAAGTGGATCAACGTACATTGGAGTATATTCTTATTCACTTGTTCTATCAAAAATGGCAACCTCATATGCAATTTTTGAGGCGGAGAAGTGTGAATAAACTAAATGTCAGTCATCAAGTGGATCTACTTACCGTTGATTGTATTCTTATTCACTCGTTCAATCAAAAATGGCAGTTAGCAATCATATGCAATTTTTGAGGGGGAGAAGTGTGGATAAACTACATGTTGATTGATGTTTGAGAAATGGTCATACGGCTCCTGTGCACAACAAGTGCCTCTTCCAACACCAAATGTTCCAATAACAACGGATGACTGGGATTTATTGGTTCAACCGATATTTGATGAATACTTCCAACCTCCAACGAATGTTGATCATCCAGTTCCTGAAGCTCCTGCTCAGGTCCCGCTGACTCAACTGGTTCACCTTCTTCAATTTCCATTGATCAAGATGCACCATCTAGAAGTACAACTCAGACTACTCTAGAAACCCAATCTCCAGTTATTCCTCAAGGTGTTGATAATGACTCTCAAGATATTGAAGTTGCACACATGAATAATGATCCGTTCTTTGGCATTCCTTTCCCAGAACTAGGTTTATGAAGAATCTCCTTCATCACGGATTGTTGTTCCTTCCAATGTGCACTCTGTAAATCAACCACAAGAACATAAAGGAAAATGTCGGCTAAAACGTCAAAATGGATAAGAATTTGGACATGGAATGTCAAGTGATCACGGAGTTTATTTGGCATCCCTTATTTGAGATTGAAGTGGGTTTCACGAAGGCTTCTACTTATCTCATCATCGAGAATTCATCTATCGATTGATGACTTGCTTGAACTTATAAAGTCTATGATTAGGACTTGGATTATCTAGTTATACCTGATTTAAGGAGTTACATTGTAGTACTCAGTGTCACACGCAGATGCAGATGTGGATAGTCTCAAAAGGTGTTGTACTTGTTTTGGCTCTTAGTTGAGTGTATAAGGGTACTTAGAGGTTTTCTTCTGCATCGTTCTTCAATCATCAACAGTGCAAACTTAAGTAACAAATTTGGGGAATTCTTCTTCATTGTCAAGTTTGGTATATCGGGTTTACTTCACCAAGTGGTCACAGCAATAGCCGTCAGAACATAAGGGTTGGTAATGATAGTCAGAGAGAGTTTCTGTAACAGTTGATTCTCACAGGATACATTTGAGCCAATTTTGTTCTTCTCACAAGATTTCAAGTATATGTGTTGTTGTTTCTGAGGTATCAAAACCAGCAAGGGGGAAGGAGACATACATCTGAACGCACAACGAGTACACATGATGAAATTTATACTTCTTTTGAATTGAAGTTATTTCGGGAAGACAAATGTCATAACTGCAGAGAAAATCAGTGTTTTAACTCATGCCTTCTGGTGTATTATTCCAACTACGTGGGGGAAGAGATGTAAGAAATAGTTTCTGATGATAAAAGAGGTACACAATGGTATGATGATTCCTCTAGTTAGTTTGTATCATTTCGAATACATACGGGATAACTTGCCTACACTCGGGACTTAGTTGACTTTGGTGCAGCAATTCTCATCTGCAATTTCCTAAAGGGAGAAAAATGCATTTGAGAATCTTAATTGATTTTGATGTTACGATTTTGACTTCATTTATGGGATTGAGTGTGTACTTCGGGTTTTTGAGCTTCATACAATGAGACTGATTGCATCACTTCAACAACTTGGGGAAAGTGGTCTCAGGATACTTTTGGTATGCATTATTTCAGACTCTAGTTAGAAGAAATATGAGAAGAATTACTCAAGCGTGAGATGATACGTTGCTGATCTATTTGATGATCCCCCGAACGGATAATCACGATGATTATTCTTAAAAGGAGCAGCAATATTTGATGTAGTTTGCTACGGATTCCGCTGTGAACTTAACTAATGTAAGCTTGAAAGAGAGCTTTGAAACTGCTCAAAAAGAAGATTGTCGGTTTGGGGGGAAGCTATCAAAGCTTCACATTGAGAAGGCTCAAGTTCAGACGATTATTCAGGAGCCTCGAAAGCTTTGGTGGTGAAAGTTTAAGAGATGTTAACTACAGACTTCTACAACGTACAGAACGATATCCTTATTTCGGTATTCATGTCAACATCTTCTTAAATTGAATAATATATTTTGTACATATCTTAAACCAAAATGTAAATAGAAAAATATAAAACCTATAAAAACCATAAAAATCAGAAAAACACAAAAATACCAAAAATAGTTGCTCTAGGCATGTCTTCTGTTTATCGATAACATTTACGGTCCTAGAAATGTCATTCAATAATGACACGGGACTTTAAATGAAGCTCGAACAGAAGTTTAAAGGAATTGTTAAAACATGTCATATCGGCTTGCAGTTACTTCAGACTGTAACCCGTTCTTCATTTTGGGGAAAGCACGTCGCCAAAAAGATGGTTGTTCCTCCCACTGGGTGAAGTTCACCCGGGCATGGATTACTTTATATCCATGTTTCTTCGATTTAGTGTACGCTTTAGTGCATTACTTCCTAATTAAGAAGAGAAGTCCTCTTTGTATACAAATAATTTTCCTTCTATGATTCTTCTGAAAATTATTTGTGAGACACATGGTGGTAATGTGTTGCTTGAAATTATTTCAGACTTCGATTGTTCATAAAATTTGTCACTCAATCAATGACTATAGCTTGTTAACTCGAATACGGGTCATTGATTGAGGGGAGAGTGATTTCAAATTTTATATCATCAAACAGGTTTCTTGGTTATCTCATAATTGTTAGAAAAGGTTTTTGTAGTTAATGGGGTATTAGTTGAAGAGGAACTTACTAAGCTTTATCTCAAATGGTCAAATGTGTTAGTTGTTAGAAAGATTATGGCATTATGTGCAATTTGCTTATATTTTTCTAGCTTTATGTAACTAAAAGGTTCATTTGTGCCACTTTGGAATCCTCGTTTAATCCCCTAAATGCTTTAAAACTCAAAATCTAAATGAAGTTAGAAAACCCATTGTGTTTGATGTTCTTGAATACTCCACAGGCATTTGCATGATCTGATTGAATGAGTTTCGAATGTTGATTGACTTTTGTTAGTCGATAACTATTTAATTGTTGTTGACGTATTGCTTGTGCACTCAGGATATGCTTAGGTATGTAGCTATCGTGTTAGAATCTTGTTTATAAGATCCTGAGTTGAATGTTGAAATATGAGTGAATTGCCATGTTCATGATTGCTGCTTGCTCTTCATGCTAGATAGCGGTTTGAAAAATTTCCTGATTGTAGTTTGATCATGACATGAATATGATTTTATGAGTAGGCAAACCGCTGCATGATAGCGGTTAATGTAGAGTTAATCTGTATGTATGTCCATCTTTGTGGATATTCCTATGTAGATTCCAAGGCTGATGTGAATGTGTCTGCTCCCGCTCTAAACACTTGATCAGATATTCAAACTCCATTGACTGGCTCTGAATTCACCACAACAACAACATCGGCAGCAGCAACAACAACAACACCTTCACCACCACCACCACCTTCACTTCAACAAAGCATTACTAATTCTGGTCTCGCCGAGTGGGGATCTACAATACTTGGGAAGTTTTGTTGGTGGTTGGATAATTGATGTTGACTACTGACTCCCTCTAGAGAAGCGAATGATCACATCATCTGTGCGTAAAGGTCAACATCATTTGTGTCGTAATAGTTATCTGGTGCATCATAAGTAGTGAATATACAATTGTTGTTATGTGTCAGTGTATGAGTTTCATTCAAATATCTTTCAAACTTATCATACCTGACACTAACATTCTCCCTCATTGATTGAGGGGGAGAATAATAATGTTCTATTATCAGAATACATTGAATCAGACCACATTGTCTCCCAAATTTTCTAACTTATTTAAATCAATTGAGATCCCAAATCTCAAAAGGTTTGAAATTTTTGATCGGGGGAGAGAATGTGATTTAAATATGAAAATCTGATAAAAAATATGATCTTTTGGACTCAAGTGTAGGCTCTCTCATATGTGCTAAACTCTTTCGTATATCGATGCACATATTGTTGGGAATTAAATATTCTGAAGATTAAGTATCGGGAAATTCTCTAAGTGATTAAGTCTGGTGGTTAAGTCTGCTAGTGTTAATCATGGTTAAGTCTGCTACCTATGTTAAGTCTGGTCATTGAAGATTAAGTCTGCTAGTGATTAATTCTGGTGAATACAGAATTAAGTCTGGTCGTTCAAGGTTAAGTCTGGTTGACTAAAGTTAAATATACACGATAGATAATATCTTACCCCATGTGCTTAGTCCTTATCTTATTCTCACAGAACAAGTTGTAAACATAAATACATGTTGTATCTTAGTTACTTACACACATAAGATAAGATAGCAAGTAGTTCGATTAGAGTTGATGTGACTTAACAATATATTGTAAAGATCTTCTTGTTCTATAAAAGAAGATCTTTAGCTTAGTAGTCAAGTGTGCTTACTTAGAACTCACTAGAACTTTTCTAAAACTTATAACAAAAAACAACATCAAACGTTTTGTATCATTATCAATAATATTAATCGTTTGGTGAAATACTTTCTGTGTTCTTTGTTAATCTCATAAGCATCACTGTTCCATTTCCATACAACAAATTACCTTCTAAATGTGATTAAGTAAATTCCGCGTACTTGATCATATTAACTCAAGTATCACATACACAAAGCGACAAAGGTTTAACCACTTTAATAGTGTATCGATCGAATTCTTAACACATATTGAGGGGGAGCGAATGATTTATGATGGCAATTGTGGAAGTATACCAAAGACCGACCATTTTATTTAATGTACTGGAGTTATAAGGATGGTAAGGTTAGGTATTAGTTCCCATGATCCAACCAGAACCGGAGGGATCTTCCTAGGGACAATCCTCTAGTTAGAATAGAAGTCCTTAGGAACGATGAAAAAAGGAGAAAAGTGAGAATAAGGGAAGAGTGCCGACTGAGATGGAACTGGTACTGGAACAAACCCAACAAGGTACTAGTGATGAAGTCTCGGTAAGCGCTGACGGGGTTGAAGAATGAAAAAGAAATGTAAAGATAAACGGTGAAAAGAAATAAGCCCTTATTACACTTTAGGCAGAAAACGGGTCAATACATATGCTGTCAGAATCACTTAGTTGATTGCTGACATTGAAGACAAGTATCATGGACCCAGTGATACGCTGCACAACCCTTCCTAGCCACTCAAGGTCCCTCAAAGGACTCTTGTTTCATTTGTCACGGAGATCAATACATTTCTATCATCTCTCTTACTCCGAGTTAGATGATATTGAAAAGGTGGCAGTCCTCTCCAGCCTCCGATCACTAAATCAAAACGCACTATTGAGTCTAGAGCCAAGAGATCATCCATAAATCTCATTAGGACACATTTCCAATATGCTTGCTGTTTCATACACCGTGAAAAGTAAGAAAACATATATTAAGAGTCCTACGCATTATCCTTGTGGTATTTCCAGAACATCTGAGTGATATGCAAGTATTCACAATGAAGATGGAAATCCTTCTAGAGCGAACATCAAACAAGCTCTTGGTAGGTGACATGTGAGATCCTTCATGGATCAATCTAGTGACAACTGGAAAGAAACGATGGGGCGAGTCACATTTGAATCAAACTTGTTCCAGGAAATGGATTGATGAATGCTTTTGGAAAACCTTTCAATGTGCTCACCAACTGAGTTTCGAGCACATTGATTGTGTAAATTTTCAAACAAAAGTGTTTATGACATAAATGTGATTCAATTTATAAAACCCTCGTCGTGTTGCATAAAATGTTTATCCAGTGACACGCGAGTAATTTTTCTAATCAATTTCTCATCAATCAGTGGGTATTTAATTCACTGATTTACTCTACCGTGTTGTCTGCTTTGAGACGTTCCAGTATGAGAACATGCTTAGTATGATGATTCTGATGTTAATTCATTGGATGATTCTTTACAAAAAGCTGGAAAGTCCTGTCAAGGAGAATTTTATTTAAAGGGGATTCTACCTGATCACAGGTTGGTCCTCACGGAACCGAAGGTTAATCCAACCACACCGAGTGAATGACAAAGCCATATTCGTTCTCCAACTTTATTGCTAACTATTTTATTTCAGATTTATATAAAGATGGTGATGGTGGTACCTAATTCCAGCAGAGACATGTCAATCCATACCCCATGCTCACACGACCAATTCATTATCAAAGGATCATGAAAGTTGAGAGACTTACAACAATGCTTCCGCAACTCTGATGCAAAGTCTCCTGATCTAGAAAAGTGTGAGCATGTCGGTCCAATGGTCACTACATCACATGAAGGCGATACTACAAAGGATGAACTTGGAGATTTATGGTGGCTGATGATCTCAAAGAATGCTCAAAGATCACATATGCCAAAGGAACATTAATCACACGATCATTGCTTGAAGTACAAAGTGTGCTGAACTTGAAGAATCAAAAGACTACGAGCTAGGAATTTATAGTCATGTAATAGAATGCTAGAATTCAAAGTGTATTTTCCGAGGTGACCTCCCTTAGGAGGAGATTGTTAGGAATATAAATATTCATATGAAAGACTCGGTCACCCCGAGTATCTTTTGGCATTAGATAGCTCGTAGGCTTTATAGTTATAGTTTAGATATCGTTTCACCATGGAGTCTGGTCGGGTCTTTACCCACTGTAGCCCGCTCCATAGCCCATGTGGGGCGTTATGTAAGTTGTATAAATACCCTCTCCCACCAAGGGAGAGGGTTAGAGATTCTAATCATTCAACTTAATTTTCCTTCACTTTCTCTCTCTATAACTTCCATCTCTCTCTCTCTCTTTCTCTCTCTAAGATTCGGCTAAATCACAAGTGTATGAGTGTGTTTTGATTTCAAGTGTTTTACATAAGTTAAAAGTGGGTTTTGGGTCTAATGGTAAAATGTAGGTGTTTGTAGTGGTTTACGGCATAGAGGCCTAAGGGTCTGTATGGCGTAACCAATGTAATGTTCATGGGCTTTTGTCACAGTATGGTATACGGCTAAGCCCCCGTGAAGTCACCGGATGAATTGCCGAGTAGATAGATCAGATCCGGACGCAGCTGTTGCTCCGCGGCGATACGGACTCGACCCGCTCCTACCCACCCCGGGGCACCATAGCATGTCGGGAATAAGGGGGACATACTGGACGTAACCAATCCCTTGGTTGGGGGCTGTGCCGCCCCGCCTTTCGATATTTACACAGTTGAGGAGGCCGATCACGAACGCTATAGGTGTGGGAGCGATCCTGGTCAAGGAAGGCTAAGACGGCGCCTCACATATGGGTAGCAAGAAGGCGCTTATGCCCCGACGGTGGGGCCTTATGGGGAAGGACCCAGCCCAATAGGGACAGCACAGAAAGGGCTTTTCTCGCTTGGTTAGTAAAGTCAAGTTTTTGGCCTTATCTTGCAGGTGACGACGACGTCGAGTTGACGGCAGAGAAAGACTGGGCATTCAGGCGAGCCGCCCCAATGTAAGGTTCTTGTGCTTTTTATTCAGTGTGGTATACAGCGTAGTGGGTGTGTAGCCACTACGCTGTATACGACCTGCAGACTTGTTATTATTCAATTGGCTCTAGGGTAAAGATACATGTTTGGATGTGACCGGAAACTCTCCATTTGCTGGTATTGGGGCGACTTCATGGGCTCCTGGAGTAGCCTTGCGTAATGCTGTGGAGAAGAAAAAGAGGAAGTATGCGCCCAAATATGAGGACAACGGATACAGGTTCATACCTTTTGCTTTTTCTACATTCGGGGAATTCGATACGGAAGCTTTGGATACACTTTCACGTATTAAGTCTATTGCCATTAGCCACTCAAATAATGCAAAGAGTGGTGTTTTTATTTTTCATCGAGTAAGCTTTTGTATTTAGAAAGGAGTGGGAGCACAGCTTGTTCAACTTCATGTAAATTTTTATGGTTTTAATAAAGTGATGGTTTATAAAAATAATAACAATAAAGTGATGTTTTAAAAATAATAATAATAATAATAAAAAT
This sequence comes from Artemisia tridentata subsp. tridentata, assembly GCA_021014915.2. NCBI lineage: Eukaryota > Viridiplantae > Streptophyta > Magnoliopsida > Asterales > Asteraceae > Artemisia > Artemisia tridentata. The sequence goes on from CP139501.1 coordinate 2,160,747, forward strand.
AATAATAATAATAATAATAATAATAATAATAATAATAATAATAATAATAATAATAATAATAATAATAATAATAATAATAATAATAATAATAATAATAATAATAATAATGATGATGATAAATAAATAAATAAATAAATAAAATTATCGAGTCAGGTAAGAGGGGTTTCAATAACTTTACAATGGTGAAGATTTTGGGCAACCCAAGGCCAAGACCACTGAGACAACCCAAGGCCAAGACCACTGAGACACCCATTACTGAGACCCTCTTGGCCACAAAACAAATGCCAACGGAGGATACTGAGAAATCACCCTCAGTGTCCTCGGGAAAACCCTCTCCTCAAGGCTCTGCTGACAAATACAAGTCAGTGGGGTCAGGAACCTTCCAACTCTCACATCCCGATGAAGGCACTCGTAAATCATCACCTTTGCCTAAGGGAGTACAGGGTCCTATACCCTCAGTAGAGCAACACTACTCTTCTGAGAAGGGGACCCACACCCTTTCACATCCCGCTTACGGTCACATCCCGCTTACGGCTTTGGTATATCACAGCTAGAGTCTCAGGAAGGATCGGCCCCTAAATCTTCATCAAGGTAGCACAACCTTGGTGGAAAGGGGGGCCTCAACATACAACATCTCGTTTATGGTCCTGAGCAATCACACTCAGGAACTCAGGGAGAAACGGTCCCTAAATCTTTGTCAGGGCAGTACAGCCCTGGTGAGAAGGGGAACCTCAACATCTTATTGCCTAGTGATAGTACTGGAAAACACCCGCCAGTCCTTGAAGGCACTCATATGGGGACAAAGACTCAGGGGGCATACGACCACCCGCTGATACGGAACCAAAAACCCCTCACAGCGGATCCAGTCTCTTAGGAACTAACTCCATGGACCAGGCAGAGAAAACCCACTCTGTTCTCCTGGAGGGGTCAGGACCTTGCCACAACAAAGGTGAGCCATTTTTTGAGGGGGAGCTGGATTCAGCCAAGGTTCCTACTTTTGCAGATATTCAGACACTCATGGATGAAGAATCCGATGAGGAGATGGTTGATTTTGGGGATGAAGTCATTTTTGGTGCTCGGGAGGAAACGGAGACTGACACATACAACTCTCCTCAGCACACTGAACAACCATCTCCTCCTCCTGAGGATCAACAAGAGCCCCTTACCAACCAAACACCAACATCATCATCATCAGGCACTCCTCAAGAATCTGCTCCTGCTACTCCTCCATACCTGCAGAAGTATGATAACATTCTTTCACTCACTGAGAGGCAGCTGGTCAAGTTCCTCCGCAAGGCCAACACTGCTCTTTTTCGTGAGATCTCTGAAGAACACTGGGAACAGCACACTGAAGCAACAGTCTCCTATGCTGACTTCAGGGCTAATGTTGAAGCATCTCATGGAAAAATGCTTCAGGTCACCGCTCTCACTGACAAACAATTGGGTGACCTGAGGACATCTTTTGATGACATGGGTTCTGCTCAAGACATGCAGCTCTCCAACATTTTAAAGTCTCTTGATTCTATTCAAGAAGAATTCAGAGATGATCCCACCCTGATCGCAAAGATGACTGAGTACATGGATACTCAGAAGACCACCTCAACTAACATTGCTGAGCTACTCAAGCTTCTCCAAAAGGTGGATCTAAAACCACTAAGGTCTTAGCAAGATGCAATTCAACAGTCAGTCGCTAATACCCAAGAGTGCCTAACAAAGATATCCTCAGCCTTTGATCAGCTTTCCAACAAGCATAATGAGCTGATCAACCACTACACCAACAAGGTCACTGAACTCACCGAAACTCAAAGTGCCATGGCGGATGACATCTCCGCGCTGAAGAATGAGACCACTGACATCAAGAAGATGGTCTCCAGCATCCTGTCAATTCTTCAGGCTTCTCCGGTTACCCCACCTCCTCAGTCAACAGATGCTTATACTGAAGCACCAGCATCTGTTGAGGGGGAGAAACTTGATGAACATACTCCTGAACCTTCATCTTTTGCACTTGTTGTTGCTACAATCCCTGTTCAACCTGAAGCAATAGCAACAGAAGTTCCTGAGTCCTCCACCAGTCAACCCCCTCCCACTGACAAAGGGAAGGGAATCATGGTGACTGAAGATCCTCCTCAATTACAACTGGTGAAAGCATTAACAGAAAGGCGTCCTGATCCAGATTCGCCTTTTGAAGTCACCTTGGATGATGGGAGTAAATTCTTTGGAACTCCGCAGAAAGTGGCCGTAGTCCTGGATGAACAGGACAAAAGAAGGGCTAAGGAAAAGGCTGAGCAACTCAGTAGGCCTGAAATTGTTAAAGTGGCCAAGGAGGTAATCAAGGAAATAGACCAGGACATCAAGGGGGAAGAATTCCTCAAGCTTCAGGCTGACCGCATCAAGGAACACAATGAGCAGGTCAGGCTAAGAGAAGAAAAGAGGAATATAACCTATGAGAAGTATATGTGGTACATGATAAAGACTAAGGGTGAAGGCACCATAACTGACATGTCCATTCACATGACCAAGCCCATAAGCATAACGGTTCACAGGGACCAAGAAAGTCTGAGAAAAACTAACCCTTCAAATTCTCAGACTATGGGCTTAAGGAATGGGACATGATGATGCCCATCCTGAGGAAGTAGCAAGGCAAAATAGTTCCTGATCTTCTGGCTACCCTGAACAGCAAATATGAGGAACTAGAAAAGGTAGCCAAGAGCCTGGGAATAGATCATGAGAAGGCACTTGCATCTCATGGACTTGCAATTCCTGAACCTACTCAGAAGACTGGGAGAAAGAGAAAAACTGTGGGACAGGAGCCTGAACAGTTCATAGCAGCTCTCCATTGCAACAGGATTCCTCCTCAAGGAGTCAAGTTTGTTCCCAACCTAGTCATCAAGGAGCCTGAGTATGGTATCTTCTTTGTTGATGAGTTTAAGCAACCGGCCTTTCAACGAGTCAGTGATATAAACCTTGTGGAAACGACAACTCTCCTGGCATACAAGCTAATGGCACTTCACGTGAAGGGCCCTGAAAATGAAGAGTTTGTCAAGCTGTTGGATAAGATGATGAATGAGAGACCTGACAAAGAAGTGGTAGTGTCAAAGAAAGCTAAGTTGGAGCTCATGGGTATCTTGGAAGCCTGGGTACAAGATCCTTAAGTATTATGTTTAGATGTTAGGACAAATGTAATGATATTAATAAAATGATGGCCCATGTTTTTGTTATATCAGTGTCCTTAATAGCTTTCTTGTATATACAGTGTGAGAAGAAGCCCATTTGCTCACTCACAACTGATCAAAACACTTAGGCATAATTTATATCCAAATAGGGGGAGATTGTTGGGTTCGTCAGTACCCAAGCGTCCTAAAAACAGGATTTGGACACAAATTAGCCAAGTGTTAATCAACCTTAAACACTCTCAAGTCACTGAGTGAACAGTCACTCAGTGAGTTACCTTCAAGATGCTTAGGACGAGTCTAAGAAGAAAGATTCACCACTCAGTGAGGCGGAACTCCCTGAGTAGGACTTAAGCCAAAGAAGAAGGTAATGGGTTCAGTGAGTACTGACAAGAGCTCACTGAACCCCAGTCTCCTCAACAACTATAATGATTGAAGACTGAAGACTGAAGACCAAGCCTGAAGAATCTAAAGTCTGAAAGAAATGCGGGATTAGGCAGGAAGAGTTTGAAAAGATAAGGAGAAGTCTTATCGGGCCGAAAACAAACTTTCTCTAAAACGGCTTAAAGTAAAGAAGTGTCATAGCTGACACTCGGAAAACACTTTTAGCTTATTCCCAAAAAAGATTCTAGGGAATGACAAATACTGTTTTATTTTGTCAACCTAGCTAGGTTATTCTTTTTGTACTTCTAATCATAGGTGCTCTTTTATACTTGTGTATAAATAGGAACAGATGGGAGAAAAGTGGAATAAGTTTTGTGCATTAAAAGCTTAGACTTACACAAAACCACTTTTCTCCTCCAAAGAGCAACCACGTCCCTGAGATAGCTCAGTGGTTCATTATTGTTGCCACTCAAGAATAACTTGAGTTTAGAGAGGAGAACACGCCATACCTTTTTTATTCAATCCCAAGTGTTTATTCTGCAAACACTTGGGTAATAGATTCTTTTGATTAATTTCTAATAAGAATTTAAGCGTTGAAAAACTTATGTTTTTATCTTTACGTTTTACTTATCTGTTATAATTAATCAATACATTATCTCAGTCATGGAACACAATTAGATTAACTTTGTAGTTACTTCTACTTGTGTAACGGGAACAACAGTAGCCTTGCGTAATGTTGTGGAGAAGAAAAAGAGGAAGTATGCGCCCAAATGTGAGGACAACGGATACAGGTTCATACCTTTTGATTTTTCTACATTCGGGGAATTCGATACGGAAGCTTTGGATACACTTTCATGCATTAAGTCTATTGACATTAGCCACTCAAATAGTGCTAAGAGTGGTGTTTTTATTTTTCATCGAGTAAACTTTTGTATTCAGAAAGGAGTTGGAGTACAGCTTGTTCAACTTCATGTAAATTTTTATGGTTTTAATAAAGTGATGGTTCATAATAATAATAAAGTGATGTTTTAATAATAATAATAATAATAATAATAATAATAATAATAATAATAATAATAATAATAATAATAATAATAATAATAATAAATAAATAAATAAATAAATAAATAAATAAATAAAATTATCGAGTCAGGAAAGAGGGGTTTCAATAACTTTACAATGGTGAAGATTTTGGGTTGTCCATTATTTTACCTATGCATCAATTAATTGAGTAATTTAATTTTAAAGATGTATTTATTCCCATATATATATATATATATATATATAGGGGGACTTTCTTACGAGAACCATTTTATCTGCGAGAACTGAGAGAACCACAAAAAACATACATGCACGCCTTTTAAAATAAAATAAAAATACATGCAAATCATCAATAATCGCAAGTATCCACCTATGTTCTTCAATATCATCATGAACTCATCCTCTTTTTTCACAAAAACCTTACACAAGGCCGCAATATTGTCGTTGCACGCCTTATAAGAACATACATGCACACCTTCAAAGAAAAATGTTGTATTTTCAATTTCTTATCAAATTCTTTAGAACAACTATGTTTTTTTAAAAACATATATGTTGTTTTTAGAACATATGTGCAAAAATACAATTATTGAAGGCGTGCATGTATGTTTTTGGTGGTTCTCTCAGTTCTCGCAGATAAAATGGTTCTCGCAAGAAAGTCTCACTATATATATATATATATATATATATATATATATATATAGGAAAGCAAAGAAATGAATAATGAGAAATTAATGGATTAGTGAATTTGTTTAGAAAAGGCATGATAGTGCATTTTGTATCAAAATTGTTATAGAGGATGCAAATTCACTAATTTGTAGTGTGTGTAATTCTTCACTTAATTATGTTAATTTATTGTAGGTTGAAAAGTTGTTGGAATATTCATTATGTAATGATAAATTAAGAAATTATATGACAACATTGAATGATAATTCTGATGTGTAAATTCAATTATATTTGAAGATATTTAAGAAATTTATTCATGCTGAATTTTTAACAATTCAACAATGGAGTTCGTGATTTATATGTAACTAGACGAATACATGTGCAAAACAATGGTGTATTCTGACAGATAATTATAATTGCGAAATCGTGATTTTTGTTTGACCCTTGATGCAAAACTTACATGTTCAATTTGTAGTCATTTCGAGAAAAAATTTATCGGTTAGAAACATGGTTCTAAAAAGCTATTACTTTAACCAGGAAAAATGAAAAAAAGAAAGAGAAAAAAACAAAACAAAAACAAAACAAAAATTGTTTAAAAAAACTTTTTCGATATAAAAAACCATGAACCTATGCTAAGATGAGAGTAAAAAAGAAAAACAAATATAAAGCGATTTTTTTTTTTTTTTTTTGAACGGCGAATTTCTTAATTTGGATAACACTTCGCACCCGCCTCACCGGCGGGCTCTCATCCACCACTGGCCAGACTATATTTTCTTAACTGGGCCCACGCTGGTCATTGGGATTCAACGATGTCCCCCCGGAAACAATACCGCCTCCACACAAGTTTAATTTGCTGAAGTAACGGCCGGATGAAAACCGGGCTTGGCTCGGTTTCGAACCCGTTGCCACATGGGGATGGAACTTCATTGCCTAGTACCAACAAAGTATTGTGGCCTTAAATGGGAAGTACATGGGGATCGAACTTCATTGCCTGATACCAACAAAGTATTATGCCTTAAATGTGAAGACTTCCCGATTCAATCACCCAAACCGGTACTACTTTCACACGACTTAACTGAATAAGTGTGGCCACTAGACCACAAGCGTGTTAGTCTGAGTGGGAATAAAAGAATAGTTGAAGTATTGAAGTTAAAAGATGGAAAAAAGAAAAAGAAGTAAATAAAGATCCTAGAAAAGAGATCTATTTTTAACTTTTTATCTTAGTCATAGGCGGTGGTTGCATTTTTCTGTGTTTTCCTTGTCTTTCTTTCTGTGTGAATTTTTTTACCCTGATCACATATATTATATTATTGGTGAGGTGAAGTTTGATTTGGATGAAATGATGTCAATGGTAATTACATTTATTAAAACACTAGTTTTATCATTACTGTTTACTTTAACTAGTGCTCCTGCTCCTGCTCCTGCTGCTGAAGTCGTGTCTAGGATTGCATTTGGTTCTTGTGCTAATCAATCATCCCCTCAGGTGCTCTTTCTATATCTCAATCTCACTTGTTCTTTTTTATATATCATTATTAGCTAGTTACTCATTGTATTATTTTTTCAGCCTATATGGGATGCTATACTAGATTACAAACCACATGTTTTCATTTGGCTTGGGGACAATATTTATGGAGATATCAGACGTCCTTTTAAACTCTTTGGTAATGACAGAACTATTGGCCCTTGGAAGAATGTTCCTCGTTTTGTTCCTTCGTCGTATGATGAGATGAAATCTAAATACGATATTGCTAAAACCAATCACGGCTATGCTCGTCTTCGTCACATTGCTAAGGTCATTGGCACCTGGGATGATCATGATTATGGTTTAAATGATGCTGGTAAAGAATTTAAGCATAAAGATATCAACCAAAAGCTTATGTTGGACTTCTTGGATGAACCCCCGAATAGTCCAAGGCGCAAGCAGGCTGGTGTTTATGCATCTTACACATTTGGTCCCGAGGGAAGGCGGATCAAGGTACAATGGTGGTTGGTTTCTTAAAATATAGATTTAGTCATGTTACTTGTGCTCACTTGTTTTCCTTTTAGGTCATTATTTTGGATACTCGATACCACAGAGACCCTCTGCGTAGTGATGGAACCATTTTGGGAACTGCACAATGGACATGGTTAAAAAGAGAGTTAAATAGCCAACCATCAGAAATAACCGTAATTGGTTCATCTATTCAGGTATACAAACAAACACTCATCATATATGCCATTATTGCTCTAGATATGGTCATGTATTTGGATCATTGATGCTTGTTTAGTAATGAAAATCAAGGTTTTTTAAATTAAAAGAAAAATGGTCCTGGCCCTTATGGAATCCTTTGGTGTCCTGTTTCCGTATCTCTGAATTGCTTTGTATGTCTTTGTTTCTTATTGTAATGTGTAACTATATCAGTTTAGACAATAAATAAACCAAACCAACAATGTGGATTTTGGTATTTGGACTGGACAATAAGGCTGCAGTCCTAGACTTTAAGGCAATAAAGCTTAACTTGTCGATTTTGACTTTGTGTAACATTTGACCAATTCTGATCACATAATGAACATACTTGTAATAGCCCTTAAGTCTTACTTTAACCCTTGATAAACACGGAACCTCAAGTGATTTTCTCTGCAAATTCAAATGGAATTTGTGGTCTTTCATAATCCATCTTTCTATACTAAAATCTCTGTTTTTTAATATTCTTGACTTTTATTCTGTCATTCAGGTTATATCAAATCTTTCAGCATGTACTGGTCCTTTATTTTACATGGAAAGCTGGGGACGTTTTCCAAGCGAAAGAAAACGTCTTTTCAAATTGATATCCGATAGCAAGGTACTAATATGTGTCTGTTATTAAATTTACCAATAGAGCCAGCCATATGATCTATATACTTGAATAAACAATTATTAATGTTATTATAAACCAAGTTATTGTGTTATGTTTACATGGATAGAGAGATGGTGTTTTCTTCATTAGTGGAGATGTACATTTTGGAGAAATAACACGCTTTGATTGTGCCACTGGATATCCCTTGTATGACATCACCGCAAGTGGTCTTACTCAGGCTGTTGAGAAGGTAATTCCTTCATTTTTACATTTCGTTGTAAGATTCTTGGCATGGATTACACCTACTACCATGAGAGTTATCAACAACAACTGTAAACATAAATCATGCACTTATGGTATGCTTTCTCCTCTGCCTATCCTGTCTCATTTCTGAAATTTATACGAACAGGCATTGTTGTAATTTCATATTTATGATGTGGTAGGACAACCTAATTTTGGAGTAATAGAAGTAAATTGGGATGAAAATCCAGTGAGCTTGAGATTTGAAGTGAGAGGTGTAAGCGGTGAGGCAGTTAATAGTGTGACTACTTCATTGTCAGACCTACAAGCGAAAAAGGGAGGTTTTAACAATGTTAAAGGGGGCAAACAACATTGCTCTCTTGAAGCTGACTTACCATGGCTTCTCAGACATCGCCTGGCTATCCTGTTCTCTCTTTTTGTAGCTGGTATGTTTTTAGTTAAATATTATTATAAAATCCTAACCACTATGTAAGGACAGGTATATAGATATGGAAATCTCTGATATTATAACTAAAGCGGTTATATTTGGTTTGTAGTGCTGATTGTTGTGCAGATAGGAGTTCTGTATGTGGCGATATCGCTCATGGTTAAGTGCCTTCGCAAGTGCAAGCTTGACTGACCTCTATGTAGACAGCTTCCTGATTTGGAAGATAACACTTTATTGCTGCTAACTCATCATTTTATAATGGAATCACCAGAAAGCTAAGAGTGACTTATTATTTCTAGTGAATAGATTTTGATAAATATGAGGAAGTGTTTATGCTACAAGTGAATCGTGTGTTGGTTCTTCATCCTTGTATAAGAAAGGATGAATGTAGTCATTGAGTAAGTAGGTTGTAAGTATGTTGTTAGAATTTTGCTTGTGTGGTTCTTTTGATAACTTTCCAAGGGTTAAAATCATGTCATGTTCTGTCATGGTTGTCTTTGCAAGCTAGTGCAGGTCCGTTGATGGACCTATCACTAAAATTTTCTCTAGGGCTTAATACCATGTTCGAAGTCTATCATGTGCGTAGGGCCTGGAACATTTGGAGCTTGAAGTTTTTCCAATGCTAGAAAAAGCTAGTATGCGTAATGAGGTGGAGAGGACTTTGTTGAGCATTGTTTTGCAAATTGGTGATGCATGCTTGCTAGCTAGTTGGTTTAAGGAGTTCTATCAGCTCTGGGTTGTATGAGAGATTTCGAGGACGTGTAAGTTGAACGGTGGTTCATTCTAACTTATGCTCTCAGTAGCCAATACATAATTAGTGAAAGCAATCTCAACTCTTGAGCATTGATATGGTAAGTTTCTTCAATGGAAGGTATGTAAGGTCATGTATAGGGTATTCATCTACATTTTATGATTGAATAACATCCTATTTAACATTGACAAACTCATCAATTCCATCAGTATTGCATTAAATATTATTAACATCAGTCACCCCCATCTTCTGAATGGTTAGAGGTGTTATCATCATATAAAATAGGGCAAATGACACAAATAGGTACCCAAGTTAGGGTCATTTCCAATTAAGGTATCCCACTTTTCTGGGGGGTCATTCTTCAATGTCAACGAGTCTATCGTAATTCAAATATAGTGTAAGGATAATTTTCTACTGACATAATTCAACTAAGAATAATAAAAGTATAAGGTGTCGAAACCTAAATTTTTTTCTAAATTATGTGAGTCGTTAAATCACCCCCTCCTTCTTCTCCTTTTTTTTCACACCAAACTACAGGGACCTTAATGCATTTTCTTTCATTCTTTAAGGTAGGTTTTGTATATTCGCATCCTACCCAAAAAAAAAAAAAAAAAAATCCTCCCAATTTTTTTTTTTCAGCCAAAAATTTTCCCGCCAAAATGTTTTGTATATTCGCATCCAAAAATTAAGGTATCCCACTTTTTTTTTTGTGCATGAAAAGGTATTTAACTTATTATTATTATTATTATTATTATTATTTGCCAATTTAGGCATTTTTGTTAAATATTTAACGATCATCCGTTAAAGTTTACATTTTAAGTCTACCGCGGCAGCCGCCACCTCCAATCACCGTTGCCACCACCTACCCTGCCCACCACCACCACTACCGAGCACCACCTCCATCACCAACCCCACCCACCACTACCGCAAACCACCAACCCTACCCATCACCACCATCGCCACCAACCACCCCACCCACCAATACAACCACCACACATCGCCACCACCACCAACCCCAACCATCATTGTTTTACCCAAACGCCACGCACCATCGCCGCCCAACACTGTCGTTACCACCACTGTCACCCCTTAACCAACACGTCTTCATTACCAACCTAACCCACTGCAGCCATCACCACCATACCCACCCACGACCGTCGGCGGTGGTTGGTGGTGGTGGTGAGGGAGGGTGGTTTTAAGAGGGGTTGGTGGTTTGCGACGGTGGTTGGTGGTGGTGGGTGGGGTTGGTGGTGGAGGCAATGCTTGGTAGTGGTGGTGGTGGCGACGATGGCAGTGACAGTGATTGGTGGTGGTGGCGCTTGAAATGAAAAACTTAACAGATGATCGTTAAATACCTAAATTGGCCAAAAAAAATAAGTTAGCTATGTGAAAAAAAAAAAAAAAAAAAAAAAAAAAAAAAAAAAAAAAAAAAAAAAAAAAGGTAGGATACCTTGTTAGAAATGACCCTTAACTTGGGTATCTTTTTATGTCATTTGCCCTATAACATAATGGTATAATACCAAATTCAATTACTTCCACTACCACCATCGTCTTATGAGTTGGTGTAGCTACACTACCATTCTCACTTCTACTCATCTCATATTCATTAACATTTAACAACATTCTTACTCTTAAATTCATCATCACATTCATATTCAAAATGACGAAAAGGTAAATGTGCTTCAAGACGTTCCATATAAATGTTCGAGTAAATGCAAAAATCGTCCCTATGATATGGTCAAATTGCAAATGCAGTCCCTGTGGGAATTTGTCGGTTGCAAAAACATAATCCATCATTATCTTAAAAAGTATGTACCGGGAGAAACAGCCACAAATTACCCTCATCTCATCCAAAATAAATTGAATTCATCAAAACCCCAATTTTAACCACGAAAATAAACATAAACACATAACGACAAAAAAGTAATTAAACCCAATAAATCCAAAGCAAAATCTACATCAAATCCACATCAAAATCATATACTCCCCCGTCTCAAAATTATTGTCATGAGAGAGAAATCACAAAGTTTAATAAAAATGTGCGTAGGGCCAGGAACATTTGGAGCTTGAAGTTTTTCCAATGCTAGAAAAAGCTAGTATGCGTAATGAGGTGGAGAGGACTTTGTTGAGCATTGTTTTGCAAATTGGTGGTGCATGCTTGCTAGCTAGTTGGTTTAAGGAGTTCTATCAGCTCAGGGTTGTATGAGAGATTTCGAGGACGTGTAAGTTGAACGGTGGTTCATTCTAACTTATGCTCTCAGGAGCCAATACATAATTAGTGAAAGCAATCTCAACTCTTGAGCATTGATATGGTAAGTTTCTTCAATGGAAGGTATGTAAAGTCATGTATAGGGTATTCATCTACATTTTGTGATTGAATAACATCCTATTTAACATTGACAAACTCATCAATTCCATCAGTATTGCATTAAATATTATTAATATCAGTCACCCCCATCTTCTGAAGGCATTTTTGTTAAATATTTAACGATCATCCGTTAAAGTTTACATTTTAAGTCTACCGCGGCATCCACCACCTCCAATCACCGTCGCCACCGTCGCCACCAACCCCACCCACCACTACTGCAAACCACCAACCCTACCCATCACCACCCATCGCCACCAACCACCCCACCCACCAATACAACCACCACCCACCGCCACCACCACCACCAACCCCAACCATCATTGTTTTACCCAAACGCCACGCACCATCGCCGCCCAACACTGTGGTTACCACCACTGTCACCCCTTAACCAACACGTCTTCATTACCAACCTAACCCACTGCAACCATCACCACTATACCCACCCACCACCGTCGGCGGTGGTTGGTGGTGGTGGTGAGGGAGGGTGGTGTTTAGAGGGGTTGGTGGTTTGCGACGGTGGTTGGTGGTGGTGGGTGGGGTTGGTGGTGGAGGCAATGCTTGGTAGTGGTGGTGGTGGCGACGATGGCAGTGACAGTGATTGGTGGTGGTGGCGGCGCTTGAAATGAAAAACTTAACAGATGATCGTTAAATACCTAAATTGGCCAAAAAAAAATAAGTTAGCTATTTAAAAAAAAAAAGTAGGATACCTTGTTAGAAATGACCCTTAACTTTGGCATTTTTTTATGTCATTTGCCCTATAACATAATAATATAATACCAAATTCATTTACTTCCACTACCACCATCTTCTTATGAGTTGGTGTAGCTACACTACCATTTTCACTTCCACTCATCTCATCTTCATTAACATTTAACGACATTCTTACTCTTAAATTCATCATCACATTCATATTCAAAATGACGAAAAGGTAAATGTGTCTCAAGATGTTCCATATAAATGTTCGAGTAAATTGCAAAAATCGTCCATATGATATGGTCAAATTGAAATGCAGTCCCTGTGGGAACCTGTCGGTTGCAAATTTCGTCCCTGGCGGAAGTGAGTTGACTAAGTTGCTCTTGCATTGTATTTCCTTTTTAATTTACTTTATTTTCAAAAACAAAATCCATCATTATCTTAAAAAGTATGTACTTGGAGAAACAGCCACAAATTACCCTCATCTCATCTAAAATAAATTGAATTCATCAAAACCCCAATTTTAACCACGAAAATAAACATAAACACATAACGACAAAAAAGCAATTAAACCCAATAAATCCAAAGCAAAATCTACATCAAATCCACATCAAAATCATATACCACACTAGCTAATTTATAAACACTGTCAATCAAGATATTCCAAAAAAAAAAACGCATTCTTCAGCAACAATGAACCATCAAAACCCCAAAACAGTAAACATCTTCATTAAAGATAAACATGTTTAACATCACTATGAGCCACTGTTCATTATTACTACTAAGCTTTCTAAGCACGTTTAGCGGTACAGAATAATAAATAATGGGGTAATTATGAAAATAGTACTTTAATTTCAACTTTTTCAAAAAGTAGTATGAAAATAATCAACTTTCCCAAAAGAGTCATGTGCGATTGTGCGATCGTGCGAACCCACAAAAAACATGACACGTGTCTACTATTTTAATATTAAAGTACAGTGGTTAGGTGGGGTAGGTGAGGGTTTGACTTTGAATGTTTGATTAAATGACAAATTTACCCTTCTATTAAATATAAATTTACTCATTATCATCTTTATAACTGAAGAAATTAAATTCATCATACTTTTGCTAAGAAATTATAATCGATCCACAGTTTCAAGGAGTCCTTTTCATTCACAGCATACTCAATTTGTCTTTTAAAGATTTCTCAAACCAATTTGTCAATTTCTCAAACCAATATTATATAATGGACTTAAAGATAATGGACTTTCAAGACAATAGATCTAAGATCTCTAAAGATAATGGACTATGTTAATCAGACAATAGATCTAAGATCTTTAAAGATAATGGACTTTCAGTAGAGATGGAGGATGGGATTAGATTAAATGTGGTTGTTGTTTGATATGGGTTATGTTGTTGTTCTTGACTGTGGAAGGCTTTTGTTGAAGATATGGGTTTTGGATGATGATTGGATGAAGATCTGGGTTTTTTTATGAAGATCTGAGTTTGTTCGCACTTTCGCACATCTGTTGTTCGCACATTCGCACATCCACATTCGCACATTCGCACATTTATACATTCGCACATTTACATATTCGCACATGACTAAAATACCCTCTTTTAAATGTGCGAATGTTCAAGTCCTATTTTTTTTACCATCATCATTTATTCCGGCCATCTCCTTATCACCATCACAAACTATATGTTCATTCCAAAATAAAATCCCAGAAAAAATGAACATAAATAAATAACAATTTCACATTCGCACATGACTAAAATACCCTGTTTTAAATGTGCGAATGTGCGAGTCCTTTTTCTAAAAAAAAAAAAAAAAAAAAAAGAAATCTAACAAAATCAAAGAAACAAGACCAATTACAGCCGAGATCCAATCAATAACCAAAATTAAAGTGAATAAACCGAAAATAATATATATATATATATATATATATATATATATATATATATATATATATATATATATATATATATATATATATATATACCGTGACAAATCCACTCAAAGTGAATAAATCGAGATCCAAAGTGAATAAACCCATATTATACCAACAAAAAAAAAGATACAATTGATGCTAATTGACAATCGTTGATAATGAGAGATGTGGAATCTTGATGGACCATGTTATACCAACAACAAAAAAAGATACGATTGATGCTAAAATCTTGATGGGCCATATCAACCACAAACTCAGAAAAATTGATATGGAATCTTGATGGACCATATCAACCACAAACTCAGAAACCTCTTTTCCACTTGTTCTTTATAATTCTTTTTTTCTGAAGTTAAATTCATGCTGATGCTGCTCATGATTTAATGGTGGTTGATGAAGGAGATGATTTATTGATGATAATTATTTGTGTGAGAGATTTTTTAGATTTGAGTTTTAGATCTAGATATGAGTTTGTGGTGTGATATAAGTTAGGTGAAATTATTGGGGGTTATTATAGTCTTTTAATAAATTTAATAATAAGACAAAACCACCTACTAACTGTACTTTATTATTAAAAAATAGGACACGTGTCATGTTTTTTGTGGGTTCGCGAACAATCGCACATGACTCTTTTGGGAAAGTTGATTATTTTCATACTACTTTTTGGAAAAGTTGAAATTAAAGTACTATTTTCGTAATTACCCCATAAATAATTATGCTTGTATTATCACTTATTTGTTTCATGTTACATTTGATTTATAAGTTGTTACAATTTGTTGGTGCATAATCCATGAACATTGTATGTCAACGAGTCTCTCGTAACTCAAATATAGCGTAGAGATAATTTTCTACTAACATAATTCAACTAAGAATAATAAAAGTATAAGGTGTCGAAACCTAATTTTTTTTCTAAATTATGTGAAAGTCGTTAAATATTTGGCTTTTCATAGGATATATATATATATATAGTCCCTTTCTTACGAGAACCATCTTATCTGCAAGAACTGCGAAAACCACCATTTTACAACTAATAATACACAATGTACACCATTTAATGCTCCATAGCATTTTGTTATTTTTATTTAATTCAAAAGGGTATAATAGTAAAAGACATTTTCATATTATTTTTTATTTTTTTATAATTCCCGTTTTTTATAAATGTTAAAATTCGGATTTTTTTTTTTTTTTTTTTTTTTTTTTTTTTTTTTTTTTGCACAATAAAATTCGGATTTTTTTTAATTATTATTTTTTTTCAAATAGTAATGGTGCATACATGTTTTTTTTTAGGCAAAGTGCATGCATGTTTTTTCCCCAAATAGTCAAGGTGCATACATGTTTTCAATTAGTCAAAATGCATACATGTTTTTTTTTAAGATAACATATTTCTAGATTTATTGCTGCAATATATGTTTCAAGAAATAGTTAGGTGCATATAGGTCTTTTAATATAATGAAATTTTTAACAAACCAAGTACATAAATGTTATATACAAACTCCGATATCAATTGAAATACAATTAAAATACAAATTTCTAAAAACATAAATATATGAATATAATCGATCTATACACGAGTAGCCGTCAACATTTTTCAAAAGTCGGACATATATGCACACCCATAGCCGTGAACATTCTTGTAATTACACCTGATACTAAGAAAAGTACAAAAATTAGCAACAATAATTTTATTAAAACATACATGTTTTAAGCATTTCGTTTATAAGTAACAATTTTCTAAAACATACCTGTTTTGAACAGAACATACATGTTTAAAAACATCATGTTCTCAAACATATATGGTTTTCATTAATTAGATCCCACTAATTAAAACATATATGTTTTGAACAATTATGTTTTGAACATACATGTTTTGCACAATTTAAATCAACCTACAAGATTAAAAATACTACGAAGCAACCTTATGTGCATGCATGTTTTGCACACTTTAAATCATACGAAGCAAAAAAAAAAAATGGTGACTAAACCCCTACAAGATTAAAAAAATAACCTCAAACATATTACTTGAGAATCTAACCATCTATAACGAAAATCAATAGTATGAAACAATATCAACTATTTAAAAAAAAACTTCTAAAGATTTTTTATTATTGTTATCTAAGTGGGCTCGTATTTTATTAATTCAAGATTGTCAGTTGGTCAATTGGTGCATTTGCACATATTGATTGGCCATTTGCTTCAATTAAATATAGAAAACAAAAAGAAAGAAAAGAGCCAATATGCAAATTAAAGGTCCTACCCAAACCAGATCTGAAAACCTTAATACACAAACTTGTGATTTAAACTAACCGATGAGAGCAAGATGTAACAGATTTTCCCCATGCTTTCATTCATTGAATCTTTTTTTAAAATGATAATTTAATTGAAAATAAAATTACTATTCAAAAAAACATATTTAACTAACATATCCTCACAACCTTATTATATCAAACAATTATTTTCAATTTCAAAACATGTCATTTACGAAATATAAAAAAATAATACATGGTTGTGGTAGGATCCACTTACTAAATAAGATCTGCTCATTGTTGATGATGGGAACATGGTTGTCGAGATGGATCTTGGTGGCGGCGATGGTTCTCGGCGGCGGTGACGGATCCAAACGAACCATCACCGGTTGATCTTGGTGTTTGTTTGTTTTGTGGATCTTCGCTCGATGGCCACCCTGTTTCCAAGACTTTATCAGTCGGTGGCGGCGGCGGTTTAATCAATGATGGTGGAAGGTGGTTATGAAAATAAAGAGAGAAATAGGGTTATGTGAGAAGAACGAGGTTTTAGTTATGGGAGCCTGGGAGGTTTATTTTTTGCAAGTGATGTTTAATATCCAGGAATAATTTTAAAAAGATAATTTGTAATTACTCTAATACCCTTCTTCTTTTACTTAATTATATTTGTTTCCATTTTAATTACAAAACTGCCACATTAATTTATAAACCATTGATCTTATCATCCTATGGTCAAAAAGTGGTTTTCGCAGTTCTTGCAGATAAAAGTGGTTCTCGTAAGAAAGTTACACTATATATATATATATATATATATATATATATATATATATATATATATATATATATATGTGAGTTAAAACCAAGAAACATAGGAACAACAAGAGTTGGCACCAAAAACGATATGTGAAATAGTCTAAAAAAATATATAAAAATAAAAGTCTTATATTGGAGTAAGTAATCTATTAGACGATGATGCAGATGAACACAACAAACTAAATTTTACTTCAATTTCATCTTCAAGTTTAGAATTTGGTCCGTTGTGTATGATGTGAAAGAAAAGAGGGATTCCAAATGTCACTAGTAACCGGCCTGATTTAATTTCATGTTGAGTAACTCCTTTTTGTTGTAAAAATAATTTTGCAGTCCCTCTTAGTTAAACAATAAGGGTGGAGGGAGTGGGTCGGCAAAGTCATGCGGTGAGGGGCGGTGCCGGCGGTAACACCGCCGCCGGCTTATCGGTTAATGGATCGGTAAGTCCAAACCGGCAATGTTTACCGAGGAGAGAGAAAGAGAGGGCAAGTGAGAGAGAGGGAGGGGAGGAGAGGGAGAGGTGAATATGTATTTACATATATATGATTTTATAAAATAAAATAAAATAAAATAAAATAAAATAAAAAAACAACCAAAACTTACTTGCAGGGAAGGAAGACGATGTAGATGGAATCATGGAATGATGGATGTAGATGTTTATATGATTTTTTTTTTTTTTTACTTTAATTTATATATATATAATTTTCACTTTTAACCCTTAACTATTGTATTATATTTAATTGGGACCTTAGTTTTTAGTACTAAATAGTTACTTGTATTATGTTTAAATTTGTTATAAATTTTATTTTCAGTTTTTATATTTAAATTTTATTTTCAGTTTTTATTTTATATTGTGGGTGGTTTTATTTATTAAAAATATATGAAAAATAAAAGGTGATGTGGTAAATTGGTGATTAGGTGAAACCAATGCCACCAAATTGGTGAAAATTGGGGTGAATTGGTGAAGTGTAAGTTAGGAGGTTTTTATTGGGTATTGATGATGTGGAAAATTGGTGAAGGGAGGTGTTGGTGAAACCACTCCCTCCACCCTAAGATGGTGCATAACACATCACCTTAAGGGCATCCACTATGGTGATTTAATGAAAAAGTTTAAAACACATGAAAATGTTTATAATTTAACTCATTATATATATTTTTTCCATCTTTTAACTTCAATACTTCAACTATTCTTTTATTCTCACTCACACTAATCACTTTATATTTATTTTTCTTTTTTACTCTCATCTTAGCATAGGTTCATGGTTTTTTTTTATAGGGGTGAGCATCGGGCCCATACGAAAATGATTGCTAATAGTATTACGAAGTTGTGACGATTGAAAGTGTAAATGTTGTGTAGTCACCCCTTGCTCCGGCGGTGAAGATTATGCTTTAGAAAAATGTTGGAGAAAAAAATATAAGATGAATAATAAAATATGCATGCGGGTTCGTATTATATGCTCTATCATTTGTATCGGTTAATTTAGGTTTAAGAGATGTTTTAATAACATTTAATAGAGGTTGACTAGGGCTTGGATCAATACTTTTTGTGCTAAATTTGTTCGTGTAATAAACTTATTGATTTGTATTGCTTAAACTTAATTTCTTATTAAGTTTGATTGTAGATACTTTAGATTAGATTAGATTTAGATACCTAAATTCATCATCCATTTAATAATAAATAAATAAACTGATTATTTAACAATTAGATACTGCATATCAAATCAATAAGTTATCTAATTAAGCTAATAATATGAATTAAGACATTTTGTGATTTTCAGCTTTTTTTTTTTTACTTATATTGAAACTTTTCGGCTTGTATAAGCTTATTATGACATCATAAGCTTCTATAAGCGGAAAAGTTTGAATATAAGCCAGAAAAAATGAGCTTATGAAACATAAGCCAGAAATCAAATAAGCCATGAGCCTGCTATATAAGCTTAAACAAACTCCCCCTTACTCAGTTCATTGTATTATCGTAAAAGAAATTTGTGAACCTAGTCACTTATAATTCTTGGTTGTCCCCTGCGCACACCCTTTTTGGTTGCCGAGGGACCCTTCTGACAGTTTTATAGCAAAAAGTTGTGACATCTCAGCTTTTTCCCCTATAAATCTAACTCAAAAACACCTTCCCTTCATCACTCAAGTTATAGACTTATAGGACACCCCCGGGCCCCACACTTAACCCAATAAAACACACACACAAAGAAAAAGAAAAAAAAAGGAAAAAAAAACCCTATGGCTTGGGGTCTGGTATGGTCTCGTGCCATAGGGTCGCGTTATAAGGCTATAACGCACCCTATAACTTGGGGTACCAAGTGCTCTTAGCCACCCTAAACCTATCTTCTTAAACCCCCTCCTTGACCCGTCAACTGGACATGTGCGGTGGGGAGTGTGATACCACTGGGCAATGCCCCAATGGTTCCATTCGCGTATGTGTTTATATGAAACAACGTAAGCTAACATGAACAACCTGAGTTTCTTAGCCCGAAAATGTGTTTGTTTTAAGTGTTGGTATTCTTTTGTTTGTTAAGTTAAACTTATTTTCTGTTCATTTGCTGCCCGGAACCTTGGCTTTCCTAAAAAACTTTCCTTTGGCAATTCTGCGAAACAAGATTCACCTGTTAGTGATGAAGAAAACTCTGATTGTTTGTTTCCATCACTAAACTTTGTCTCTGATCTTGATCAATGTCACGCCTTTACGATTTTCAAAACCCCCAAAATCAAACCTAGGGCTATCAATCGGGTCGACCCACATCGGGTTGACGGGTTGAAAATCTCTGACCCTAACCCGACCCACTAAAAGTTTCGGGTCTGAAATCTCAACCCGGACCCGACCCGCATCGGGTTGGCGGGTTGACTTGATTAATGCATATGAAATATATATGTTCTTTGTTTGCTAGATAACATATGAAATACATACCTGATGAATACCTATGAAATATATACTTGTTATTTGTTTGCTAGATAATAGGCGAAGCCCAGTCACAAGACCAAAACCCAACATTTTTTACTCTTCTTTATTTGGTCTGGAACGAAACTGATGAACTCAAATAAGTACATTTTATTACCATCATTTATCCTATTTATTTGACTTGTTTTATTATATTATCTGTGAGAATTGATACGTTAATGTTTACTTTTGTAATTCTCAGGTAAAAACAAGTATTATGTGAAACTTGGCGATTTTGAACTAATTATGGAGCAAAACAAGCAAGAAGTTAAGAGTCTACTGAAATGTACAAGATCAAGACCATTCTGCTCCAGATACGCCGCATCCTACTTAATATATACGGCGCATCACTATCAAGATTTCACAAGTTATAATCCAAGACGGCAAAGGACATGCGCCGCATACAAGAATGGAGTTACGCCGCATCTTCTGGCGGTATACGAATATTCCTGAATATATTAATCTTGGACCCCACGCGAAGTTAAGTCAATGCGCCGCATCTACTTATTCGATGCGCCGCATCTAACCCTCAGACAGAAACTATAAATACCCCATAGTCAGACGAATTTAGAGACCTTTGGTTCGTACAACACAACAAGACCGAAGACCGAAGAAACCCTAGGCCGAATTCAGACGAAGTAGCAGCACAAGACACACCCTAAACGAAGATACAAGAGCTGTAAGAAGGTCCTGCATGTATTCAATTCATTAAGTAGTTTTGTTTTATTGTATTAGTACACTTTAATTCATCAGGATTGATGGGCTTGTGTCATTGATTTAATCATGCACTTCAACTCCCCTTAAAATTGCTTTCCCATTAATTAAAGTTTATATGTTGATGTCTTTGGTGACTTTTATTAGTGCATTGATAACCTCTGTGTCTAGCTGAGCATTGATCGGGTCGCCATGCCTCTGTCCTCGCCTATTTATTCTATCGCCTATGCATTCTATCGTCTGTAGAAAAGTAGGAAGAAAGGTAAATAGGATAGACATAAGTAATCATTAAGGGTTTACTCGCCGATAAGATTAGAGCCAACGAGAAAGGGTTAATTACATACACTTCATATAAAACTAGCAATAAAACAAGTGACAAGCTACTTAACTATCAGGACAGGTCTTCTTATTGTCTTAAGTATTTATCTGTGTACGTGTGTGCTAATCGCTGATTCGTGCTTATTAGTTTAGTTTATATTTAATCATAACCAAATCGTGCCAGTCTCTCAGGCTGAACCCCCTTGCGTTAGATTAGGTTGTATAGCTAACTTAAGATATTAAAATACTGATTAGAATAACTAGATAATACGTTCCACTCTTAGTGATCGATACTCTACTTACCATTATATTCATACTGACCGGGTACACTGCTCGTTAAAGTGTGTGTTATTGATAAGTCGGCTAAATATAAATTTAAAACTTGAATACTGCTAAAACCACAACGACACAACACGCGCGCACCAAGTCTTTGGAGCCGCTGCCGTGGTTATAAAAATTAGAGCAATACACACGCACATCAAGTTTTTGGCGGCGTTGCCGGGGAGTGAATTGTTATTATCTGTTAATTTGATTAGTATTTTAATTAGGTTTTTAATTTTAATTCTAACCGCTAACTCTATTGTATATTAGTTAAATTGCATTCATTGTATTATTTGCATATTTTCTGTTTTTGTGTGTTTAATTTTTGTTTCTTTTTGCTTGTTTTTATTTTTATTTTTTATTTTTTCTGTTTTTCTGCATACTGCTATCGTTGTACTGTGCTAATATAAACGATACGGCGCATCTATTTTCTTAGATACGGCGTATTGCGTTTAATTTTTATAAAATACAACGCGTTTAAAATATTTGATACGACGAATCTTTTCCCCAAGATACGGCGTATTCTGTTTTTAATAAGAAATTTTTCTAAACGATAACGCCATACGACGCATCTGTTTTTGCAGATACGGCGTATCTATTATTTTAATTAAAAATAGTTTTCGAATTATTAAACAGATACGACGCATCGATTTTTATCGATACGGCGCATCTTCTGAATCAAAAATCTTGTATTTTGAAACGTAACGAAAATACGGCGCATTAACTTTTGTTAATAAGACGCATTTAATTTTAATAAATATACGTTGATTTTTGATAATTAAAACTGATACGGCGCATTCTAAAATTCTAAGCGGCGTATCTGCTTTTTAAAATAAAAGTCTGATTTATTTTTAACGATTATAAGATACGGCGCATCCTATTTATAGGATACGGCGCATCGTTTTCAGATATCAGTAACTTTTATTTATCCCGAACGGAGAAAATTCTAATCATCTTTCCTGATTCTTAGAAATTTTTTACTTCGAAGCCTATTTGTTTTGTGTTTCAGGAATCATGATTGATCTTTTCCCAAGCTGGTTCGGAGGATCAAGGATCAGACTTACAATCGACGAGATGATATCAAAGTTTGCCCAAGAAAGCGAAAAGGAACTATTGCTGAAAGAACAAAACAATATGATTAGAGAAGTGACGATTGAAGTGCACCAATTGTCAAGGGTGATTAAAGGAGTTTTGTTCCAAAAGCACGACCTAAAGGGAAGTACCTTGATAATTACATCGACAACGCTGATAACAAAGTTGTCGAGTTTGAACCAGAACTACTGGAACAGGAGCTGAACGTGAGTCTAACTTGAAGACTCTGGAATAAAGACAAGTGTTGACCGGGAGACAACCCGGATTTATCTTTTTACTATTCTGTTCTGTGTCGAGTCTGTCAGACCCGCAGAAGATACGGCGCATCTCAATCTTGAGATGCGACGCATCTTCTGCACTGGTCATATCTTATTTAATTTTCTGCATTTTTATTTTTGACTTTAAAAACTTTCTGTCAGTTTATTTTAATGCGGCGCATCCCTGGTTAAGGATGCGACGCATCTTCTATTCTGATTCGTATTTATTCCAGGCTCGATACGGCGTATCTTCTTCCATAAGATACGGCGTATCGACTGACCTAATGATTTTCATTTTAATTTTTAAGTTTTATTTTCGCTAACTACTAATGTATTATGCAAGTTTGAACCTTCTTAACTCAGGTGTGTTAAAGTCTTGATGGTATTATAGATTCCTGCATTTCCTGTGGATACATCAAATATGAAGCTTAAACGTTCTCATCCACAAGAAAGATGATTTTTGCTCTTATACAAATAATGGAGGATCATACCGAGCAAATCTCAGGGGAGTTTTTCTGTTCTAATTCTTTTATTTTCCAGTTTTTAATCTTTTATACAAACAACGAGGACGTTGTTTAACTTAAGTGGGGGGATTGGAGAATTAGAACACTTACTTGTCCTAAACTTTCAAAATTAAAAATTTTTAGCATGTTTTTGTTTAAGTCTAAATTACATAGCTGCACACATGACATTATTTCAAAAATTGTGAACTTTTCAAAAATTCACAAATCTATGAGTGTGCCGGTGACTTGTAAACTTTAGAACTTGGCTTGTATACTATTCGAGACCACCATAATAAGTATTATTTACATAATTGGAATGACTTGTCTAAATTGGTAAATTTCTAGGATTACACCCAAATAGCCTTTATATGTTATGTGTTATTAGCTAACTACACTGGTTAGTTAACCCCCGTATAAACCTTTTGTTACTCTCACTTTTAGAGTAAGATACCCCTAGAAAAATACTCAGAGTCATTCCTTTCGTTTCTTACACCTTTGTTATAATGTTTCATTACACCCTTACACCTTAGCCTACCCTGTAGATTAAAATCCGTGGTTGGTTAATTGCTTTTGGCAAAGTGTGTTTCCTTACATTACCTGTGTTCGCGTGCGTAATTCATTATCTATGGTTAGGTCGGGAAATTGCACAATGCAATTGGAGTGAAAGTAAATATTGTATATCTCTGAGTTTATTTTTTGTGTGTTTACTACTTTCACTATTACCGTTATTTCTGAAGTCATGAAAAGTATGGAAAAATTATCCAGAGTTATCGTTATAGTGATGTGGTGAAATTTTACACATCTATATTTATGTTTCAAGTTAAAAAAAAAAAAAAAAAAAAAAAAAAAAAAATCGAAAAAATAGAAAAGAAAAAGAAAAAGAAAGAAAAAGTTGGATGTTTGTTTTAACCAACTTATGTAAAGTTTTGTATTAAGTGGTCGATATCACCACTATTTGTTGTATATTATATTTATGGATTGAACGGGAGTTGGCCGTTATGGGAACGCCAACTAAGGTTATTCTTTGATTGAGATCTTGTTGAGTATAATTCGTGTCTACCTAAAGCGTGTGTTTCAAGTGTTAAATCGTGAGTTATTCAATGATATGAGTCTTATTCATGGGATGGTTGGGAAAGCAATTTACCACACTTAGGATTTTTAATTTATCTGTTTTGTTTATTTTTCATTTTACACCAATTTGTATCCCAAATATTATCCATACCCTAAATTATTCTTTATCCAAACCTTTGATTTATTGAGATTAGGGATTTGAGCAATCTTAAGTATCGTAGTCGTGGATTCGGCTATGTATTTATGATTTTGTCGCCCTTTTTGATATAATATTATTGGTAAAGATTACTTGGTCCTATCTTTAGCCTATTCGAGTTAAGGATTTGAGCAATTGCAAGTATCGTGTTCGTGGATTCGATCATGTATTTGTGATTTTGTCGCCTTTTCTGGAATTTGAGATCGATAGAGATTAAGAAGAATGATTAACCCTTAACCAACAAACCCTTTTTACCCCTTTAGACTTGTTATTCCTTGGCTTTAGTGGGGGAGATGCGTATACTTGCCAAGCTTATGATAGAATATTTGTCACGACTGGACAGTTAAACGATTAGATTTGCTTTTATCAAAATATTTTATTTTATTTCAAATTCGTTAAGTGTTTGGTTGTGTGATTATGACAAAATGAATACATGCTTAAATATAAAAATAAATCCTAACATCTTTTAGGATACATTTTCATAAGATTAATTCTAAGGTTTACTTGGGGACAAGTAAAGTTCAAGTGGGGGGATATTTGATGAACTCAAATAAGTACATTTTATTACCATCATTTATCCTATTTATTTGACTTGTTTTATTATATTATCTGTGAGAATTGATACGTTAATGTTTACTTTTGTAATTCTCAGGTAAAAACAAGTATTATGTGAAACTTGGCGATTTTGAACTAATTATGGAGCAAAACAAGCAAGAAGTTAAGAGTCTACTGAAATGTACAAGATCAAGACCATTCTGCTCCAGATACGCCGCATCCTACTTATTATATACGGCGCATCACTATCAAGATTTCACAAGTTATAATCCAAGACGGCAAAGGACATGCGCCGCATACAAGAATGGAGTTACGCCGCATCTTCTGGCGGTATACAAATATTCCTGAATATATTAATCTTGGACCCCACGCGAAGTTAAGTCAATGTGCCGCATCTGCCATGGTGACAAATGAAAATGGTTTTACAAACAAAGGGCACAAAGAAAAAGATAGACTAAAGAAATCCTAGAAAAATAAAATAAAAATCTCACTAGATAGGAATCTAATGAGTAGACCAAATAAAAATAAAAATTCAACCTAAACAATAACTATTCCCCGGCAGCGGCGCCAAAAACTTGATGCGTGGTTTTGCGACCTTACAACAGGTTTTACCTCTCGAGGGATCTCAAGAGGCTTGCAATCCCCACCAGGCAGTGTACCTGACCGATGTAGTATAGTGAAGTGGCAAGTACCGGGGGATTGATCGTTCTCTAGGGGAATAGTGTCGTTAGGATTGAAAAACTATTCTAATAGGTCTAAGGGTGAGGGAAGATTCTTTTTGTATTTTTATAATTTTATGAAAGCAAGTAAAATCTCGGGTTTAAAAGAGTGGGCGGAATTAGTTGCTAGTCAACTAACCCAAATGACTACAATTGCAAATAAAATAAAATAACTGAAAATGAAAAGGTTGTGAAACTTATATGGAGAGAAATGTGTTTACTTAGATTTCCTTACTCCCTAACTATCTTTTACCGGTTGATTAGTGTGTATTAATTGCGTGGATGACGGGTGTATTCCTTAATACCAATCGTGGGGTGGCGTACGTACTTCCCTAACTCTACAAGCTCCTACTTCACTCCTATGTCGAGCCGGCTAAGAAGCTCCTAACATGGGATCACTAGAATTCGCTCATGCATTAAATACAACCATAATAACCTTAGTACGCATTGGTTCATGTTTCTTAAGACGTTCAAGCAAGTTACCGAATAGGAGGTTAGCCAGTTTTCTTAAGCCTAACATCGATAAACAATCATCCAATACAATTAATAACACACTAATAACCAATAATCAATAGCTAGGTTTCATTAGATCTAAGCAAACACAAGATAAATCTAGCCTAGCATGTTAATCAAAAGACAAGAACAAGATATAATCAAACAACACATAGACATATTGATTGATTAAATGAATACTTATCTTCAATTAAACATGGGAGATCCAAGGGCATGAAAACCCTTAAAAATGGCAGAAATTCGTCTTAGGGTTTCTCCTCACAAAGTTGCACACTAATGACAAAAAATTGCAAAACTATATATAGAGTTTAGTGGCTGACGGCGTCACGTTGTAGATCTTGACGCCGTCACCTCGCCGTGTCTAGGGTTCCCGGATGGTCTTCCTGACGCCGTCCCTCTTTAGTCCTCCAAAATCCTCCCTGGCTTATCAAAGCTTGACGCCGTCAGAATAAAGCTTGACGCCGTCCCTCTTTAGCATAAACCGTGATGGCCTTGATCACCTTAAAGGGTGACGCCGTCAGACTTCCCATTGTAAAACTCCCTGGCTTATCATGTGTATTTTTCATATCCACCTCTTTTGCCAAGCCATGACGCCGTCTAGAACAATCCCTGACGCCGTCAAAGGTACTTTTCCAGCCGATTTTGAGACTTTGTCGTTTTCTTCACTTTTATGCTCCAAAAATGTCCAAAATGCTTCCTTTTCCAGATTTCTTCTCCAAAGTACCTAAAATGACAAAAGGAACGATTTAGGGCAATATTTGATCAAATAAATACGATTTAGGGCTTAAATGACCCCCTAAAAGCGGTACACTTTTCGCTTCATCAAATACCCTTACACTTGAGATTTGCTTGTCCTCAAGCAAATGCGCTTTTATTCTAATCAAAATACAAGTTAGGGGTCATTTAATGCTAATATAAAAGTAATTACAATAAATAGTCGTTCCACTTTAATCATAATAAGCACGGAGATTACAAACTAGCACCTCACAAGTAGTGTTTAGATACTCACATCTCTCAGGTGTCATCAAAATAAATCTCATAAATGAAAACGGATAATATCTCTCACTACCTGTCATAGCAAATAGATTACCATAGGCTTGGGAAAGGATCAAAAACCTCCTCCACTAGGCGTAAGCACCTAAGATAAACTATCAAAGAGGGCTTTTACATGGGTTATAACGTGAGGTGTAGGGATATGATAAACACGGTTTTGTTGGATAAGGGATATTTTACTGGTGGCGAGTTAAAGATCTTGATTAATTACATGTACAATATGGCGTTGCTAAGCCAAGACTAGACTCGACTTAAGCTAAAAACAAAATAACAAAAAAAACATAAAATAAACATAAAATGAAACGGGATGGTAGTCCGTATGTTTTTTCTACTTTTCTTTTTCTCATTTTTTTTTTCTTTTTTTTCATACACTCTTGCCCTACCATCCAAAATAATACATCATAGGGGCGTTGCATTCCCCTTACACTTGAACTTTTACATAACTTTACAAATAACTATTCTAATGACTCGAATTAAGATAATCGAAACACTTGGAGTACTTTTAAAATATTTAGCACATATGGGGGTAATAATGTTGTTCTTCCCCATTACTCCATTACACTAGTACTTTACCCATGAGTCCCAATCGTCCCAAAACAATATGTACAAAGATATGACTCGACTTAGCAACCATGTAATCAATTAGATAATTAACTTGGGGTTTTAAACAAATGTTGTTACAATAATGCACTAAAAATGAGTGCATACAAGGTAGGCTAAGGCGATTTGGGTGTTCGTTTAAGTGGGGTGTAAACAAATTCTTCCTTTAAGTAAAATGCTTAAAGGTCGAAACGAAAAGATAGGCTCTGAGGGTTGTACTAGGGGTATCGTGTACTAAAAATGAGTACAACGCAAAGGGTGTGGGAGAATTACTTGACCAGTGTAGCCAAAGTAATTATAACAAAAACACAGGTGTAAAACAATGGGTTAATCCTAATGCCTCTTATCATGTAGTAAATCTAACTACACGAATGTAGTCTCACTTGTGGCCTCGGAATGGTCCTAACGCAAGTTCTAGAATCTAAGTGCTACCGGTACACACATCATAGCATAAATGCTTTTCCTACCAATTCTAGGGGCGAACCTCACATATTTGGGGTGGAAAATTTTTTAGTGGTACGGTTTTGTGCTAGTTATATAACTCCTATCCATGAGACGCTCATTAAGATCAAAGTTTCACTCCTATATGTTGTAAAAAATTTTAAATTTGGCACTAAAATTGCCCTAACAGGTATTTATCTCAGTTTTATTACACATTTACCATTAAACAAACAAAAATTAAGTGCAATTGTATTCTCTAAAGTATCGTACTTTTACCCCCCCCCCCCCCTTACACTTAAGATGAACATTGTCCCCAATGTTCAAATAACAAGATGTAAAAGTAAATAATGTAAAAGAATGAAATCAAATACTCCCCTGATTCGTTTGGTGGATAAAGAGGTAGCATGGTTAGATCTTCTTCCAAGAGAATGTAGAAGCTCCAAGACTAAAGCATCGCCAAAAGCTTGATTCCACATACATCTCCTTGTCCAAAATAACCTGTTAAACCTGAGAAAACAAACACGAAAACCTGCATAACATCGGCGGGATAAATCTATATAGGGATATAATGCTTGTGGAATGATTATTTTGCAGATTACTGGAGTTTATATGTTAGAGATTTAATAAAAACTTTTTATGATTCCGGTAGAAAAACAAAACTTTCAAAAATTTCAGAAAATTAAAACCTGACGCCGTCAGGTTGTAAGGCCTGACGCCGTCAGAAATGATCTGACAGAATTCTCATGTTAAGTTTCCGGAAAATTTCTGGAAAAACCTATACCTTACTTCCTGGAATTCCTGCAAAATATCATTATGACTCGATACAAGCATTTGACTCAAACAATTACTAATATGTATGTTAATTTATTATTGTTACGATTCATGTTCATTTGTTCTAATAAACCGATTTGGATTTCCCTTACACTTATCTTTTGCAAAATACCTTTATATGTAGTTAAGACGAAGTTAAAAACAAGATAAAGCATTTTCACAATTTAGTTTCGAACATGAATCAATAATAATAAAAATTAAACATACATACGGAAGCAAATAAAATCAAACAAACAAATAAATAAACACACAAAGCAAATAAAGCTTGGGTTGCCTCCCAAGAAGCGCTTGTTTTTGTTCGAGTCACAAGCCTGACTCAACCCTTATTTAACGGATAAAGGAGAGGTTTTTCCAACACTTAGGATTAAGTACGGGTGATAGTAGCGATACACACCATCTTGGTGGAAGTATGCCGCGTGAGGAAAGAGTGGTGGATGAATTATATACTCAAAGGGGTGTGCTCCTTTCATCACAACCTTACCTAGTTCACTTTGGTCAATGGGTGAATTAAAGTTTTCTCCTAAAAAGGGATCATTTTCTAACAACTTCGAGAGACTCCTAATTGGGAATCCATCTTGACCCAATAGACCCGGTTTAAACCCATAATGTTTCTTGTGATCAATCATGAATGGGTGATGTAAGTATGTAAGGTCATGGTTCACTCCTATATTAGCTTCCACTCCACATGGCCTAGAGTCTACTACCTTAATTTAACATTACCCGGACTACATGGTTTGATGGGTGGATCGGGACCTTTTTCAATTCCTAAATTCACATCTAAGGATGGAAGATTAGGTAACGGTTTTGGCTGAGGCTTCGGTTCATCAAAACTAGGAACTTCCATAGGACTAAAAGAAAGGTTGTGATCACTAAAAGCATTCAAACCTATTTCTTCTAGTTGTGTTTGGTCCAAGGGCTCTACCTCTATTGGGGTTCCTATAGTCTCCTCAACTTCTTCCGGGTAAGTCACGGGCGGTGTGTGTGCCTCAAATGATGGTAGGACTTGTGGGGTACTTGGTGGGCTTATGTTACTTACCTCATCCTTCCTTGTCTCTATATCAATTATATCCACATCATGTGTTTTAGTAGAATCTAACCCAAACATGTTCCTAAGTATCTCAAATCCTTCTCTAGCCATTTCAAGTTCTAAGTCCGATTCATAAGAATCTTCCCCGATAACATGATTACTATGTTCAATTTGCCTAAAGGATTCATCATGTGTTCCTTGAGATTCAAAGTCATTGATCATAAAACCTAGGTCTTTTTGCTCAATATGCTCATGTTCGACTAAATCCTCCTCAATTGTTTCCTCAAGTTGTGATGTATACGAACCCATTAATTTATTAAACTTATGGTTCACGGTTAGGAGGCTTTCCTCAAAAATTTTCCAAAGGGTCTTATTAAAAGGAGTTGACCCTAACAATGATTGTTTAATAGAAGCCACACATGCACATAATTCATCAAACCTATCAAACTTTACACCCATCTCCTCTTGTATATATCTAAGATCACTTAAAAATTCATTGGAACAACAGGAAGCAAATCTATCCGTGTAAAGTAATTGTTCCTCTATTGTTAATGATCTAAATGGAATTTCATCTGTCATGGTGACAAATGAAAATGGTTTTACAAACAAAGGGCACAAAGAAAAAGATATACTAAAGAAATCCTAGAAAAATAAAATAAAAATCTCACTAGATAGGAATCTAATGAGTAGACCTAATAAAAATAAAAATTCAACCTAAACAATAACTATTCCCCGGCAGCGGCCCCAAAAACTTGATGCGTGGTTTTGCGACCTTACAATAGGTTTTACCTCTCGAGGGATCTCAAGAGGCTTGCAATCCCCACCAGGCAGTGTACCTGACCGATGTAGTATAGTGAAGTGGCAAGTACCGGGGGATTGATCATTCTCTAGGGGAATAGTGTCGTTAGGATTGAAAAACTATTCTAATAGGTCTAAGGGTGAGGGAAGATTCTTTTTGTATTTTTATAATTTTATGAAAGCAAGTAAAATCTCGGGTTTAAAAGAGTGGGCGGAATTAGTTGCTAGTCAACTAACCCAAATGACTACAATTGCAAATAAAATAAAATAACTGAAAATGAAAAGGTTGTGAAACTTATATGGAGAGAAATGTGTTTACTTAGATTTCCTTACTCCCTAACTATCTTTTACCGGTTGATTGGTGTGTATTAATTGCGTGGATGACGGGTGTATTCCTTAATACCAATCGTGGGGTGGCGTACGTACTTCCCCAACTCTACAAGCTCCTACTTCACTCCTATGTCGAGCCGGCTAAGAAGCTCCTAACATGGGATCACTAGAATTCGCTCATGCATTAAATACAACCATAATAACCTTAGTACGCATTGGTTCATGTTTCTTAAGACGTTCAAGCAAGTTACCGAATAGGAGGTTAGCCAGTTTTCTTAAGCCTAACATCGATAAACAATCATCCAATGCAATTAATAACACACTAATAACCAATAATCAATAGCTAGGTTTCATTAGATCTAAGCAAACACAAGATAAATCTAGCCTAGCATGTTAATCAAAAGACAAGAACAAGATATAATCAAACAACACATAGACATATTGATTGATTAAATGAATACTTATCTTCAATTAAACATGGGAGATCCAAGGGCATGAAAACCCTTAAAAATGGCAGAAATTCGTCTTAGGGTTTCTCCTCACAAAGTTGCACACTAATGACAAAAAATTGCAAAACTATATATAGAGTTTAGTGGCTGACGGCGTCACGTTGTAGATCTTGACGCCGTCACCTCGCCGTGTCTAGGGTTCCCGGATGGTCTTCCTGACGCCGTCCCTCTTTAGTCCTCAAAAATCCTCCCTGGCTTATCAAGGCTTGACGCCGTCAGAATAAAGCTTGACGCCGTCCCTCTTTAGCATAAACCGTGATGGCCTTGATCACCTTAAAGGGTGACGCCGTCAGACTTCCCATTGTAAAACTCCCTGGCTTATCATGTGTATTTTTCATATACACCTCTTTTGCCAAGCCATGACGCCGTCTAGAACAATCCCTGACGCCGTCAAAGGTACTTTTCCAGCCGATTTTGAGACTTTGTCGTTTTCTTCACTTTTATGCTCCAAAAACGTCCAAAATGCTTCCTTTTCCAGATTTCTTCTCCAAAGTACCTAAAATGACAAAAGGAACGATTTAGGGCAATATTTGATCAAATAAATACGATTTACGGCTTAAATGACCCCCTAAAAGCGGTACACTTTTCGCTTCATCACCCATAGTCAGACGAATTTAGAGACCTTTGGTTCGTACAACACAACAAGACCGAAGACCGAAGAAACCCTAGGCCGAATTCAGACGAAGTAGCAGCACAAGACACACCCTAAACGAAGATACAAGAGCTGTAAGAAGGTCCTGCATGTATTCAATTCATTAAGTAGTTTTGTTTTATTGTATTAGTACACTTTAATTCATCAGGATTGATGGGCTTGTGTCATTGATTTAATCATGCACTTCAACTCCCCTTAAAATTGCTTTCCCATTAATTAAAGTTTATATGTTGATGTCTTTGGTGACTTTTATTAGTGCATTGATAACCTCTGTGTCTAGCTGAGCATTGATCGGGTCGCCATGCCTCTGTCCTCGCCTATTTATTCTATCGCCTATGCATTCTATCGTCTGTAGAAAAGTAGGAAGAAAGGTAAATAGGATAGACATAAGTAATCATTAAGGGTTTACTCGCCGATAAGATTAGAGCCAACGAGAAAGGGTTAATTACATACACTTCATATAAAACTAGCAATAAAACAAGTGACAAGCTACTTAACTATCAGGACAGGTCTTCTTATTGTCTTAAGTATTTATCTGTGTACGTGTGTGCTAATCGCTGATTCGTGCTTATTAGTTTAGTTTATATTTAATCATAACCAAATCGTGCCAGTCTCTCAGGCTGAACCCCCTTGCGTTAGATTAGGTTGTATAGCTAACTTAAGATATTAAAATACTGATTAGAATAACTAGATAATACGTTCCACTCTTAGTGATCGACACTCTACTTACCATTATATTCATACTGACCGGGTACACTGCTCGTTAAAGTGTGTGTTATTGATAAGTCGGCTAAATATAAATTTAAAACTTGAATACTGCTAAAACCACAACGACACAACACGCGCGCACCAAGTCTTTGGAGCCGCTGCCGTGGTTATAAAAATTAGAGCAATACACACGCACATCAGAAACATAGGAATATTATTAAAAAAATAATAAATTCGGGTTGGCGGGTCGACCTTTGGGTCGAAAACCCAACCGTAACCCGACCCCAAAAAAAAAAGCAGGCTGGCGGGTTGACGGGTTGGCGGGTCAAAAATATACAACCCTAACCTGGTTTTTTGGGGTCGGTTTCGGGTCGGGTTTCGGGTTGACGGGTTTATTGACAACCCTAATCAAACCCCCCACACACACTCATACACACACATATATACTCTTTTTTTTTAGTTCATTATGTTTAGTATATGTTTCTGAGTTTTGTTATGATATTTTATGTTCACTGCAATGGTTTTTTATGTCAGTTTTCGTTGAAAATCATGAAGCTTCTTTGTCCCTGCGGGAATGGAAATCTAATCGGGAATGTAACAAGAAAAGGCATAAATTTTGCTCGTCCTTATTATAAATGCCCTGGTTCTGATAAGGTGAGTTTTGGAATGACTATTGTATACTCTCTTTTTTTAATTATATATATTCTTAACGATTATTATTTGACAGGAAAATGATATCCCTGATTGTACCTTCTACTCATTTGAGGATGAACTTAAGGAGTGTCCCTATGGACGTGGCTATTGCCGCACCGTGTTTACTAAGGGAATAAAACATTGGTGTTGTTGTGTTAGAGTGAGAATTTCAAGGGCTTTTATATTCAAGTATGTTTGTTTATAGAGTTGTATTAACTATTAAGTTCATGTGTGCATGGGCAGGGAGATGGTGCCTGCAGTTTCTTTGCGAGAATCGAGTCCACCTGGAAAAAAATGCTTATTGGGAAAAAAAACAAACTACACATAACGCTCAGTTCTCGAGTTTTTTTTTTTAAATAATGGAAGGGGATTGAATGGGAAGGGGAAAGTAAGAAATGACACTATGAAGAAAGTAGTTATTTTTATTTGTGTTCTTGATTTTTTATTTTTAGTTGCAAGGAAAGGAAAGGAATGTACCAAAATTACCAATATACCCTCAAAACATATTTTTATTTGTGTTCTTGTGCATGGTGCTGAACTATATTATATGCTCTAAGCAAGGTTTAATTAATACATAACTTAATCAGGTGCCACCTAGTCATATCATTCGAGTTCACTAATCATAACAAATCTAATCGAATATCATTTTAAAAAAGAATACCAATAAAGGCTACCCAAGAGAAAGTTGCTGAAGGTTGTACGCACAAATTAAGGTGATATCGTCAACTGGTTATCATTATTTAAGAAGCTTGACATGATTTTGGCATTGATATTGATTGTTTGTTTCAGACTTGATTATTTTTTACCCCTACCCAAAGTTACCTGTTATTATCCGGCTTTTATTATCCTTAGATCAAATAAGCAGCCCAAACACCCTTAAAACATAGTGGAATTAAACACAACAAAGATCACGTACAAACTTGCAGACTAAAACATACACTGAAAGTAATATTCAAGGGATAAACTTACGTGATTATGAGAGAAAAATGGAGGTCGTTTGCTGCTGTGAATCGTATAACTTGTTGCAGTTTACAGGGAAAAACTAGGGAAAATATATGGAACGTGCATGAATTTAATAAGGCTATATTTGTAATTTTACAGAAGCCCAATATGTTTATAATAGCTTCCCCTCCAACCCCCCCCCCCCCCCCCCCAAATTGGACGGATCATATTTACACAAGAAAGCCCATACCTTTCCCTCCCTCCCACCTTCCCGTCCCCTCCTCTTCCTTCTTAAAAAAACTTAAGAACACCTATATTTTTTATTTCCCTTATAATCCCCTTCCATTCCTTTAAAAAAAAAAATCGAGAACAGAGCGTAAGAGAGTGATGGAACAATCAAGAGAATCAGGTCATATGGATAAGATTTTGTAATGTAATGTAGGTGTTAGTTTTCTTTGAGAAGCATGGAGCTTTCTTGTTCGTGTGGGCGTGATAAGCTAATCTTTACTCCTTATTAAAAGAGCTACCAAGGGATGAGCAAGAAATCCCAAGTTCCGATACCGTCCCGGTACCGGTACAGAATAGCGGTACCGAATCCCATTTAGGACCGGGACCGGTATCCATTTTTTGTAGTTCGCGGGATTGGGACCGGGAAAATCTCGGTACCGCCGGGAAATACCAGTACTGTCCCGGTACCGAATAGTGGCACCGAATATCATTTCAAGATCGGGACCGGTATTCGTATTTGGCAATTTTCGAGTTGGATGACGCAGGAGTGCGAGCACAGTTTAATTCTAAATGTTATTTGGGGTTATTATGCTTGGTAATTAATGATTGGGCTTATTATTTTAAGCACTTGGGCTTATTGTATTATGGTGGGCTTATCATTAATTGGTTTTGGGCTTAAAATCCCATGAATCAGTTTCTAGTATATGGAGGATTCCACATACGTATGTAAAGAATACATATCGATCGTAGACAAAAACAAATGGATGGTTACTTCTCCCTTGTTCTTCATCACATTTACAGATTCATCAAATCCACTTTCTTGAAACATAAATCTTTCTCTTGTCCCGGTAAATTATTTGTGTGTAAGCTGCAAATAGGTTAAATCTGAAACGATCAAGAGATAATTCAAGAAACCGAAGTCTTTACGAGGGTCAACAACAAATAATGTTGTTTACAGAAGATAAAGATAAATTGTCTTGAAAACTTAAACCATACTAAAATCCATCAACATAAAGCATGATTGTCTTAGAAACATTAAATCATAATAACACAACCATCTAAGCCTGTCTCCCACGGCATCCTTGGCATAAGCATCTGCAAACAATACAAAGATATATAAAAATTATAACAAGCTTAAAACATATAATGAAACTAGGGGTGTTCGTTCAGTCGGTTTATGGTTTTATAGGTTTAATCTGTTTGGGTTATTCGGTTTTTAAAAATAAATTTTAACACCCAATACCCAAACCAAATTTTTCAAAACCAAACCAATCCAACCAAATAAGTTATCGGTTTATTTGGTTCGGTTCTCCATAAAACCAAATAAGAATAAGATGTATAAAAGGTGAGTTATCATTCAAACTACTACTGTACAAAGCAATATAAAAATTCGAACTACGAAGCTGTAACAAATCAAACCAAAATAAAATCCAAACAAAACATCAAACTGAGTTCGAAACAGAAGAACAAACCAAACCATGCAATTGTTCATACTTGATGCGTGGTTTTGCGACCTTACAACAGGTTTTACCTCTCGAGGGATCTCAAGAGGCTTACAACCCCACCAGGCAGTGTACCTGACCGATGTAGTATAGTGTAGTGGTAAGTACGGGGGATTGATCGTTCTCCACAGGGAATAGTGTCGTTAGGATTGAAAAACTACTCTAATAGGTCTAGGGGTGAGAGAAGATTCTTTTTATGTTTTTATAATTTTATGAAAACAAGTAAAATCTCGGGTTTGAAAGAGTGGGCGGAATTAGTTGCTAATCAACTAACCCAAATAACTACGAATGCAAATAAAATAAAATAACTGAAAATAAAAAGGTTGATGAAACTTATGTGGAGAGAAATGTGTTTACTTAGATTTCCTTACTCCCTAACTATCTTTTACCGGTTGATTAGTGTGTATTAATTGCGTGGATGACCGGTGTATTCCTTAATACCAATCGTGGGGTGGCGTACGTACTTCCCCAACTCTATAAGCTCCTACTTCACTCCTATGTCGAGCCGGCTAAGAAGCTCCTAACATGGGATCACTAGAATTCGCTCATGCATTAAATACAACCATAAAAACCTTAGTACGCATTGGTTCATGTTTCTTAAGACGCTCAAGCAAGTTACCGAATAGGAAGTTAGCCAGTTTTCTTAAGCCTAACATAGATGAACAATCATCCAATACAACTAATAACACACTAATAATCAACAATCAATAGCTAGGTTTCATTAGATCTAAGCAAACACAAAGAAAACCTAGCCTAGCATGTTAAACAAAAGACAAGAACAAGATAGAATCAAACAACACATAGACATATTGAATGATTAATTGATAACTTATCTTCAATGTAACATGGAAGATCTCAAGGCAAAAAGCCTTGAAAAAGCTGCTAAAATCGTCTTAGGGTTTCCTCCCAAAAGGTTACACACAAAGTTCCACACTAATGACAAAAAATTGCAAAACTATATATAGAGATTAAGGGCTGACGGCGTCACGTTATAGATCCTGACGCCGTCACCTCGCCGCTTTTAGGGTTCCCGGATGGCCTTCCTGACGCCGTCCCTCTTTAGACCTCCAAAATCCTTTCTGGCTTATCAAGGCTTGACGCCGTCAGATTATGGCTTGACGCCGTCCCTCTTTAATTTAAGCCGTGACGACCTTGATCACATTAAAGGGTGACGCCGTCAGATTTTTCATGCAAAATTCTCTGGCTTATCATGAGTAATTTTCATATCCACTTCTTTTTCTTGCCAAGCCATGACGCCGTCTGGGGAAATTCCTGACGCCGTCAAAGGTACTTTTCAGCCGATTTTGAGACTTTGTCGTTTTCTTCACTTTTATGCTCCAAAAACGTCCAAAATGCTTCCTTTTCCAGATTTCTTCTCCAAAGTACCTAAAATGACAAAAGGAACGATTTAGGGCAATATTTGATCAAATAAATACGATTTAGGGCTTAAATGACCCCCTAAAAGCGGTACACTTTTCGCTTCATCAAATACCCTTACACTTGAGATTTGCTTGTCCTCAAGCAAATGCGCTTTTATTCTAATCAAAATACAAGTTAGGGGTCATTTAACGCTAATATAAAAGTAATTGCAACAAATAGTCGTTCCACTTTAATCATAATAAGCACGGAGATTACAAACTAGCACCTCACAAGTAGTGTTTAGATACTCACATCTCTCAAGTGTCATCAAAATAAATCTCATAAATGAAAACGGATAATATCTCTCACTACCTGTCATAGCAAATAGATTACCATAGGCTTGGGAAAGGATCGAAGACCTCCTCCACTAGGCGTAAGCACCTAAGATAAACTATCAAAGAGGGCTTTTACATGGGTTATAACGTTAGGTGTAGGGAAAAGGAAAACACGGTTTTGTTGGATAAAGGATATTTTACTGGTGGCGAGTTAAAGATCTTGATCAATTACATGTACTATACAATGTTGCTAAGCCAAGACTCGACTCAATCTTAAGCTAAAAACAAAATAACAAAAACATAAACATAAAATGAAACGGGATGGTAGTCCGTATGTTTTTTCTACTTTTCTTTTTCTCATTTTTTTTTTTTTGTATTTTTCTTGATTTTTTTTTTTTTTTTTTTTTTTTTTTTTTTTCATACACTCTTGCCCTACCATCCAAAATAATACATCATAGGGGCGTTGCATTCCCCTTACACTTGAACTTTTACATAACTTTACAAATAACTATTCTAATGACTCGAATTAAGATAATCGAAACACTTGGAGTACTTTTAAAATATTTAGCACATATGGGGGTAATAATGTTGTTCTTCCCCATTACTCCATTACACTAGTACTTTACCCATGAGTCCCAATCGTCCCAAAACAATATGTACAAGGATATGACTCGACTTAGCAACCATGTAATCAATTAGATAATTAACTGCAAAAAGGTATAGTCTATAAATGCAGGCTTGAAGATGTAGTCCTGTGTTTGATTCTGCCTTGGAGGATGGATGGTTTGATTGGAGTGGATGAGGCCTTTCATTGATGCTTCTTCTAGGCTGTGGATATGAGGATGTAACTGTATTGGCAGTCTAGCAGGATCATCATGGAAAGGATATGTAGTCCATACACATACATCTCTGTGTTGATAGAAACCCAAGCCAAACAGTCGAGAATAATAAAACAAATCAGGTAAAAGGAATACCCTCCTATTTTTTTTATAATTTGCTTTTATTACAAAATTGTGAAAGAAAAATTACAGAACAAAAAATATAAAATTTCATATAATTTAACTGTTATACCAAAAATTTAATTGTTATACCATTTTTTTCTTAATAGTGTACATATTGTCGCAACGCACGAGTAGCATGCTAAGTACAATAATCTCTCTGTCCCATCAGAATTGTTTATCGACAAAAAACACATAATTTAATATTAGTATAATCATTAATGCTTTCTCTTTTTTACTCTTTACTGAATGAACGTTTTATGATTAAATAATTATTTAAGTTTTTTGTTAAACTTTGTAATAATAAGTTCAAACAAGAGTAAATGATAAATTTGATCTACTTTTCTAATCTCTACTACATATAAAGACCGTATAATTTTACTTAAAACTCTTAAAGTAATAAAAGTATAATTACTAATATACTTTTGATTAAAAATAATAATAACATCCATCATTTAATTAAATCAATCGTTTAAATATTTTTGGTCCTCAAACTTTTATCATGTTTTGTTTCTAGCTCATATAATTTTTTCTCGCAATAATTACAAATTGAGCCATTAAGTATTGCATCAAAAGTCACATTAGAACTGTAAGTTCACAAATATAATTATTTGTTTTTAAAAATCGTCGCTATGCACAAATGTTTGTCTATTTTATTTTTAGTGGCAAATAATTAGATTGTAACACCTCAAGAAACAAAATATATATGAATATAAATTGAAAAGAAGAAAACAATAAAGATAAAAACAAATAAGTAAATGAAATACTTGTAATAGAAAATACAATTGAAATAAATTATTTTAGTCAGCCCACTTGTAACTTCCACTCTATGGTAAAGAGGTGTTCAAAAGTCTCAATATACGAGTCATGTACTCATGTATGATCACATCAAACAGTAAATGCACATACCAAGACATTTACATTTACTTTATACCGATTTGACAAGACTCTTTAATTACAGCGACCAAACTATACACTTTCACTTTTGTTTCGTTGGTGTTTAGTTTTGTGGTGACCAAATTGATGAGCATGCGTTTTGGTTAGGTATTAGGATGGTCACAGTCGATGAACCAAGTTACTTGGGTCACAGGCTGTCACGCCAGATTTCTCTCTCCAGCGATCAGACATGAGCAAAGTGTTACAGTCGATGAACCTTTTTTTTTTTTTAATCAAACATTTGAAAAAAACTTAAAATTCATTAATAATAAAAACATTACAATACTAAATTAAAAATAAGATAGCGATTACAAACGTAAACTAATAATCGAAATTGTAGCTAGCTTTGATTTCTGCCTTAAGCTGCCTAAGATGATTTTGGCGATTTTCGTATGTCGTATTTTGAAAATGAGGACCTCATTCATTCTAGTGTCGGGTAGTTGGGTGTTTGAAATTAAATGAGAATCGGACTTCATTCATTTCTGTGTCGTATTTTCTAGTCATTAAAAAAAAAACAAAAAACAAAAAACAAAAAAAAACAAAACATAATAGAACTTCATGATGCTCAACACCATCTCCCAAAGACCCTTTTTTCCATAATCACCTAAAAATAGATAAAAATGTGTACTTTAATAAAGTTTTAAACTAAAAAGTAGTGTTCTTGATGTTTTTATAAATTTTAAGAAATGGGTTTTAGTATTTTCTTTATAAAATGAAAAGTGTATTTTCTTTTATTTTTGTTCTTACTAGCATGAAATGAAGAAAATAATTAATGATGCTTGGTACAGTAGCAGTGATATAAAATCAAGAGAAAATTATTGTGCTACCCATTTACATGGGTAACTATCTTGAATTGCCCAAACTTTTCTCAAAACTCAAAAATACCCATCCATCTCGCGTATCATCATACGCTGGGTTACGTAGGATGTCGTGGCACAATCTAAGTCGTCCAAAAAAAAAAAAAAAAGGTATCTCGCGTAATACATAACGCATGGAGACGCAGGATGAAAAAAAATATATTAAAAACCTTTTAAAACACATCTCGCGTAAGCTTTTACGCATGGTTACGTGAGATGAGCAAAACAAACCTCGGGAAGGAGCAGTTTCAATAGAATTTTACGGGGAAGGAGCAAGGAGCAATGTTTGAAAAGACCCATGCATGTATAATCCGACCAATTCAAAGATAAAACATGCGAGAGGAAGAGATTAAGTGTTAGGAATATAAATATTCAGATGAAGGCTCGGTCACTCCGAGTATCTACTTAGCATTTATATAGCTCGTAGGCTTATTAATATTAGCTTAGTAATATTAGTATTATTAGTTTTATTAGATTAGTCGTATCTATATTTGTGGAGTGGGTCGGGTCTTTACCCACTGTCAGCTCACTCCACAGCCCACTAGGGGCACAAATATTAGGAACTATATAAAGCCCCTTCCCTCACATGGGAAGGGTGGAACTCTTGTAACTCTTCACACACTAATCTTATTTCTAGATTTTCTCTCAAGGGTTCCCTCTCTCTCTCTAACATCTCACTAACTCCATGGGTTTCTTGATCTTTCAAGATCCAAGACCACCCGAATAGATCCACACAATCATAATGTTAGATCTTACAATTGGTATCAAGAGCCATGGTTAGGTTCTAGTGATTGTGTGTGCTTGGATTTGTGGCTACTCTCTTGATTTTTTATTTTTTCTTATCTTTTGGTTTGAACACATTCTGTCGAATCTTGGTTGTACGAAATCCATTTTTCTTGTTTGCAACATTTATTGTGGGGTTTTACTGTGTTTAAGGATATCATGGGCCTTAACAGTCATATTTGAAGTTTTGTTCGAATATTGTTTTGTTAAAAAAGATACGGTATTTTTTTTAGTCCTTTGGTTTGAAACTTGTTGACTGCTACTCTTATCTTACATGTTCTTTTTCTCTACTACCA
Source organism: Artemisia tridentata subsp. tridentata (assembly GCA_021014915.2). Classification (NCBI taxonomy): domain Eukaryota; kingdom Viridiplantae; phylum Streptophyta; class Magnoliopsida; order Asterales; family Asteraceae; genus Artemisia; species Artemisia tridentata. The sequence continues at coordinate 2,203,386 of CP139501.1, forward strand.
TTTTTTATTTACCTTTCGGATTGACTGCTGCTACTCTTCTTGTGGTTTCATATGTTGCTCGAATAGTTTGGACTATATGAGACTAGTTTAGTGTCTTGATAGCGTGTTTCATAAGTTCATTGGTGGATTTGAGTAAATTCGTGAGTTATGTTGATGTTCTTGGTTGCTGTTTGTGTCATGAGGTTCTTAGCTGAGTTTTGATGAAAGAGAAATCCCAGATCCGGTTTTTCTGGGAAAGTACGAAAATGACAGCTCGGTTTGACTGGTCAAACTGCTACTTGCGTTTTGTGGTACTAGCGTTTTGTGTTCTAGCGATTTGTCTGAAAGTACGAAAGTGACAGCTTAGTTGACTGGTCAATGGTGGCGATTTGTGTGTAGAGTTTTGCCTACTCAAGACAAATTATCAAACTAATGAAAGGTTATGCTACCAAAATCTTAACAGATCTTGCGTTTTGTCTGTCACCGTCAAACCAAAACAAATGGCAGTAACTACGACTCAAGAGAAACAGAATTAAGATGTAAAGATTAAGACCAGTCGACCACAAGCAACCATTTGACCATAATTGTTGACCACTATTATAACGAGAAAACATCACAAGTTAAAATCACAACGAGAAAACAGCAAAACGTCAAGACCAACTTATGCTGGAAAATCAACATCACTCCCTTAACATGTCCATAACAACACCATCACAATACAACAACACCAACCCTTCTCCTAACCTCAACAAAGCTAATAAAAAGAAGATCTCAGGCGTCCCTATTCGTGTGGAACAATTTTTCCATAAGACTTTTAAAGATCTAAGCACGAAAAGACATTTTCATCATCGATCTATTTTGAGGACCAAGCCTCATGATTAATATCCGAACAATTAAAAGAAAAATCAAAACAATTAAATGTTTTATCTTCCTTTTATTCGGTTTGTAAAGCAAACAAAACACATCATTACCTACCCGAGATCTTATATCAAGATCTTGAAGTTACGTTCTTCACCGCTTTTTGATTCGTGCTAAACCAAAAGAAATTCATACGGGTTTGTGATTGTGTTATGGCTGTGAGATCGGTTTGATGTTCTTGATGATGATAATTAGATGAGTTTGATATTAGTGGAATTTGGAGATCATTTTATTCTTGTGAAGAAGAGAGGGGCGGATTACTTGAGAAAGATTTGTGATTGGGGTTCGAGTGGTTGTATTGGCTGCGTGATCTATGTGAGATGAGAGGGGCAGATTAACATGGGATTAGGGTTTGGTTGACTGATTTTGAAGAAAGGAGATAAGTGATGAGGCGGATTAAAATGAGAAGTAGGGATTAGGGTTAAGTGTATATATTATACACAAATTCTTGGCTTATGATCGGGTTTTGAATCATGGGTTGGATCGGATCACTATGTCATTGTGGACCAAATTCTTTTGGGTTGTGTGAAGATCGTTGTAGCTCTTAGACTAGGTCTAATATTATATCTAGGAACACATAATAATGAATGCGGAATATTCAAACATAGAATCAACAATATTATGAACAAGGTTTATTCATCATTACTAATATTATTTACAGCCCCAATTCTACTTGATCAAGGTAGAACTTGTTGACCTTGAGGCTGCACTAACTAACTAACTAACTAAAACTCTAACCCTAGACGTTTATAACTTACGTCTAGGTTACACACACACACCTCTAATCGACTACATCTTGTAGTTTGTGCACGTCTAAAACTAATGACCTAATGTCTCTTTATATAATAGAGATCATCTAGGTTTACAAGGAGAATTATAATACAATAAGGAAACTAAATCTTTTAAGTAAATCTTCTAGAATCTTCAAAATTCTCCATCTTTTTGTAGTTTCCCTTCTTGTCACATTAAGTCCTTCAAGTTTCATTCTTCTTGTTTTGTCTCATCAAATCTATAAAACCCAACAATCTTCCCCTATTTGATGATGACAAAACAAAGACATTCTTGTACGAACTTCCCTAGACGAAGTTGAGATAATTAAATCTCGCCATGAATGAAACAAGTCTTGTCTTCCCCTTAAGTTATGCCATACCACTCCAAATCTCTTTTAACATCTCTTCCCCTTTTTGTTATCAACAAATAAAGAACGTAAGGAATAGAAAATTCCCCTCGAGTGGTGCATGTAGATGATTAAACATTCAATCAATAAGCTTCCCCTGAAATCAATGTGTTAATCATCTCTTGAATCTTCAATTCTGTAGGTTCCTTGTAATGATTACTTCGATGTTATGTTTATCTTCCCCTATTTGTTGATGACAAAACAAAGACATTCTTGTACGAACTTCCCTAGACGAAGTAGAGAAATTGAGATAATTAAATCTCACCATGAATGAAACAAGTCTTGTCTTCCCCTTAAGTCATGCCATACCACTCCAAATCTCTTCTAACATATCTTCCCCTTTTTGTTATCAACAAATAGAGAACGTATACAATTATAAACTTCTCCTTGAGTGATGCATGTAGATGATTAAACATTCAATCAATAAGCTTCCCCTGAAACCAATATGTTTACATCATCATTTGAATCTTCAATTCTGTAGGCTCCTTGTAATGATTACTGATGAAGAAAACCAAATATAACGAACTTGATGAAGAAGTTGAATTTCCCAAACCTTCGTCTTATATCTTGCACTATCCACGTCTCTTTGTGACTCCAAACTTATCTTAGAAGTAGGCTACTAGGACCTCTTGATAAATCCTCAATTATATGAGACACTGAGCACTACAATGTAACTCCTTTAAGTGATAGAAAATGTGAGCATTATGCACCGTAATTTGTAGATCACACATCCTTGCTAGATTTACCAAGTCTTTGTCACTGCAATAACACAAACATAAGAACGCGCACCTGTGAAACTCAACTACAACATCAAATAAATGATATTCAACCTTCTTCGTAATCAATTAATCCAATAAGAACAAATACGAGCCTTTTAAAACCTTTAAGAACATAAACCAACTAACCATCTTGTGTGTGTGAAACTAATAACCTGTGTGTGTAAAACCATCTCAATCATATGTACTTCCCCTCACTGCTCGTAAATCATGCATAAACTTATAATAGCAGATTCAAAATTCAACAGCAGTACTTTCATAAAGCTAGCAGTACTTTCAAAAAGCTAGCAGTACTTTGAACGAGTAGCAGTACGTTGCAGCAGTATGTTGCAGCAGTACCTTAAACATAACAGTACGTTGAAGTATCTAATGAGCAGTACTTTTCTCTAATGTAGCAGTACATTAAATAAAATCATAGCAGATCAAAAGTACCATGCGATAATATAATAATCGATCAAATTCAGTACCAAATTCATGAATTTCACCGACCAATGAAAAAATTAATGTCCACGAATATATTGAATTTGCACTGACAAACTTTTTCTTTTCTTCTGATCTGTACTTGTCGACACAATTAATTGACATAGAAACCAACAATTAATTAATCGTTGTAGGACCTCCTTCCACCAACCAATTCTTACCAATCAGTACGAGATGATTAAACGCCTTCCCACTTAATTCGATCCACAATTAATGCTTCGACAACTTACACAATTGAATACAATCGAATTCAGAACTTCACCGACCAATTAGAAACCATGTAGTACGAATTGTGAATCAAGTCACGGTCCCACAATGAAGAATAACCAATCAATAAAGTGAATAACCACCGACACCTCTGTATGATCCGATACAAAAAAAATAGCGATTTAAAAACAGATCATACCTTCATCAATACTGATTTCTTATCGACAGAAAAACCTTGTAATCATCCCTAGATCGAGAGCCCCCCGCTCTGATACCAATTGTGTAGAATCGTTGTAGCTCTTAGACTAGGTCTAATATTATATCTAGGAACACATAATAATGAAGGCGGAATATTCAAACATAGAATCAACATTATTATGAACAAGGTTTATTCATCATTACTAATATTATTTACAGCCCCAATTCTACTTGATCAAGGTAGAACTTGTTGACCTTGAGGCTGCACTAACTAACTAACTAACTATAACTCTAACCCTAGACGTTTATAACTTACGTCTAGGTTACACACACACACCTCTAATCGACTACATCTTGTAGTTTGTGCACGTCTAAAACTAATGACCTAATGTCTCTTTATATAATAGAGATCATCTAGGTTTACAAGGAGAATCATAATACAATAAGGAAACTAAATCTTTTAAGTAAATCTTCTAGAATCTTCAAAATTCTCCATCTTTTTGTAGTTTCCCTTCTTGTCACATTAAGTCCTTCAAGTTTCATTCTTCTTGTTTTGTCTCATCAAATCTATAAAACCCAACAGGCTGCTATTGGACTATGAATTTTGAGCCAAATTGTCAATATTGAAATATGAAACGCGGCCGGAAAGTGTGATACAAAAATTCTTATTGACTTGCGCATTGGACATGGGTATAATATTGGTTGGATGCTCATTTTTTTTTTGTCTTTAATATTTGGTGAAAAAGGTGTGGTAGTTTGGGTTATTACAAAACTTTACAAGGACACACACATCACGGCTTGTATTTGGGTATATGAATGTCAACGTGATCTCAGAGTTGGGAATTTGGCAGCGCTGTCCCATTGGTGTCCACAATTTGAGTGAGCCTGCAATTTTTCTCTTTGCGATTCAAGTTACAGTTGACAAATTATGATTTGATTAATTGCGATTGGTCAAGTTGCGTTTTGACTCGTTGCAATTTGACGAATTGCGATTTGACCAGGTGTGATTTGACGTTGCAAGTTGACACTTGCGATTTGACTTATTGCAATTTGGTTGATTGCGATTTGACTTGCTGCGATTTGTCAAAACTGTGACTTGACGTGTTTCGATTTGATCAAGTTGATATTTGACTTCTTTGACTTGAATTTTGAAGATTGGTATTGCAATTTACTCTTAGTTGTTCCTGCTGATTTTACGGTTTCTCTTGTTGATTTTAGAAAATCCCGCGAAAGATTCGATTTCTCGGTTTAAATCTCCAGAGCTGTAAAATCCCGTGAAATTAATATTGGACAAGTAGGCTGGACCAGGATTTAGACATAATAAAACTTACGGGGTTTGACTATGCTGTTTTCGGGATATGTTTGTGCTACGAGATCGGCAGGAATTGGGAAATTATGGTAACTTGGTTGGTTTGTTAATTCACGGGTTGGTGTACTTAGTGTCTCAAACATCTCGGGGTTGGATGGATGCACGATGTTTGATGACCCTTGCTTGAGCGTATTTATGATGATTAGTCTTGGAAGTTCAAGAAGTGGATATATACAATAAAGGATGGAAGGTTGGGTATATATCACTACCTATATTTAAAGGAGTTACGTTGTTGTGCTCAATATAGGTTCTAAATCACAAATTTAGTGCAAGTATAAGTCGCGAACTTGTCCTTTATCAAGCTTCATCAAGTGATTGTTGGTTCTCAAGCTTCTAATGGGATTGTAGTACAAGATCTTCTCAGGAGTGGTCAGACTTAAAGACGGGAGGTGGTTTGTTCAGAGACGTGTTTTAACGCGTTACACATTCTATAGTTAAACATATTTCATCAAGCGGTGTTGGCATATTATGAGCTTCAGGGAATTTTTAATCTGCTAAACCATTGATGAGGAGACAAACGAGGGGTTACTACAAGAGAGTCTTAATCACCATCTTCGTTGCAGTAGTTTTATTTATCTCTTTCCATGTCTTATGCCTGACAAATTCACAAACATCACAGACTCTCAGCTTTGGCAAAAAGGTCATTTCATGCCCTTTTTGAGGGGGAGAATTAGCGCGTGTTTCCTAGCGGTTCCGTCTCCAACGGTGGTTACAGCGGGTCAGATCGTATCGGTTCAGTCTCCAGCGGTTTGTATCTTAACAGTTCCGGTTACAGCGGGTCAGATCATAGCGATTCAGGATTCAGTGGTTCAGTCTCCAGCAGCTTGAAGATTAGCGGCTCCAGTTTCAGTGGTTTAGCTTTCAGCGGGTTGGCTCTTAGCGATTTTCCTAAGATTTCAGCGGTTTGATACTTACTGTTGTGCAGTTTGTTCTTGAATTTATTTATCGGTTAAATCTCAAGAACTGTAAAATCCTGTACACAGTACGACATCTATTCCATGCTCTGCACCTGATAACATCCAAGCAGCTGGGTCAGACAGCTATGTTTGATAGGACTGACAATGAGTCATGGGCACTGCTAAGAATTAGCGCATGTTTCTTCTCCCTTTCACTATTCAACCGCACAAAATGATCACTAAGTTAATTTGGTATTCTTTGTTTGAGAATGAGGTTCGATTTCACGAAAGAGTCTACCTATTTTATCTTGAAATCGGGGATGGTTGGATGCATGATTTCAATGATAACTTGCTCATGCTTAAGATGTAAGTTGAAGACTTGGGTTATCTAGTTTCCAGAAGTCGGGGTGGATGGTTGAAGACCTGGTTAACTATCACTTAAAGGAGATACATTGTAGTACTCAGTGTCACACGTAGAAGACGTTGTGGATAATCACAAGAGGTGATGAAAGTCTCATACTTTTTCAGGATAACATTACGTACTTAGAGACCTAACACCGTTCTTCCAACAACAATGCAAGCTTAGGTAACAAATTTGAGTAATTCTACTTCATTTGCAAGATTGGTATATCGGGTTTCCTTCATCAAGTGGTCACAAATAGTTGTTTGTGTACGAGGTTGGTTAGTTGGACAAAGGTTTTAAAAGTTGTGATGTAATCTGTAATTCTCACAAGATATTCTTAACCCAAACTGATGCTCACCAAAATCGAATCAGTCATGCCACATTTAATCTGTTACTGTCTCACGGTTTCTTCTTGGTTTTGTAAAATCCCGCGAAAGAACTTATTTCTCGGTTTAAATCATAGATTTGTAAAATCCCGTGATGATGGGCTATGCGCTCTTAACCATGATCGGGTTAAAACCATTATCAAAGTTCAGCTATAACATCACAAATGGCTGGATCGGGGCAGTTAATCGACAAGATGTGACTACGGCGTTAGTTCAGTATTATTTATTTGAGGCTGAAGTGAAATTTCATGGGTGCGTGTACTTAGTATCTGAAGATATCGGGGAGGTTGGATGAAGATTCTTCGAGATCCTTGTTCGAGCATTCAACAGTTACAATGACGAGGACTTGGATATCTAGTTATTTTTTCTTTCTCTCTATTACAAAATAACTATCACTTTAAGGAGTCACGTTGTAGTGCTCAGTGTCACACGAAGTTGTGGATATCCAAGAGGTGATGTACGTCTTATACTTGATGGTTGGTTGGTTGAAGAGTATAGAGTACTTAGGGATTCGATGCTGCACGAAGTCTCTACACCGTTCTTTGTCTCGCATTAGTACAAGTTTAAGTCACAAGTTCGGGTTATGTTACTTCAGTCTCAAGTTCATCATATTGGGTTTTTCTCCATCAGTGGTCACGACATCAAGCCGATTGAATGATAATGGGGTTGGTAACGAGTTAGATGAGAGAAGTAGAAAAGAGAGTTATGACGTCTGTACACATCAGTGCAGGCCTCGCTCTTCATCATAATGACGTCTGTACACATCAGTGCAGGCCTCACTCTTCATCATAATGACGTCTGTACACATCAGTGCAGGCCTCGCTCTTCATCATTATGACGTCTGTACACATCAGTGCAGGCCTCGTTCTTCATCGACAATGACGTCTGTTCAAATCAGTTCAGGCCTCGTTCATCAAAGAAAAGAAAAGTGTGCACTTGAGCACACTTTATCTTCAAAAGAAGAGGAGTCTTCTTATTTATGGCCATTCTCATCAACAAGTTTTATGCTCTTTCCGTGCTTATTCAGTCTTCAAGTGGATCGGTGCATATTGGAGTATATTTTTATTCACGTATTCAACCAAAAATTGCAGTTGACAGGCATATGCAATTTTTTCAGGGGGGGAAAGGGTGAATAAACAACATGTCAGTCTTCAAGAACCGTCAAGTGGAGCTACTTACCGTTGATGGTATTCATATTCACTAGTTCAATCATCAAAAATTGCAGTTGGCAGGCATATGCAATTTTTGAGGGGGGGAAAGGGTTAATATTATTCTACATGTTGATTGATGATTGAGAAATGGTCATACGACTCCTGAATACGTCAGTTCAGGAGTCGTGCAAACCATGTTTCTCCAACACTACATCTTCATCCGTCTATCAAGGTGTTGAAGAACATGGTCATGGAATGCTAATCATCTTCTCACAGGCTGGTATAATCAGTAACAAAAGGTTTCTAGTCAATGCTTCATGTACACGTTATTACGCTGCATGTACACATCATGATGATGATTCCGATTAATCGTAACCATCATGGGGGAGAAAAATGTGTACACCAAGGATGCACAACAGGTTCATGTGATCGGGCTTAATCATTTATTCCGGTGTTGATAACCGCAGAGATGATCAGTGGTTCAACTTGTTACCTTGGTATTAACGTTTCACTGTTACGTCATGGGCTGATTAATCGTAACCATCAGGGGAGAGAGAATGTGTACATCAAGGACGCACAACAGGTTCACGTGATCAGGGCTTAATATCCAAGGATGGATACATACTATAGATGATCAGTGGTTCAACTTGTTACTTTGGTGTTATACTAAAGATTGAAGAAGGTCGAGTCGTCAGTCTATTCTACATTCTCTGTTGTGTGTTATCATCTCATGTGTATGTTGCGGGCTGATAGGTTATATGTAAGGTTACTGGAAGGCATTTGTTGAGATGAAGATGGTTGGTATTCTGTTCCTCCATATTGGGCAATCTTGAAGAAGGTCGAGTCTACAGTCTATTCTACATTCTCCGCTATGTGTTAGAAGACTAAAGACGACATGCATTTGGTTATCAAAAGACTTCTTCATATTATGGGCGTTCATCCAAAGTCTTCTTTCTATTATGGGTGTTCATCAGAAAGGTTGTCAAGATTGGGGGAGAGCACTAATTAGGGGAGAGTGAAAATCCAGAATTAATCCCTAATTAAATGTGCTCACATTGCTCTTCAGCAAGTAAAGCGATGGCAGCGGAGATATTCAGGAAGCTGAGGAGTAATGGTTTTTGCTTCGTATCCTTGTATATATTTGCTTCATACATTTTTGTTCATATCTTATACCATTTTGTAAATAGATATATAGAAAACATGCAAATTGTAAATAGAGAAACGTAAAACCAGAAAAACCATAAAAATTGAAAAATAGAAAATACCAAAAATAGTTTCACCTAGGCATGTCTTCTGTTTATCGATAACATTTACGGACTTAGAAATGTCATTCAATAATGGCACGGGTCTTTAAATGAAGCTCGAGCAGAAGTTAAAATGGATGGTTAAAACATGTCTATATGGCTTGCTATTACTTCAGATAGCAACCCGTGCTTCAAAATGGGGAAAGCACGTCGCCAAAAAGACGGTTGTTCCTCCAACTGGGTGGTGTTCACCTGGGCGTGGATTACTTTATATCCATGTTTCTCCGAATTGATGTACGTTTCAGTGCATCATTTCGTGTATAAGAAGAGAAATCTTCTTTTCACCAAAACCCTCTTTCGTTTATGATTCTTCAGGAGAGTTTTGGTGTTTCACAAGGTGGTAACTGGACTTAAATTTTCTCAAATACTTGACGCTCAAGTGAATGACTACAGCTTTTTCAATAAGAAACGGGTCATTCATTGAGGGGGAGAGCATTTGATCAAATTTATGACACCTTTTTAAACATTGTGCAACATCAGCAGTGACACTCTCTATTGGCTTGAAGGGGAGTATAGTATGCTCCATTATCAGAACAAATTAAATCAGACACATTTTCTCCCACATTTTTCTAACTAATTTAAATCAATTGGGATCACAAATCTCAAAAGGTTTGAAATTTTTGATCGGGGGAGAGAATGTGATTTAAATATGAAATCTGATAAAATGTGATGATTTGAGCATAAAAGTAAGCTCTCCCGTATGTGTTAAACCATTTTGTATATCAATGCACATATTGAGGGGGAGCAAAATGTTTTGGATGTGAAAGGAAACTCTCCCGTAAGTGCTAAACTATTTTGTATATCAATGCACTTACTGAGGGGGAGCAAAGGATTGGGCATCTCATGCGAGCGTGACTCAGACGTTACAAATGAATTGACGAAACTTAAACTGTCATCAATCGAAAGGATGCGTCTTGGCCGGGTAATAATTTCAAGCTGGTCTAACCAGTGATGTAAGCGTGTCTCGAAAAAGACGTATCTGAGTAGAGTATACCGTTTCGAGAAACTTTATTTGGACTTGACCAGGCCGGGTAATAATTTCAAGCTGGTCTAACCAGTGATGTAAGCGTGTCTCGAATCGGTCATGTTCACTGAAAGTGGATCAATTCAAAAAGTGCGAGCTCCACCCAACTTGTGCAAATTTACAATTAAAACATCGGAGCACAGGTTGAGGGGGAGCATTTGAAAAATATATAACTCTCAAAGTGTTAACAAAATGTGTTTTATTATCATGAACATTTTGAGAGATTTTTCAAGGATTTGGTTAATGGCAATTGTGGAAGAACACCAAAGACCAACCATTTTACTTAATGCATTGGAGTTATAAGGATGGTAAGGTTAGGTACAAGTTCCCACGATCCCGCCAGAGCCGGAGGGATCTACCCAGGGACTATCCACTAGTTAGTGTAGAAGTCCTTAGGTATGATTAAAAAAGGAGAAAAGTGAGAAAGGGAAGAGTGCCGACTGAGATGGAGCTGGATCTGGAACTAACCCAACAAGGTTCTAGTTATGAAGTCTCGGTAAGCACTGAAGGGGTTGAAGAATGAAAAAGAAATGTAAAGATAAAGGGTGAAAAGAAAGAAGCCCTCCTTACACTTTAGGCAGAAACCGGGTCAACACATATGCTGTCAGAATCACTTAGTTGATTGCTGACATTGAAGACAAAGTACCATGGACCCAGTGATACACTGCACAACCCTCCCTAGCCACTCAAGGTCCCTCAAAGGATTCTTGTTTCAATTGTCACGGAGTTCTATACATTTCTATCGTCTCTCTCACTCCGAGTTAGATGATATTGAAAAGGTAGCAGTCCTCTCCAGCCTCCGCTCACTAAATCAAAACACACTATCGAGTCTAGAGCCACGAGATGCAAAATAAGATCTCATAGGAACACATGCTACTTCTACACTAGTTGGTCAACATTAAGGACACCAGTTGTACAATTAAGAGTCCTACGCAGATCTTAGCAATCTGCCAGAACATTTATGAGAGAATTTACGAATGTAATTCTCAATGATTGAATGGAAATTCCTGCCAGGGTCAACATCAAACAGCCCTGAAAGCAGGTCACTTCGGTAATTCCCTGTGGATTACGCTTAGTGATCACGACGGCTCCAAATGGTCTACAGTCGTGGAGTGATCTCCAGCGACTCACCTAATCGTTGATTTACTACGGTAAGATCTTAAAAAACCCTCTGTGGGTTTTCAATTTAGGAACGCTCTTGGTAAGGATTAGAGAGAGTTTTCACACTATGCTGTTAACAATCTCGAAGTCTGAACCTGTAAGTACCGGACGTTTTATTGCTATCTGTCGTATGCAGGAACTTCTGGTGGTTGTAGCTGTTGGATGCTATATGATGCGTGGTTTTGCGACCTTACAACAGGTTTTACTTCTCGAGGGATCTCAAGAGGCTTGCAATCCCCACCAGGCAGTGTACCTGACCGATGTAGTATAGTGTAGTGTCAAGTACCGGGGGATTGATCGTTCTCTAGGGAAATAGTGTCGTTAGGATTGAAAAACTACTCTAATAGGTCTAAGGGTGAGGGAAGATTCTTTTTTGTATTTTTTTATATTTTTATGAAAGCAAGTAAAATCTCGGGTTTGAAGGAGTGGGCGGAATTAGTTGCTAGTCAACTAACCCAAATAACTACAATTGCAAATAAAATAAAATAACTGAAAATAAAAATGTTGTGGAACTTATATGGAGAGAAATGTGTTTACTTAGATTTCCTTACTCCCTAACTATCTTTTACCGGTTGATTAGTGTGTATTAATTGCGTGGATGACGGGTGTATTCCTTAATACCAATCGTGGGGTGGCGTACGTACTTCCCCAACTCTATAGGCTCCTACTTCACTCCTATGTCGAGCCGGCTAAGAAGCTCCTAACATGGGATCACTAGAATTCGCTCATGCATTAAATACAACCATAAAAACCTTAGTACGCATTGGTTCATGTTTCTTAAGACGTTCAAGCAAGTTACCGAATAGGAGGTTAGCCAGTTTTCTTAAGCCTAACATCGATAAATAATCATCCAATACAATTAATAACACACCGACAACCAATAATCAATAGTTAGGTTTCATTAGATCTAAGCAAACACACGATAAATCTAGCCTAGCATGTTAAATAAAAGACAAGAACAAGATATAATCAAACAACACATAGACATATTGAATGATTAATTGATTACTTATCTTCAATTGAACATGGGAGATCCAAGGGTATAAAACCCTTAAAAATGGCAGAAAAATCGTCTTAGGGTTTCTCCTCACAAAGTTGCACACTAATGACTAAAAATTATGAGAATATATATAGAAAATCAGATCTGACGGTGTCACGTTATAGAGCTGACGCCGTCACCTCGCCGCGGTTAGGGTTTCTTGATGGCCTTCTTGACGCCGTCCCCCTTTAATCTTCCAAAATCCTCACTGGCTTATCAAGGGTTGACGGCCTTCTTGACGCCGTCCCCCTTTAATCTTCCAAAATCCTCTCTGGCTTATCAAGGGTTGACGGCGTCACACTGGGGCTTGACGCCGTCACAGGTACTTTTCCAGCAGATTTTTGACACTTTGTCGTTTTCTTCACTTTTATGCTCCAAAAATGTCCAAAATGCTTTCTTTTCCAGATTTCTTCTCCAAAGTACCTAAAATGAAAAAAGGAACGATTTAGGGCAATATTTGATCAAATAAATATGATTTAGGGCTTAAATGACCCCCTAAAAGCGGTACACTTTTCGCTTCACCAAATACCCTTACACTTGAGATTTGCTTGTCCTCAAGCAAATGCGCTTTTATTCTAATCAAAATACAAGTTAGGGGTCATTTAACGCTAATATAAAAGTAATTACAACAAATAGTCGTTCCACTTTAATCATAATAAGCACGGAGATTACAGACTAGCACTTCACAAGTAGTGTTTAGATACTCACATCTCTCAGGTGTCATAAAAGTATATCTCATAAATGAAAATGAATAATATCTCTCACTACCTGTCATAGCAAATAGATTACCATAGGCTTGGGAAAGGATCAAAAACCTCCTCCACTAGGCGTAAGCACCTAAGATAAACTATCAAAGAGGGCTTTTAAACAGGTTATAACGTTAGGTGTAGGGATATGATAAACACGGTTTTGTTGGATAAAGGATATTTTACTGGTGGCGAGTTAAAGATCTTGATTAATTACATGTACAATATGGCGTTGCTAAGCCAAGACTAGACTCGACTTAAGCTAATGAAAGAAATAACAAAAAGATAAAATAAACATAAAATGAAACGGGATGGTAGTCCGTATGTTTTTTTCTATATATATATATATATATATATATATATATAATATATATATATATATATATATATATATATATATATATATATATATATATATATATATATATTTTTTTTTTTTTTTTTTTTTTTTTGCATACACTCTTGCCCTACCATCCAAAATAATACATCGTAGGGGGGTTGTATCCCCCTTACACTTGAACTTTTACATAACTTTACAATTAACTATTCTAATGACTCAAATTAAGATAATCGAAACACTTGGAGTACTTTTTAAAATATTTAGCACATATGGGGGTAATAATGTTGTTCTTCCCCATTACTCCATTACACTAGTACTTTACCCATGAGTCCCAATCGTCCCAAAACAATATGTACAAGGATATGACTCGACTTAGCAACCATGTAATCAATTAGATAATTAACTTGGGGTTTAAACAAATGTTGTCACAATAATGCACTAAAAATGAGTGCATACAAGGTAGGCTAAGGCGATTTGGGTGTACATTTAAGTGGGGTGTAAACAAATTCTTACTTTAAGTAAAATGCTTAAAGTTAGAAACGAAAAGATAGGCTCTGAGGGGTGTACTAGGGGTATCGTGTACTAAAAATGAGTACAACGCAAAGGGTGTGGGAGAATTACTTGACCAATGTAGCCAATGTAATTATAACAAAAACACAGGTGTAAAACAATGGGTTAATCCTAATGCCTCTTATCATGTAGTAAATCTAACTACACGAATGTAGTCTCACTTGTGGCCTCGGAATGGTCCTAACGCAAGTTCTAGAATCTAAGTGTTACCGGTACACACATCATAGCATAAATGCTTTTCCTACCAATTCTAGGGGCGAACCTCACATATTTGGGGGTGGAAAATTTTTTAGTGGTACGGTTTTGTGCTAGTCATATAACTCCTATCCGTGAGACGCTCATTAAGACCAAAGTTTCACTCCTATATGTTGTAAAAAAAATTAAATTTGGCACTAAAATTGCCTTAACAGGTATTTCTCTCAGTTTTATTACACATCTACCATTAAACAAACGAAAAATTAAGCGTAATAGCATTCTCTAAGGGATCGTACTTTACCCCCCCCCCCCTTACACTTAAGATGAACATTGTCTCCAATGTTCAAATAACAAGATGCAAAAGTAAATAAGGTAAAAGAATGAAATTAAATACTCCCCTGATTCGCTCGGTGGATAAAGAGGTAACATGGTTAGATCTTCTTCCAAGGTAATGTTGAAGCTTCAAGATTAAAGCAGTGACAAAAGCTAGATTCCACATACATCTCCTTGTCCAAAATAACCTGTTAAACCTGAGAAAACAAACACGAAAACCTGCATAACATCGGCGGGATAAATCTGTATAAGGATATAATGCTTGTGGAATGATTATTTTGTAGATTCCTGGAGTTTATAAGTTAGAGATTTAATAAAAACTTTTTATGATTCCGGTAGAAAAACAAAACTTTCAAAAATTTCAGAAAATTAAAACCTGACGCCGTCAGGTTGTAAGGGCTGACGCCATCAGAAATGATCTGACAGAATTCTCATGTTAAGTTTCTGGAAAATTTCTGGAAAAACCTATACCTTACTTCCTGGAATTCCTGCAAAACTTCATTATGACTCGATACAAGCATTTGACTCAAACAATTACTAATATGTATGTTAATTTATTATTGTTATGATTCATGTTCATTTGTTCTAATAAACCGATTTGGATTTCCCTTACACTTAACTTTTGCAAAATACCTTTATATGCAGTTAAGACGAAGTTAAAAACAAGATAAAGCATTTTCACAATTTAGTTTCGAACATGAATCAATAATAATAAAAATTAAACATACATACGGAAGCAAATAAAATCAAACAAACAAATAAATAAACACACAAAGCAAATAAAGCTTGGGATGCCTCCCAAGAAGCGCTTTTCTTTATTAACGAGTCTTGTAGCTAGACTCAAAGTCACAGGCTCTACGTTACTCCATCATCTCGCATTATGACGTATCCCTGATAGATATAATCCTTGTTATTAGGATGGTAATGTTTCAATCGTTCGACATTCGCGGTCACTCCTCCTCCCTTGCTGGTCAAGCTTACTACCCCATCTTGATGTAGACTTTTAATTGTGAATGGTCCGTACCACCAGGGACTTGGTTCATCGGTAGGTGCTTTTGTTTCTGAATGCCTTAGGAGCACTGAGTCTCCTTTCGTAAATTCAACGGGGTTATTGGTCTGCTCATCAGCCTCAATATAATCGTTATTTCCACCCTTACATTCTCTAATCTCATTTTCATTGTAATTCTTAATCCTTGCCTCCCATGCAAGGATTTTCTCTCGAACATTACCACGGATTATACTGGGGTTCGCCTCCATCTTCTTTTGTAGAGCAACATCTCGTATATGACATGGGATCGTTGGGAAGTTTATTGTTTTCTTTCCCTTCTTCATTTGGATGGTATTATTTTCGTAATCGATTTGTGCCCTAGTGGTAGCGAGAAAGGGTGCCCCAAGGAGTATTGGCATATTCATATCATTTCTTTCAATAATCATGAAGTCGACCGGATACAGGAATCCGGCAACGTTGACCAACACATCTTCTGCAATTCCTAACGGGTACTCATAAGAATGTTTTGCAAAGGAGAGTTTAGTACGGGTGATGGATGGCAGTTCGTCGGTTAACTGGACATAAACGGATAAAGGCATCAAATTTGCGTCGGAACCTTGGTCAGCTACCGCATCCAGATGCTTGAGTTTTCCAATGCTGCATGGTATTTCGAAGACCCCGTAGAATTTCTGCTTTTCCACTAACTTTTGTCTTATGAGGCTCTCATACAATTGCCCTCCGGGTAATGTGTCAGATTCATCATCCGGCTTCATTTTCTTGGACTCCTTGTTGGGTAGATGAGTACGTCGATAGTTTCTCACCCAATCATTTATGGTCTCCTTGTTTATTTTGTGCCTCAAGTGATGCCTCACTTGTTGTGACCTTGGCGGTTCTATCATTTGGAGCTCCTTGGAGGGCGTCTCCTTTCCTTTGTCTGAACCGCAATTACAGGCATTGGCGTTTCCAGCATTAAGTGGGACGAGGTCGATTTTGTTGACTTCCATAGTTATCAACTTCCCCCTCTCATCATTCTTGCCCTCTTGGACGATGGAGATGGCTTTGACAAATTTAGTGTTGGGAACTTCAACGTCATTCCGCACCAGCACTTTTTCAGGAGCTTTTGTATTTGTGTATTCTTTCAAAAGGTCCATCATCTCCGCCATCTTCTCTTCCATCTCCCCCTTCTGTTTGTAGACGGCTTCCTCAAATTTTGCCAATCGTTCAGAGTGTTGTGACATGTATTCACCCATTCGAGCTTCGAATGTTGGACTAAGTTCCTGAGGTGGTGAGTTGGGTTGAGCAAGCTTATAGAAGGGTGTAGTATTTTCCCTAAGGGGTGATTTGGACAATGGTATTTGCTTAACGCTTGAGACCGAGTTAACTGTTGCTTTTTGTGGACTTAAGGGTCTCTTTTGTTTTTCCATAAGATATGCAACCCTCTTCTCAAGTTCACTAACGCTTTCCTCGGTGATTTGGTTGGCTTTATCGGGCGATGAATGTGTGTTGACCGCCGAGTGTCCGTCGCAGGAAATTTGCCACAGTTCATCATCGTCGGATGCGAGCTCATCAATGATCTCCCATGATTCCTCGGCGTTTCTATCACGCAATCTGCCTCCGGCGGCTCGATCGATGGCACGCTTGGTGTGGTAGTCAACATGGTCATAGAAGATTTGAATTTGAAGCCAGAGATCTATGCCATGATAGGGACTTTTTGGAGTAAGTCCTTGAATCGAATCAATGCCCCATATAGGGTGATGAAGCGAAAAGTGTACCGCTTTTAGGGGGTCATTTAACCCCTAAATCGTATTTATTTGATCAAATATTGCCCTAAATCGTTCCTTTTGTCATTTTAGGTACTTTGGAGAAGAAATCTGGAAAAGGAAGCATTTTGGACGTTTTTGGAGCATAAAAGTGAAGAAAACGACAAAGTCTCCAAAGCTGCTGGAAAAGTACACTTGACGGCGTCAAGTATTGCTCTTGACGGCGTCATGGCTTGGCAAAAGAGGTGGATATGAAAAATACACGTGACGCGCCAGAGAGTTTCACAATGGAAAGTCTGACGGCGTCACCCTTTAAGGTGATCAAGGCCATCACGGTTTAAGTTAAAGAGAGACGGCGTCAAGCCTTATTCTGACGGCGTCAAGCCTTGATAAGCCAGGGAGGATTTTGGAGGATTAAAGAGGGACGGCGTCAGGAAGGCCATCCGGGAACCCTAGACACGGCGAGGTGACGGCGTCAAGATCTATAACGTGATGCCGTCAGCCACTAAGTTCTATATATAGTTTTGCAATTTTTTGTCATTAGTGTGCAACTTTGTGAGGAGAAACCCTAAGACGAATTTCTGCCATTTTTAAGGGTTTTTATACCCTTGGATCTCCCATGTTTAATTGAAGATAAGTAATTGTTTAATCATTCAATATGTCTATGTGTTGTTTGATTATATCTTGTTCTTGTCTTTTAATTAACATGCTAGGCTAGATTTATCTTGTGTTTGCTTAGATCTAATGAAACCTAACTATTGATTATTGGTTATTAGTGTGTTATTAATTGTATTGGGTGATTGTTTTTCGATGTTAGGCTTAAGAAAACTGGCTAACCTCCTATACGGTAACTTGCTTGAACGTCTTAAGAAACATGAACCAATGCGTACTAAGGATTTTATGGTTGTATTTAATGCATGAGCGAATTCTAGTGATCCCATGTTAGGAGCTTCTTAGCCGGCTCGACATAGGAGTGAAGTAGGAGCTTGTAGAGTTGGGGAAGTACGTACGCCACCCCACGATTGGTATTAAGGAATACACCCGTCATCCACGCAATTAATACACACTAATCAACCGGTAAAAGATAGTTAGGGAGTAAGGAAATCTAAGTAAACACATTTCTCTCCATATAAGTTCCACCACCTTTTTATTTTCAGTTATTTTATTTTATTTGCAATTGTAGTTATTTGGGTTAGTTGACTAGCAACTAATTCCGCCCACTCCTTCAAACCCGAGATTTTACTTGCTTTTCATAAAATATAAAAATACAAAAAGAATCTTCCCTCACCCTTAGACCTATTAGAGTAGTTTTTCAATCCTAACGACACTATTCCCCTAGAGAACGATCAATCCCCCGGTACTTGCCACTTCACTATACTACATCGGTCAGGTACACTGCCTGGTGGGGATTGCAAGCTTCTCGAGATCCCTCGAGAGGTAAAACCTGTTGTAAGGTCGCAAAACCACGCATCAAGTTTTTGGCGCCGTTGCCGGGGAATAGTTATTGTTTAGGTTGAATTTTTATTTTATTAGGTCTACTCACTAGATTCCTTTCTAGTGAGATTTTTTATTTTATTTTTCTAGGATTTCTTTAGTCTATCTTTTTCTTTGTGCCCTTTGTTTGTAAAACCATTTTCATTTGTCACCATGGCGGATGAAATTCCATTTAGATCATTAACAATAGAGGAACAATTACTTTACACGGATAGATTTGCTTCCTGTTGTTCCAATGAATTTTTAAGTGATCTTAGATATATACAAGAGGAGATGGGTATAAAGTTTGATAGGTTTGATGAATTATGTGCATATGTGGCTTCTATTAAACAATCATTGTTAGGATCAACTCCTTTTAATAAGACCCTTTGGAAAAATTTTGAGGAAAGCCTCCTAACCGTGAACCATAAGTTTAATGAATTAATGGGTTCGTATACATCACAACTTGAGGAAACAATTGAGGAGGATTTAGCCGAACATGAGCATATTGAGCAAAAAGACCTAGGTTTTATGATCAATGATTTTGAATCTCAAGGAACACATGATGAATCCTTTAGGCAAATTGAACATAGTAATCATGTTATCGGGGAAGATTCTTATGAATCGGACTTAGAACTTGAAATGGCTAGAGAAGGATTTGAGATACTTAGGAACATGTTTGGGTTAGATTCTACTAAAACACATGATGTGGATATAATTGATATAGAGACAAGGAAGGATGAGGTAAATAACACAAACCTACAAAGTACCCCACAAGTCCTACCATCATTCGAGGCATACACACCGCCCGTGACTTACCCGGAAGAAGTAGAAGGGACTATAGGAACCCCAATTGAAGTAGAACCTTTGGAAGAAACAAAACTAGAAGAAATAGGTTTGAATACTTGTAGTCATAACCTTTCTTTTAGTTCTATGGAAGTTCCTAGTTTTGATGAACCGGAGCCTAAACCAAAACCGTTACCTAATCTTCCATCCTTAGATGTGAACTTAGGAATTGAATTAGGTCCCGATCCACCCATCAAACCATGTAGTCCGGGTAATGTTAAGATTAAGGTAGTAGACTCTAGGCCTTGTAGAGAGGAAGCTAACATAGGAGTGAACCATGACCTTACATACTTACATCACCCATTTATGATTGATCACAAGAAACATTATGGGTTTAAACCGGGTTTATTAGGTCAAAGTGGATTCTTAACTTGGAGTCTCTCGAAGTTGATAGAAGATGATCCCTTTCTAGGAGAAAATCTCAATCCGCCCACTAACCCAATTGAAATAGGTAAGGTTATAATGATAGGATCCCGCACCTTTGAGCATATAATTCACCCGTCACTCTTTCCTCACGTGGCATATTTCCACCCTAAGGGTGTGTATCGCTACTTTCACCCACACTTAATCCTAAGTGTAGGGAAAACCTCCCCTATTTCCGTTAAATAAGGGTAGAGTCAGGCTCGTGACTCGAACAAAAACAAGCGCTTCTTGGGAGGCAACCCAAGCTTTATTTGCTTTGTGTGTTTATTTATTTGTTTGTTTGATTTTATTTGTTTCCGTATGTGTGTTTAATTCTTATTATTATTGATTCATGTTCAAAACTAAATTGTGAAAATGCTTTATCTTGTTTTTAACTTCGTCTTAACTACATATAAAGGTATTTTGCAAAAGATAAGTGTAAGGGAAATCCAAATCGGTTTATTAGAACAAATGAACATGAATCGTAATAATATTAAATTAACATACATATTAGTAATTGTTTGAGTCAAATGCTTGTATCGAGTCATAATGATGTTTTGCAGGAATTCCAGGAAGTAGGGTATAGGTTTTTCCAGAAATTTTCCGGAAACTTAACATGAGAATTCTGTCAGATCATTTCTGACGGCGTCAGGCTTTACAACCTGACGGCGTCAGGCTTTAATTTTCTGAAATTTTTGAAAGTTTTGTTTTCATAAAAAGTTTTTATTAAATCTCTAACTTATAATCTCCAGGAATCTGCAAAATTGTCATTCCACAAGCATTATATCCTTATATAGAATTTATCCCGCCGATGTTATGCAGGTTTTCGTGTTTGTTTTCTTAGGTTTAACAGGTTATTTTGGACAAGGAGATGTATGTGGAATCAAGCTTTTGGCGATGCATTAGTCTTGGAGCTTTTACATTCTCTTGGAAGAAGATCTAACCATGTTACCCCTTTATCCACCGAGCGAATCAGGGGAGTATTTGATTTCATTCTTTTACCTTATTACTTTTACATCTTGTTATTTGAACATTGGGGACAATGTTCATCTTAAGTGTAAGGGGAGGTAAAGTACGATACTTTAGAGAATGCTATTACGCTTGATTGTTGTTTGTTTAATGGTAGATGTGTAATAAAACTAAGAGAAATACCTGTTAAGGCAATTTTAGTGCCAAATTTAAAATTTTTTACAACATATAGGAGTGAAACTTTGATCTTAATGAGCGTCTCATGGATAGGAGTTATATGACTAGCACAAAACCGTACCACTAAAATTTTTTTCCACCCCCAAATATGTGAGGTTCGCCCCTAGAATTGGTAGGAAAAGCATTTATGCTATGATGTGTGTACCGGTAGCACTTAGATTCTAGAACTTGCGTTAGGACCATTCCGAGGCCACAAGTGAGACTACATTCGTGTAGTTAGATTTACTACATGATAAGAGGCATTAGGATTAACCCATTGTTTTACACCTGTGTTTTTGTTATAATTACATTGGCTACATTGGTCAAGTAATTCTCCCACACCCTTTGCGTTGTACTCATTTTTAGTACACGATACCCCTAGTACACCCCTCATAGCCTATCTTTTCGTTTCGACCTTTAAGCATTTTACTTAAAGGAAGAATTTGTTTACACCCCACTTAAATGTACACCCAAATCGCCTTAGCCTACCTTATATGCACTCATTTTAAGTGCATTATTGTGACAACATTTGTTTAAACCCCAAGTTAATTATCTAATTGATTACATGGTTGCTAAGTCGAGTCATATCCTTGTACATATTGTTTTGGGACGATTGGGACTCATGGGTAAAGTACTAGTGTAATGGAGTAATGGGGAAGAACAACATTATTACCCCCATATGTGCTAAATATTTTAAAAAGTACTCCAAGTGTTTCGATTATCTTAATTCGAGTCATTAGAATAGTTATTTGTAAAGTTATGTAAAAGTTCAAGTGTAAGGGGAATGCAACGCCCCTATGATGTATTATTTTAGATGGTAGGGCAAGAGTGTATGAAAAAAAAAAATCGAAAAAATCAAGAAAAATACAAAAAAATGAGAAAAAGAAAAGTAGAAAAAACATACGGACTACCATCCCGTTTCATTTTATTTTTATTTTATGTTTTTGTTATTTCATTTTTAGCTTAAGTCGAGTCGAGTCTTGGCTTAGCAACGCCTTATTGTGCATGTAATTTAATCAAGATCTTTAACTCGCCACCAGTAAAATATCCCTTATCCAACAAAACCGTGTTTATCATATCCCTACACCTCACGTTATAACTCATGTAAAAGCCCTCTTTGATAGTTTATCTTAGGTGCTTACGCCTAGTGGAGAAGGTTTTCGATCCTTTCCCAAGCCTATGGTAATCTATTTGCTATGACAGGTAGTGAGAGATATTATCCGTTTTCATTTATGAGATATACTTTTATGACACCTGAGAGATGTGAGTATCTAAACACTACTTGTGAGGTGCTAGTTTGTAATCTCCGTGCTTATTATGATTAAAGTGGAACGACTATTTGTTGTAATTACTTTTATATTAGCATTAAATGACCCCTAACTTGTATTTTGATTAGAATAAAAGCGCATTTGCTTGAGGACAAGCAAATCTCAAGTGTAAGGGTATTTGATGAAGCGAAAAGTGTACCGCTTTTAGGGGGTCATTTAAGCCCTAAATCGTATTTATTTGATCAAATATTGCCCTAAATCGTTCCTTTTGTCATTTTAGGTACTTTGGAGAAGAAATCTGGAAAAGAAAGCATTTTGGACGTTTTTGGAGCATAAAAGTGAAGAAAACGACAAAGTCTCCAAAGCTGCTGGAAAAGTACACTTGACGGCGTCAAGTATTGCTCTTGATGGCGTCATGGCTTGGCAAAAGAGGTGGATATGAAAAATACACGTGACGCGCCAGAGAGTTTCACAATGGAAAGTCTGACGGCGTCACCCTTTAAGGTGATCAAGGCCATCACGGTTTAAGTTAAAGAGAGACGGCGTCAAGCCTTATTCTGACGGCGTCAAGCCTTGATAAGCCAGGGAGGATTTTGGAGGATTAAAGAGGGACGGCGTCAGGAAGGCCATCCGGGAACCCTAGACACGGCGAGGTGACGGCGTCAAGATCTATAACGTGATGCCGTCAGCCACTAAGTTCTATATATAGTTTTGCAATTTTTTGTCATTAGTGTGCAACTTTGTGAGGAGAAACCCTAAGACGAATTTCTGCCATTTTTAAGGGTTTTTATACCCTTGGATCTCCCATGTTTAATTGAAGATAAGTAATCGTTTAATCATTCAATATGTCTATGTGTTGTTTGATTATATCTTGTTCTTGTCTTTTAATTAACATGCTAGGCTAGATTTATCTTGTGTTTGCTTAGATCTAATGAAGCCTAACTATTGATTATTGGTTATTAGTGTGTTATTAATTGTATTGGGTGTTTTTTTATCGTTGTTAGGCTTAAGAAAACTGGCTAACCTCCTATACGGTAACTTGCTTGAACGTCTTAAGAAACATGAACCAATGCGTACTAAGGTTTTTATGGTTGTATTTAATGCATGAGCGAATTCTAGTGATCCCATGTTAGGAGCTTCTTAGCCTGCTCGACATAGGAGTGAAGTAGGAGCTTGTAGAGTTGGGGAAGTACGTACGCCACCCCACGATTGGTATTAAGGAATACACCCGTCATCCACGCAATTAATACACACTAATCAACCGGTAAAAGATAGTTAGGGAGTAAGGAAATCTAAGTAAACACATTTCTCTCCATATAAGTTCCACCACCTTTTTATTTTCAGTTATTTTATTTTATTTGCAATTGTAGTTATTTGGGTTAGTTGACTAGCAACTAATTCCGCCCACTCCTTCAAACCCGAGATTTTACTTGCTTTTCATAAAATATAAAAATACAAAAAGAATCTTCCCTCACCCTTAGACCTATTAGAGTAGTTTTTCAATCCTAACGACACTATTCCCCTAGAGAACGATCAATCCCCCGGTACTTGCCACTTCACTATACTACATTGGTCAGGTACACTGCCTGGTGGGGATTGCAAGCTTCTCGAGATCCCTCGAGAGGTAAAACCTGTTGTAAGGTCGCAAAACCACGCATCATAGGGTTTCGCCTCGACGTTGTTCGAACATCAAGATATCCTTCCTTAACTTGGTAGTTCTTCCTGGTGGGAAAAACTGAGCACGGAAACGAGTGGTGAGATCATCCCAAGAGGTGATGGATCCTGCGGGTAGACGCTCTAGCCATTGACTAGCTTGGTCCCGCAGAGAGAATTGAAAGAGACGCAGTCGGGTCGTCTCTCGAGTGGCAACATCAAGGTCTATGGAATCAACGATTTTGAGAAAGTCCTTGAGATGTTGATTAGGATCTTCGGAACGAAGTCCATGGAATGCGCATCCGCTTTGCACCAACCGGATGGTGTCGGATCGCAAAGGAGTGACATTGGCTCCTTGAGTGAGCTCAATGGTGTTTCGATAGCCATGGTGGCTAGGACGGGAGTAGTCTCCTAAGGTACGGGCTCTAGGAGGTGGGTGTTGTTGTGGTGGTGGGTTGTTGGGATCGAGGATATTACCACCTTCCATGATGTCGGATGGTAATGGTTACGAACAAAGAAACGAAGAAAAAAGATAGACTACAGAAAACCTAGAAAAATAAAATAAAAATCTCACTAGAAAGGAATCTAGTGAGTAGACCTAATAAAATAAAAATTCAACCTAAACAATAACTATTCCCCGGCAGCGGCGCCAAAAACTTGATGCGTGGTTTTGCGACCTTACAACAGGTTTTACCTCTCGAGAGATCTCAAGAGGCTTGCAATCCCCACCAGGCAGTGTACCTGACCGATGTAGTATAGTGTAGTGGTAAGTACCGGGGGATTGATCGTTCTCTAGGGGAATAGTGTCGTTAGGATTGAAAAACTACTCTAATAGGTCTAAGGGTGAGGGAAGATTCTTTTTTGTATTTTTTTATATTTTTATGAAAGCAAGTAAAATCTCGGGTTTGAAGGAGTGGGCGGAATTAGTTGCTAGTCAACTAACCCAAATAACTACAATTGCAAATAAAATAAAATAACTGAAAATAAAAAGGTTTGTGGAACTTATATGGAGAGAAATGTGTTTACTTAGATTTCCTTACTCCCTAACTATCTTTTACCGGTTGACTAGTGTGTATTAATTGCGTGGATGACGGGTGTATTCCTTAATACCAATCGTGGGGTGGCGTACGTACTTCCCCAACTCTATAAGCTCCTACTTCACTCCTATGTCGAGCCGGCTAAGAAGCTCCTAACATGGGATCACTAGAATTCGCTCATGCATTAAATACAACCATAAAAACCTTAGTACACATTGGTTCATGTTTCTTAAGACGTTCAAGCAAGTTACCGTATAGGAGGTTAGCCAGTTTTCTTAAGCCTAACATCGATAAACAATCATCCAATACAATTAATAACACACCAACAACCAATAGTCAATAGTTAGGTTTCATTAGATCTAAGCAAACACACGATAAATCTAGCCTAGCATGTTAAATAAAAGACAAGAACAAGATATAATCAAACAACACATAGACATATTGAATGATTAATTGATTACTTATCTTCAATTGAACATGGGAGATCCAAGGGTATAAAACCCTTAAAAATGGCAGAAAAATCGTCTTAGGGTTTCTCCTCACAAAGTTGCACACTAATGACTAAAAATTATGAGAATATATATAGAAAATCAGATCTGACGGCATCACATTATAGAGCTGACGTCGTCACCTCGCCGCGGTTAGGGTTTCTTGATGGCCTTCTTGACGCCGTCCCCCTTTAATCTTCCAAAATCCTCTCTGGCTTATCAAGGGTTGACGGCCTTCTTGACGCCGTCCCCCTTTAATCTTCCAAAATCCTCTCTGGCTTATCAAGGGTTGACGGCGTCACACTGGGGCTTGATGCCGTCACAGGTACTTTTCCAGCAGATTTTTGAGACTTTGTCGTTTTCTTCACTTTTATGCTCCAAAAACGTCCAAAATGCTTCCTTTTCCAGATTTCTTCTCCAAAGTACCTAAAATGAAAAAAGGAACGATTTAGGGCAATATATGATCAAATAAATACGATTTAGGGCTTAAATGACCCCCTAAAAGCGGTACACTTTTCGCTTCATCACTGTAGCTGGTTGCAGTTGTAGCTGGTTGCAGAAAAGATGCCAATCCACTACCGCATGTTCACACTACATCATCACTGTAATTCAACAAAGTCATGATCAACCAAAAGACCTTCAACACTGCTTCTGCTAACTCTGATGCTGAAGATCATGACCCAGAATAGTGTGAGCATGTCGGCTCGAAGACTATCACATCACGTGGAAACATACTACTGAAAGATGGCTTGAAGATACATGTTAGATGATATTTTCGAAGAATACTCAAAATCATCCAAGACAAAGGAAAAGTCATCAAAAGTTCACTGCTGGATGCACAATGATCAAAGATTTAAGATTTTGAAAAATCAAAGACTAAGAGCTATGAAGACAAGTTCAGAAGATAAAATGCTAGAATTCGAAATATTATTTCCGGGGTGACCTCCCTTAGGGGGAGATTGTTAGGAATATAAATATTCAGATGAAGGCTCGGTCACCCCGAGTATCTACTTAGCATTTATATAGCTCGTAGGATTACTAATATTAGCTTAGTAATATTAGTATTATTAGTTTTATTAGATTAGTCGTATCTATATTTGTGGAGTGGGTCGGGTCTTTACCCACTGTCAGCTCACTCAACAGCCCACTAGGGGCACAAATATTAGGAACTATATAAAGCCCCTGCCCTCACATGGGAAGGGTGGAACTCTTGTAACTCTTCACACACTAATCTTATTTCCAGATTTTCTCTCAAGGGTTCCCTCTCTCTCCCTAACATCTCACTAACTCCATGGGTTTCTTGATCTTTCAAGATCCAAGACCACCCGAATAGATCCACACAATCATAAGGTTAGATCTTACATTAAGTTTGGTAGGGAGGAATTTTGTCTACTTACTAGTTTAAGGTTTGGGACGGATTTTATAAATCATTTTGAAGATGGACCTATTCCGTTTAGGAGACGAGTGTTCCCCTCGATACTTGATTCAGGAACAATAAAAGTTGGTATGTTGTATAATATAATAAAAAGTAAAGAGTTTATTGAGTTGAGTGACGTGGATGTCGTTCGCGTTTGTTTGATATGCGTGTTGTTGTTGGTGTTAGAAAGGACTGAGGTTAGGAAAGTAGTCGATGAATTTTTATTTAGGTTAGTTGAGGATTTAGATGCCTGGAATCTGTATCCGTGGGGGTCGTATGTATGGCCAACCTTGTACGATAATATAAAGGATGCAGCAGTTGTGCGTAGGGCAAAGCACTTTGCCGAGGGGAGGGATCCTGATACAATTCCTAAGTACTCGTTGAATGGATTTATATGGGCCTTCAAGGTATGTCATATATAAATTTGTAAACTTCATGTATATGTATCCTGTTAGCACTTTTTAATAATAATTACTTTTTTTGTAGACGTGGATATTTACATAAACTTCGTCATTTTTTCTTCTTTGTAGTTGAATAAAAGTTTTATGCTATATTAATTCTCCTTATTACTAGTAACAACTATGGTATATCAATACTTTGTTTCTTGATAATGTAGTTGAATTAGGGTTTAACAAAACTAGAGCTTGTTTTTTATACTTTTTTTTTTAAATAGTTTTTTATATTTTTATATTTTCTTTTTAATCCTGCGTAACCATGCGTAAAAGCTTACGCGAGATGTGTTTTAAAAGGTTTTTAATATTTTTTTTCATCCTGCGTCTCCATGCATTATGTATTATGCGAGATGCCTTTTTTTTTTTTTGACGGCTTAGATTGTGCCACGACATCTCACGTAACCCAGCGTATGATGATACGCGAGATGGATGAGTATTTTTGAGTTTTGAGAAAAGTTTGGTCATTTAAAGATAGCTACCCATGTAAATGGGTAGCACAGTATAATAGTAAGAAAAGGAACTGAAGGCTTTTGATATGCTATAGAGTGAGATGAAACCAATGTTTTAAAAACCGGATTTTTCGTCGAACCGGTCAGTCAACCGCGAACGGTTGAACCGTCCGGTTCAACCATTGGTATTTTTTTATTTTTTATTTTTTAAATGCTACTAAACTTGTTACAACCCATTCAAAAATAATACAAAATAGTTATAATCTAAAGAAATAATATGTTTTAATGTTCACAAACAAAAAAAAATAACATTAACGTACACACATCATCATAAAAATTATAAAATCAAAAAAAAAAAAAAAGCGGTTGAACCGGACCGGTCGAACCGGAAAAACCGGTCGGTTCGAACCATTGAACCGGACCGCTAAAAAACCGGGTTTAAAAAATCGGCCTTCTGACCGTGCACCGGTCCGACCGGTCGAACCGGCCTGTCCGGTCCGGTTTTTAAAACATTGGATGAAACACTAGTCACAACAACGTTTTTGCATGATGTACAACATATAGTCTTAACCTTTTCGAATTTGTTTTTTTGGTTTTAATAATCCATTCATGTAGAGCCACGTGTCCCATTTCATATGATTAAGTAAGACTCGTGCTAAAGATTGACTATTGTTTTATGACTTGGGTTCCCAAAACGGGGTTTGTACTTGGCTAAGGTTGCGTTTGGTTCGCTCTTTTGGGTGGGTATCACCAAAAGAAGAAACAAAAATTTTGTTTGGTTGGTTTTGGGCCTATAACTTTGGGAATCAAGGAATGAGATTTCATTCCACCAAAATTTGGTGGGTTTCTCCCAATTCATCCAATCAATTTTTTTTTTTTTTATTTGATAAAATTTTTTCAACCACAAATTATTTATTCTTTTTCTTATTTTATAATTTTTTTCAACCACAAATTATATATAATAATATATTTTCTCTCTCCTACTTTTTTCTCAAATCTTTCAAACCTTTCCCAAATCCAAATTCAATTCTATTCCCACTTGCGAACCAAACGCACCCTTAATTAAGATGATAATTATAAAGATTTGTAGCTAGTTAAATTATTTTCATTTTCCTTCTTTTTATTATACTTGGCAATCATACTTATTTTCCTATATACAAGATTGTGACATATGAAACAAGAAACAAATCAAATTTAGCAATAGTTATGCGTATTTTTTATTTAAGTGGCAGTTATTTTGTTGCCAAAATCCAAAGGTTTTTTACTTTTTAACTCAGAAGTGAGGTAAGTAAATTAAAGGGGTGTTTGTTTTAGCTTATTTGGTCGGCTTTTGAGCTTATTGAGATTTTAATAAGCTCATTATTAATAGCTTATAAGCTCAAGTTAATGTTATAAGCTCAGGTGGATAAGCTTATAGGTTATTAATAATAAGCTTAAGAGCTTATTAAAATCTGAATAAGCTCAAAAGCCCATCATCAAATAAGCTAAAACAAACACCCCCTAAAGTAAATCAGTGAACCGCCCAACTTAAACATCTACGTAGGATTCAAATTTCAAACAAACACACAGAGTAGTAGCCAAAAAAGAAAGAAAATGGAAGAAGAAAACCCCTCAATCTCAATTCTTAGTTTATAGTTTGATCCATAGAGGATCATTGTTCTTTAGAGTTTTCTTCTTTATTATACTTGCTGTTTAGTTTCCGCATAAACACTTGTATAGCATACAGAGGTTCTTGTTTATACCAAGCTCAATCAAGCTCGAAGTACTCGATCCTACAGGTTCGCTCTTTTGGGTGGGTATCACCAAAAGAAGAAACAAAAACTTTGTTTGGTTGGTTTTGGGCCCACAACTTTGGGAATCAAGGAATGAGATTTCATTCCACCAAAATTTGGTGGGTTTCTCCCAATTCATCCAATCAATTTTTTTTATTTGATAAAATTTTTTCAACCACAAATTATTTTTTTTTTCTTATTTTATAATTTTTTTCAACCACAAATTATATATAATAATATATTTTCTCTCTCCTACTTTTTTTCTCAAATCTTTCCCACATCTTTCAAACCTTTCCCAAATCCAAATTCAATTCTATTCCCACTTGCGAACCAAACGCACCCTTAATTAAGATGATAATTATAAAGATTTGTAGCTAGTTAAATTATTTTCATTTTCCTTCTTTTTATTATATACTTGGCAATCATACTTATTTTCCTATATACAAGATTGTGACATATGAAACAAGAAACAAATCAAATTTAGCAATAGTTATGCGTATTTTTTATTTAAGTGGCAGTTATTTTGTTGCCAAAATCCAAAGGTTTTTTACTTTTTAACTCAGAAGTGAGGTAAGTAAATTAAAGGGGTGTTTGTTTTAGCTTATTTGGTCGGCTTTTGAGCTTATTGAGATTTTAATAAGCTCATTATTAATAGCTTATAAGCTCAAGTTAATGTTATAAGCTCAGGTGGATAAGCTTATAGGTTATTAATAATAAGCTTAAGAGCTTATTAAAATCTGAAAAGCCCATCAAATAAGCTAAAACAAACACCCCCTAAAGTAAATGCCCAACTTAAACATCTACGTAGGATTCAAATTTCAAACAAACACACAGAGTAGTAGCCAAAAAAGAAAGAAAATGGAATCAATCTCATCATCATCATCATCAACAAACATAAAGCTAATAATCGAAAAAGGCCCGAAAGAAGGCGAATCAATAGAATACAAATCAACCAAACTCATCAAAATCGGCCGTGTAGTTCGTGGCAACACTTTTCAAATCAAAGAATCAGGTATTTCATCTAACCACATTTCCATTCATTTCGATAATCTGTCCAAAAACTGGAATTTAACCGATCTCGATTCGTCTAATGGGACCTTTTTAAACGCCGAAAAACTTGAACCTGGTGTTCCTACTCCTTTAAATGACGGTGACTGTATTAAAATCGGTGAGTTGACTTCGATTATTGTTAAGATTGGAATGGTGGTTGAGGAGGTTGTTGGATTGAGACGGCGGCAGGGTCGGTCTAGAGCCATTGTTGAGGAAATCAGTGACAGTTACTTAGGGTTAGGGTTAGATGAAAGTGTTGTGGAGGAAGGTGTGGGTAAGCGGAATTTGCGTGGTCGAGGGAAGAAATGCGTGGATACGAAGAATGTGGTGGAAATTGCGAGTTCTAAGAGGATATTGAGAAGTTCAAAGAAGGTCACTGAGGTTCCTGAATTGAGTAAAATACCTGAAGAAACAACGGATGTAGTTGTTGCTGCGGTTGAGCCTAAAAATAAACGAGGTAGGAAGAAGAAATTGTTGCCGGTGGATTTTGTTTCTGAGGGTATGGGTTTAGATGAACAAAAAGCGGCAGAAGCTGTTCCGGTTGTTGGTAGAAGGACGCGGAGAGGGAGAATGGCGGTGGCGGTTGAGCCATTGAAAAATGTTGAAAGTGGTGGAATTGAGGAGAATGTGAACGATGGTAACGAGACTGTCAGAGTTGATGAAGGAAATGAGGCCAACAATGAACCCACTCAAGATCAGGTGGTAGAGAAATTGGTGTTAATGGAAGAAGGTCGTGATGGAAAGGAATCTGCAGTTGAAGGTAGTTCAGTAAAGGGTTTGTCAGAAGCGGCACATGTGGACAAGGGAAAGAAAGTGGCAGAGGAGTTAGAAAATCGACAAGATGGTGCTGAGGGTTCGCTGAAGAAGACTGAACCTGATAGTCGTAAGTGGGATTTGGAGAAGATGACATTAGGCGACTTTTTTGAGTACTTAGAAGAGCAACTGCCTAAACAGATAATTGACGAGTCTGAGAAAATTATTGCAGATTTGGAAGAGAAGGCCCGACAATGTTACAGGATTAGGAAAAAAAGTATGAAAACACAAATTGAGGAAAGGATAAAAATGAAATAGAAAGAAGCTAGTACTTTAGTATTTGTGTGGATAGTTGGTTACCTGGTTGTTAGAGCCTACTAGAGTGTATGTTTTTGTTAGATGATTTAAGAGGGATCAGTGTAATGTTTAGAATTACCTTTCACTAGTTTAAATGAGAAAAACTTTGAGCAGATCTGTTCTTTGTGTATGTTTTGCTGGTTATCCTTGAGTTAAGCGTTTAGGTTTACTGTATATTAAGCAGCTTTGTTGTTTTTTGGGTTGGTTGTTCATGGCGACCCACATGGACTAATGCTTTGCATAGTTGGATGTTAAGTGGTAGTAATTCTATGTGTTTTGAAGTTTTAGAGTGTTGATTGTTTTTCTCAACATTTAAAATTCTTCTTACTACTTATAAAGACCTTATAATCAAATTCTGTTGTGCAATCTTTGACTATTCTAAATCGGTGTTTCCCTAATTCTTGTTTCGCCTTCTCATGGTTACGGATGAATGTGCATCATTTCACTGAGTAAGCTTTTCCTTTTGTGAAAATGCATGTAGAAATATTAAGATTGTTGATGTGTTCATTGTATTTGAATTTCTAGAATGAGGATCCTACGTGGTTTTCCGATAACAAAACTTTATGTTATTTACTCCAATGCATTATTATCCCATTTGGACATTTACGGGAATAATATGGTTATTTTTGTACTACAGAAACTGCTAAAAGGGAGACACTAGAACAAGTTATGGCAAAAGCTCTTTCAAAATCAGGTTCAACGAGGTCTGCTGTTAGTGCGGTTTGCTTAGCTGTCTCTGGAGTTAACCATCCAACAGATCAGCAACGCATTTTAGATTGGCTTAGGTTAGCTACTTAGTTCTCGTTAAATGTATATAACATGTATTTTTTACACTGTATTACACCACAAACTTATTTATAAAATCCTATATTTTCTTGACAAATCGTTAATGGTGTCACCGTGTCACTCTCACAGAACTCCGTGTCATGATGACAATGAAGGTCAAAGCCTATTTTAGGACCACTTTCAACCCTTTCACCTTTAAGTAGTTTCTGGTTATGACCTATTCAAGATAAAGTCATAAAACACCATTCGTATCAACCAAATACAAGTAAATCTGTTGATATTGCCACATGTAGCCCATACAGAATCTATACCCCCTTTAAAATTAGGTCATGGCATATCACAACCTATAATGTACTCTCACACGCCGAATGTTGGCCCATACAGAATCTATACCCCCTTTAAAATTAGGTCATGGCATATCACAACCTATAATGTACTCTCACACACCGAATGTTAATGCTTCTGTTTTCATGGACTCTGCATCTATGTCATCTATGTCTAGAAATGCAATATAAGCCTAGATACTGCTTTTGGTTCTACTCTGCCTATATTTTGTCATATTGGATTTGGCACTGATTATTATGGGGTTATTTCTTGTTCTATATTGTTTCCATATTCAGAGATATATTCCCGAGTGATGTAGAATTTTTTGTCGAGAATGACGCGGTGGCAGCTTTGGCTAGTGGAACAATGGGTTCTAATTGCTGGTACAGGGACCATTGCTTATGGATATACCGAAGACGGGAGAGAAGCCTGCGCCTCTGGTGCTGGGCCCATCTTAGGTGATTTGGGAAGGTATGAATGTGCAATATATTACTTCTTACCTATAACTAGAAGTGTCAATGGAGTAACGGGTCCAAACGGGAAAAACAAAGACCAGTCTTCTTTCTTAGGCATCAAATTAGGTTGCCATAGGAAAACCATTACACTGAAAACTTCTTTATGGCCACCCTACTTATAACAAAAATTGAAAACGGAAACTGCAAATGAGAAATCTTGTAAACTAATTACCCTTGATCTTTCCTATTGAATCTAGTATTGTTTAATATTTCACATAAACAGTTGATGATCATTTCATGATGATAGGAATAATGTTTTAGTTCTGGCATGTTTACTGATCTGTAGTGGATATGGAATAGCTGCAAAGGCTTTGACATCAGTAATAAGGGCATATGATGGGCGCTGTCCAGAAACATCGCTTACATCTAGCATCCTGCACCAAATCCAACTTTCTTCTCCAGATGAACTAATTGGGTATTTGTTTCAGTCACTTTTTATACGATCTTTCAACATCTGTTAACTATTTAGATACACCATGATATAATTGGAAAGATACGTGGGTCAATTCGGGCTTAAAATGGACATTCAATTTTTCAGTATTGGTCCACCGACCCAATCACCCAAAAAACAATTATATTCCAATTAAAAGTTCTTAAAACAACTGGCACCTTAATTTTGATTACAAAACAAAACTATAAGAATTAAGTTTTGAGTTGTTTGGCATGTTCCTTGCCAGCTAAATCTTTTTGATCGACTTGTTCCTTTGTGCCAAAAGTAATTTATTTGACCCGATTGAGATTAAACACAACCTCAAACCAACCCATTAATAAGTAAATGGGTTGCAACTTCTTCCCTGGTGCTCAATAATCATAAATTCACTTACAGGTGGACGTATGCTGATCCATCATGGGCTCGAATTGCAACTTTAGTCCCTGTGGTGGTATCGTGTGCAGAGGCAGGGGATAAAGTTGCAACTGACATTTTGCTTCATGCTGTTCAGGAGTTGGCTTGACTTGGATTGTGTGGGAAAGGTGCATATCTAAACCCATTGGACCCTTATAATTTTACATTAAAAATCAAGATATTTGAATACAATGCATAGAAGGTTGTATGCATAAAAAAAATCTGAAAGTAGAGTTTGGGTGAGTTTCAACCCGTTGGACTACACGTCATTTTGGCTAATCTTTTTGATTTTACCAATTTGACCTGTTTGAGATCAAAGACATCCAAAAATGAACATTTTCACAAAGTATAATAACCGTGAAGTTATTATTAACCCCAGATATTAAATAGCTTAATTAACGTCTTTTATAGTTAAAAATAAAAGTTTACATGAACCAAACTTTTGCTTGTCTTGGCAGATGGAAAGGATAGTTTTCCGCTTGTTATGGTCGGTGGTGTTCTAGAAACAAATAGGAGGTGGGATATAGGAAAACGAGTTATTAGTTGCCTTGTTAAGGATTTTCCTGGGACGCGTCCAGTTCGCCCAAGGTAAATTACAATGTTATATAGTCATCTCATTCTAATGTTGGTGTTACTGCACTTCTTGCTAATTGTGTGACAAGCATAATAACTTTGTTTATATCTCATATATCTTAAAACATGTTGCACCAAAAAGTAATTTCTTCAACATGCAATAACTGTATAAATAAATAAAAAAGGACAAAACATGTGTTAAAAGGTCAAACCACCCCAACCCGAGCAGTTTGAACTGGTGGTAGAAAATGGCCCATTTTGACTTGATCTACCCATCTTGCTACCTGTTGTTGACAATTGTGTGGGTTTTGCCTCCTTAGGTGGAGCCTGCTGTTGGAGCAGCATTGTCTGCGTGGAACTATCTAATAGAGCAATCCCATCAAGAGCATTCAGACGTAGACTACGATTAATTTCTAGCCCTAGGCTCATGTCATTGCAGCCAAAATAGTTTACTGCAACCAAGCTCTGCCCAGAGTGATGGCAGCCAAAAAGTTGAGTGTGTTTGATGTCAGTTGGCTATAAAATAGTATAGCATCAAGGGAAGATAAGAAACTGTAGAGAACAAAACAACATGAACTAGAAAAGAGTGTTTATCTATTGCATAATGTTTATTCTTTTTTTATAGAGTTTTTTCATTTCGTAGTTTTATATTTATATATATTGATGTATAAGTTCAAGTTTTAGAGACATTTTGTCAAGACGTGTTACACCCATCTTTCCATAGAGAAGTGTGCATTATTTACAGATGCTGCCTTAACTGTCTGTGGCGGTTTTTAGTAACAATCTTTCATAGTTGCTATTTAATTAAAAGACTCCATAGAAAGTTGCTAAAAGATAGTATAAGGCTCGGTTGTTTTGCAGGTGAATCTACATTTTCTTCTCAGGAAAGTATCGCAGGCGCCATGCTTTCTTCAGATGGTACTACGCAAACAGTAGTAAAGTATGTCTATAAAGTTTTTGTTTTTTGTTTTTTGTTTTTTTTTTTTTTTTTTTGTTTTTTTTGTTTTTTTTTTTTTATCTTTCTCCAAATCAAAACCGCTTTTCTTTTAGCTATGGAGGATAGGAAAAGGTTGACAGTTAGAGATTTAAAGTGATTATTTGGTAGACAGTAAGACAGGTTAGTAACTTAGCATCTCAGTTTTGCTGATTGTTTTCACCAAAATGGATGGCACAAGTTTTTCATAAGTCTGCATTTTGGTGTTAAAATTACTACATCAGTTGCTTTTTTTTTCTGATATTGTGTAAACTTCCTGCTACAAGCTGTCTTGGATGCTGATATGGCCTCTTTTCTTGGTTGTTAATGGTGAAAATTCTGATTTGCTATTTTTATATGCCTAAGTTGATTTGCGTATAATCGAAATAGGGCAGATCCATAGCTCTATGCTGCTGCTCAATGCTTGTTATTCCATCGAGTTTGAGTTATTTGAAATCTTCTTGGGCTGCACAGGATGTAATTGTCATGGTAAGCTTTCGGGTTCTGCTATGATGATCTTTTTGTGTGTTAAGTCAAGTGATACTCTCATCTGCTACCACAAGCCTTATTATTCTGAATATGCAAAGGGTTCGTCAATTGCTTTTTTTTTTGCTTCTTATTTCCCTTGGATGCTCATATTTGACCGTTATGGACCTATGGTGCATAGTCAACTAACCTTAATAGAGATGCTTAGATTAGGAGAAGATGACAATATGACATTAGGTGACTTATTTTACTACTTGTCTTGTAAATACAACCGCCTAAAAATATAAACTAGCTACGGATTAGACAAAGGAGTGAAGGACGAATGTGAAGAGAATCAAGCTTCTTTGGCAATTGATTAAATTTAAGTTCCTAAAGAAGTGAAAATGGTAAGGGTAAACTAGCTACAGATTAGACAAAGGATGGATTTGAAGAGAATCAAGCTCCTTTGGTTATTGACTATATATTAGTTCAGTTTGGTTATCAAATTTTGATCGATATGTGTACAATTAATTAGGTTTTTTTTCTTTTTATTAATAATTCGTTTAGCTTATATTATAGTTGTTTTTCAATATCAGCAAGCAGAGTCGGTGAGTCACAAAGGTGCTCAAAAACAAACACAAGCTCACTCGGAACTTATGACAAATACTTGGTGTTTATCAAAGCATTTAAGCATGATTTTCTTGACATTTGGCGAATTCCATCTTTGCCATCTTTACAAACATTATTGGCTAGTACAAAAGGTTTTCATCCTTCTTTATAGCATTGCTATCAAAGTAAATCTTTTGATTGGTTTGCAAACGGCTCAATTATATATGTGGGTCCTTTGTAGGTCACTCCACTTCAGGTAACATACTCTGCTGAGAAGAACTTATACCTGCTTATAGTTTTCGGCTGTATAAGTGGACTCTCAGTTCTTCACAGGTTTCTATCTGATAAAAGTACTTCCATCAAATTATGACTATTTACGTGATAATTGCAACTCTCTGATTTTGTACTTATCTGCATCTTATATGATGATTTGTTTCTTTAAGCTTGAAATATTCCAGTCATATGTTCAGTTCTCCCATGGTATTTTAATTTTAATAGACAAAGCTTCTTTTTTGTTTTTCTCTACTTCGAGTATTTGATGTCACATGACGGTCGGTTATTATAAACCCATGTACCGTATCTATCTAATTATCTATGTTAATGTAGTATACTAGTATTTCAAGTATCTAGGGTTCAATTTTCACATCTCATCAGTGTGTAGTTTTATACAATGTTAGATAACATTGTTGGATGATACATGAGGGATCTGTTCTCTATGTAGGTTATGCTAGTTAACCATGAGATCCGCGTTTCGCTGTACTATGTTTCAGGCAGATTTGTTGTTGTTTGGGTTAGGTTGTTCATGGCGACCCAAATGGACTAATGCTTTGCATAGTTGACATTGTCTAACCGGTTTCATGTGTCGTATGTTGAAATGTCAACTACTCGTCTTTCTTTAATGTGCAACTGTATCTCACAAAGTTTGTTCATATACTAGTAACATGTATTTATCCACCCTTGCTCAGGTTGGTCTATCCAGTTTACTTTTTAGCATATTCCTTTTTTTTTTTTTTTTTTTTTTTTTTTTTTTTTTTTTTTAAGTTTAATATTGCTATCAAATCGTTTCTTTCTATTAGTATGAAAATGGTTAAAGTTATCTGTGTTTTTTTAGTTTTTTATAGATTCCTTTGAACGACATTCCATGTCTAGTAACTAACTTTGCTGAGAAAAACTTTTACAACTTGTTCCTGTTTCTCTGAGTAGTTTCTCGGTTCTTACTGGCTTTGTTTGATCATTAATAATATTCAACTCTCTCATTTCATATTTAGCTGCTACATCTCTTATCATTATTAGTTTTTTTAGTTTGTCATATTTCAATCCCGTGCTCAGTTCCTCCACGAGTCTGGTATCTCAATTCTACTAACTACTAAGGTTCTTTTTTATTTTCCTTTTGTATTTTTCATTGTCGCAAGATGATTATTATTAACATCTGTGGTGTTGTTACACAGTTTATTAAATAACTTCAATATTTTAGAAATCTAGGGTTTATCACATTTGCAAGAATCGAACCTGAGTCATTTAATCCACATACAAATACTTCAACCACTAGACCAAACCAGTTTTTGTGATTTACAATACAAAATAAGTAAGTCATGCTTAAATAATTGATATTGTTAAGCTATATTTAAGGAATAGATTATGCATAATTATATAGCACATATCCATTCCTTAATTATAGTTTCAGAATTATAAACTTTAACCTTTTTTAATTGTGTTGTAATATATATGGAACAACCAGGTTATATTCGAGGCACCGATCCATTCTTGCCTCCATCCTCCCCCTCCCTCCTGTAACTCCACATCCACTTTCACCACCGTACCTTCACATCCACCTTTACCACCTTACACCAACAACCACATTCACTCCTGTTTCCCACCTTCACCAATGTAATCCGAAGACTTCAATAGATTCATCATTCAAAAGTGAAAGTAAGTTTTTTTAATTGTATTTTATTGTTGTCATGACTAATTTAGTTATATTCATCTTCGATTACATGTATATGATGTTTATTGATCGGATTTTGAATATTTTCTGTGCAGCAGTACTAAGTTATCAACAGCAGTATATTATCTTACTGCCCGAAATGGAACGGCTCCGGATACTTCATTTGTTTTACGCGGGCGCTATTACAAACGTGGCTATTACCTTACCGATGGGATTTATCCTAATTGGTCTACGTTTGTTAAAGCGTATCGGCATCCAGTTGACCCGAAAGAAAAGAAATTCAAGCGACTACAAGAGGCGGCAAGAAAAGATGTCGAACGAGCTTTTGGTGTGCTTAAGGGAAAATGGAGGATTTTGGATCGTCCTCTCCGGTTTTTCGAGAAAGAAAAGATTGGAAAAGTCGTCGAAACGTGTTGTATATTGCACAACATGATCATAAAGGACGACAAGAGGGCAATATCACCGGTTCATATAATGGACCAACCGGTGCCAGTATCTTATGACCCAAGTGTACTACCGGAGTTACATGACGAAAACGTCCATCATCGTCTCCATATATGATCTTACGGAGCACGTAGCGGGTCTAGACTTGGCATATCTCGAAGACCCAACGGCTCAACCACACCCGATTGACGACTTAATTTAGTGTTATGTAGTTTTTTTTTTTTTTTTTTTTTTTTTTTAAAAATAATGTTGCAATGTAGTT
Source organism: Artemisia tridentata subsp. tridentata (assembly GCA_021014915.2). Classification (NCBI taxonomy): domain Eukaryota; kingdom Viridiplantae; phylum Streptophyta; class Magnoliopsida; order Asterales; family Asteraceae; genus Artemisia; species Artemisia tridentata. The sequence continues at coordinate 2,243,128 of CP139501.1, forward strand.
TCCTTTTTTAGTTTGTAGTGAAATGTTATGTTTTTAATAAAATGTTTGTGTTTGTAATTAAATTGATTTTAGTTTAATGATTAAATTTTTTTTTGGGAGATATGAGAATTTATGGCCGCCAGTGATTTAGGTTGGGAGGTATGAGATTTTATGGGAATGTGTTGGCTGAAACTGATTGATTGAATTTGGGAGGTATGGATACTTCGGAGGTATGACTCCTAGTACCCTAATTTACCTATGGTGGACAAATGGCACGAAGAGTTGTGTGGTATAACATGTTCGTGTGTTGTTGGTGTATTTAGCGGACCAACCACATCCTTCCAATTTTAACTCTAGCTTCGGCTAATTTTATCAAATTTTTGTGGCACTGTGACCATCAACAACCAGCCATATAACGTATTAAATAGCTAAAAGTTGCAAAACATAACCCAAAATTAGTGGAAAGTGTCGTGTATATTAAGTTGGAGGTCCTTGGTTTAACTCTTGCTTTCCAATTAGTTAAGAGATTTTGTGTTGTTTAAATATTTTTCTTATAACAATAATTTTTGAGACTCTTACGTTGTGTTCTTAAGAAAAAAAGGAAAAAAAGTGAAAGAAAGATAAAATAAAGTAAGTGAGAGTAAGTAAAGTGACTTTCACTTCAAAAAATGGGATGAAAGTTTTATAACTAAAATATCACAACTTTCACTCACTTTACTTCCTAAGAAAAACTAGAGAACACAACTAAAATCACTTTCACTTTCTTTCCCCCCTTTTACTCAACTTGAGAACACAGTGTTAGAGTGGGAGGTACCGTCGAGCCAAGGGAGCGCCAAACCCACCAGCCCAAAATGTAGAACGGCGCACGACTACCCAACTTGCGCCATTCGTTGTTGTGCCAAAATTGCTAGCCGACGCCATTCTATTTTTTTTTTTTTTCTTTTTTGGCCAAAAATTCGAACGTTGGAAATGTATACGTTTGGTAACGGTAATAATACCGTTTGGAACACATTTTGACCCAAAAAAATATTTTTAACCCACAAAAAAACCTATAAATACATTCTTATTATTCCATACTTCACACACACTTCCAATATATTTTATAACATACTATTATCTACTTTTCTCAATTTTTTTCCAAACAAAATGAATCTCAACTCACCATGGATTAACAACATGCTAAACGACCCGTCGAACCAAATGACGGGCTCGTCTTCAAATCCGGCCAACAATCCGGGCTCGTCTTCGAATCCATAAAGCACGAATCCGGTCAAAGTATCCAACCGAAGAGTACTAGGTTTTTATTTCTATGTTTATGTACTAGGTTTTTATTTTTATGTATTTTTTTTTAATTAATGTAACGCGTGTTTTTCTTTTATTTAATGAAGTTTATTTTAGTTAATATTATGTATGTTTTATTTTATGTAAATGAAAAAAAAAAAAAAAAAAAAAAAACAAATGGAGAACGACACCACATTTTCTGGTGCCAACGGTAACGGCACAAAATGTGATGCCAAAGATTTTCTGGTGCCGTTTTGTGTTTTGCTGATATGGCACCACTTTTGAAGAACGGCTCCACGTTACTCTCCGCTCTTATGCAACTTACCTCATAAAAAATTTCAATAAAACTTGAACCTTAAAACTCTAAATTGATGAGCACTAAGAGCACAAGGTGTCATGAGGAGCAAAAACTCCTCATTCGGACCCCACGGGGTGCCACGTCACCACAACAAACCACAACTTACAACCTCCCCTTACCATAACATACCATAACTTACTCATTCGGGTCCCACATACACACTTATTCACACACACAAACCATTATAAATAAATAATTAAAAAAAAAAGTACAAAACTTACCTCCTCGTGCAGACGAGGAGGAGAGAATGAGGAGCTATGAGGAGGTAGGGGGGTATCATGGTTAACCATGAGGAGCATGCCAACGTAGCACGAGGAGCCACGAGCATCTCCACACACCGTATGAAGGTACCATTAGAATAAAAGTCTTGAGCTCCAATAATGTAAGCGAATTATTACCAAAAAGAAAATGAAGTTATAACTACAAATCTATTAACTTTGTATGCATTGATCAATTATTTTTTTCACAATCACATCGTATAGATTTTATAATAAGATCGTATAGTTTACAGTGATGATTGACATTTTCTTATTGTTCTTTACACTTTATATTAGAAAAAGACGTTATTGCTATAATTAACGTTTTCTACCGCGCGGACATTTAAGGTGCTTTTTGTTATGGTGGTATGGTATGAAAAGAATGGAATCACACTTGAATACAAACGTTTGGTTTAATTTTGGTCGTGGGTCCAGGAATAAAAAGGTGTCGGTACACCCATAGATTAATTCATGGCAATATCGGTGGGTGTGATGTTTTATATATATATTTTTTTAATTCAGACATAGAATTCAGCTTTTATAGTATTCATTTTTAGGGTTTTGTTAACCACAACCTATGGGGTTGTGTTTAAACATACCATAATTAAATTTTTTGCATTAAATGAAGTAGTATATTTCATAATTATACATATTTTTTCATTTTAAACATGAAATGTGATGTTAAACATGGAGTGTTTAGTGTTCATTTAATGCAAAAATGTTAATTAAAGTATGTTTAAACACAACCCCATGGGTTGTGTTTAACAAAACCCTTATTTTTATACTTTTTTATTTTCAGATAATGTTTTTTATTCTATATAATAATATATTTTCTCTCTCATATTTTTTTCTCAAACTTTTCCTAAATCTTTCAAACTATTCCAAAATCAAAATCCAAATCTAAACCCACCTACAAACGAAACGGGCCTAAAACTCGTTTTTGCAAATAGCTCACAATTTGAAGATGATATTTCTTTTTTGAGAAATGATTTATCTTTCTACAAATCTTTCAAGTTTAAAATGTCTTGTTTTCATTAGATGAATTAAATGACTTACAATTTCAAAGTCTAATAATTTCTATCACATTTTAGGGTGCGTTTGGTTCTGTTAGGATCTCTGGGAAATAAGAGTTTCATTGTTGCTGCCGATAGTGTTAAGCTGGTTCCTGCCGATAGCTTTGGTTCCTGCTGCAAGCTCATTGCTGCCGACAGTGTTATCTTGTTTCTGTCGATAGTGTTGTTGCTGCGGATAGTATTGTTAGTTATCCGTATATTTAGAATGTTTGTTAAGATTTATTTTTAGAAGAGATCTCGTTTATCTCTTTACACGTTTACTTGTAGAACGGATTAGGGTTAGGTCATCTTGTTAGTATAAAAGATATATCCGTCTATGAGTTTATGGACACCTTTAACGTTTTTCAATATTCAAGATCACAATTCTTAGTTTATAGTTTGATCCATAGAGGATCATTGTTCTTTAGAGTTTTCTTCTTTATTATACTTGCTGTTTAGTTTCCGCATAAACACTTGTATAGCATACAGAGGTTCTTGTTTATACCAAGCTCAATCAAGCTCGAAGTACTCGATCCTACAAGTGGTATCAGAGACTGGTAAGGATCTCTGATAAAGAAGGAAACATTGTTGAGTTGTCTTTCTTGAATCTTTTCACAATGTCGCTGCTGTCGGGTGATAGATTTGAAATGTCTGCAATGAAGATTAGGAATTTGTTTCAAAATAAGTCTGTGGAAAAGCTGACTGATAAAGGTGAATCCTATAATACAAAAGAGAATATGGAAGAATATGCTTTATTGGGATTCCCATCTCAGGTACAAAGATGTAATCCTGCTTGTCAAGAATTGTACTCAACTCTTAATAATGAATATGATGACATGAAATCTAAGTATAATGAATACTTTATTAAGGTTCAAGCTTATGACAAAGCAGTTAAGACATTAGAAAAGCAAAAAGTTTGGTTTCAAAAGAATCAGTTAGCTTATGAGGAAAAGATAAGAGTTTTAGAGAGGGACTTGAAAAACACCACTAATGAGCTTAAACATTCTGAGTCTCAAAAGGCTAAGATGGTGTTAGAAAAACAGGATGTGCAGACTAAGCTAGACAATACCTTGGCTAGGTTTGATAAATGGAAAAATTCATCTAAAAACCTAAATAAGCTAGTTGATAGCTCTATGTCTGTAAGAACTAAACGAGGTTTAGGGTTTGGTGACTACATAGGGGAAGATCAAGTTTATGACCCTAACGAGTATAGTGTTTTTAACCCTGAACCTATAGACTATAAAATTCCTATTAGATTTGTCAAAGAAGGCAATTTGAATGCTGTTCCTCCACCTATCAGAGGAGTTTTTATGCCTACCCCTGTCCACTCTCTCTCTGTCATTGACTCCAATGAGTCACAAATGGTTTATGGTAAAAAATCTAAAGATTTACCTGAACCTAATGAATGTGTCTCTTGTCCCACAAGTGACAAGTCCTCAGAAGCAGAGTCTAAAGACTTTGTTTCATGTGACTCAAGTGAAAAGTCAACCACACCCAAATGTCATACGTCCTCAAGTTCAACGAATAATAAATCTGCTCCTAAATCAGCCTTTTCGGATAACAGCTCAATTAATTCTTTTAAAAACAACTGTGTCTCTAGTTCCACTAGTGATAATGGTGTCCATATTAAGAAAAGTTGTAGTAAAAACAAGGCTGCTAAGAAAAAGACATGTTTTGTGTGTGGTAGTCAATATCATCTCATCAAAGACTGTGATTATCATGAGAAAAGAATGAATGTTGGGAAGCAACAAGCTAGATCATTATGGAAAAATGTTAAACACATACCACCATATGTTCCTCAAGCAGCAGGAATGAACTTTTATAGGGGTCCCTTTTCTGCTGATAGACCTGTTCCTGCTGGTACCTCTGTTTCTGCTGATATTCAGGGAACCATTTCTGCTGGTTCCTCTTCATATATTCAAAGGGATTTCAGACCTGTCTATAATAATCACATCTTTGGAGGGGGAATGGCTTATTCTCCATGGTATCCTTGGTAATTGTTCTGTTTGGTTTATCATGTTGTTGTAATTGTGTTTGCTGGCTTGAAGAGTAGTTTTAGCCCAAGGGGAGGCTATTGCTTGCTTTTTTGTCTTGTTTTTCATTCATTTATGTTTTGTTTGTGTTTCTCTAACTTTGTTTTGCAGGTTTTTCAGTATCTTTTGTTAGTTAACTTTGTTTTGCAGCTTCTTAATGCTTGGGCTTAAAGCTAAACACAACAATTTTCATTCATTCATAAGGGAGATAAGTACATTCAGTTACTGGTTACAAAAGATTACGAGTTTCAAAAGCTACTAATCAACAACATTCAAATTATCATTCCAACCTTCTAACATCAATCTACCTAAACCCTACCACCTATTCCATCTTCTCTTTACCCTTATCCAGATTGTCAGGCATGAACCTCTTTCCTCTCTGGCGACTGATCTCTTCATAAACATGGGGGACTGCAAGTGCCAAGATCACTGGCAGTGGTTGTCTTTGTTCAGGGGGTGGCTTTGAAGAGCTTGAGGTAGTTGGCCTTTGATGTGTTCTGGAGCGTGTCCTTGAAGTTGGATGGATTGGTTGTGAAGTAGGGTTACTTGATTGTGGAACTGGATGGCTTGGTTGTGGAATTGGGTTGCTTGATTGTGAAGCTGGCTGGGTTGGCTTGGGAGTGGTTCTGGTGGGATTCTTCCTTTGTCTTGGATCTTGGCCTTCACGTTGTCGATTGTCTCGACTTTGAGGGTTTGGTTTTTCTCGGCTAGAACCTTCTTGATGTTTAGCCTTGCCTTTTGGTACCGGTACTTTATAGAAGGCTGCAGTTGTTCTCTCCATCTCTTCAGTAAGCAGAGCAACTGTCTTCTTAATCTGTTCTCTGTCCTCATCTGTTAAAGGAAAATTGGGAGGGAAAGTCTCCCATTCACCCTGACAATACACCAAAGACTTCAACTCTGATGAATCTTCATCATCAGAGCTAAAGTACTCAAATGAAGAAGGGGTAGATGGAAGAGGATCAGATGAATCCTCCTCAACCTTGGCCTTGCCTTTGGTTTTAGAGGATGATGCTGTTTTGGGAAAGTAGTTGTTCCATCCTGAGTCACTCGAGGAGGAAGAATCTGATGAGATTTCGATGATTGGATGTTTGGATGAACTCATGTTTTTGCTTGATTTTGAAGATTTTTGGTTTGGTTATGTGAATTGAGGGTTATATAATGATATGGAGATTAGTACAAATTTATTGGTGGTTGGTATTGAGAGTTAATTCGGGTAAGTTATTCTTAATGACTAGGTTCGGAAGGTTGACTTTGGTCAAACCACCTCATTCCTGCCGATTGGTCAAATCTCTTATTGCTGCCGATTGACCAAGTGTTTCTGCCGAATGGTCAAACCTTCTTAAGTTAATTGGTCAATGTTACGTGCAATGAATTGCAGCAATTTAAAGTGATATTTTTGGCAACTCAACATATAATTGCACATCTCTCATCTCAATTTCTCAAAAACCTATCGAACCCTAATCTTCCCATTTCAAACCCTAAATCATTCCTTCAACACAATGACAACTCTTCGTTACAAGGATGATCATAACAAGGTTGCTTATTTGGAGTCTTCTTCAAGAAGTGTTGGTTATGATGAAGTTCTGGCATTTCTTCGTGGGTCATCTATTCGTTATGCCCTCACTTATTGTCCAGTGACGGTGTATGATTCATTGGTCAAACAGTTTTGGAGGACAGCTAAGGTAAGACACATCGTGGGAAGGGAAGATGATATTGTTGCTACCATTGATAACCAAGAAGTGATTATTACTGAGGAGTTGATTCGGGTACAGCTTCAATTTCCTGAGGAGCAAGGAGAATATGATCTTTCAAGGCAAGATATTACTGATGGTATGGCAGCTATAGGTTATCCTGTTACTGGGAGTTGTACTTTCTTGAAAAGTAAGTTGTCACCTCAATGGAGATTTCTGATTCATACTTTACTCCAGTGTCTGAGTGTTAAGACAGGTGGTTGGGATCAATGTCCAAGTCCTATTGCATCTGGTCTAGTTTGTTTATCTCAGGGTAGGATCTTTAATTGGGCAAAATATATTTTTGAGGGAATGATTGAGAATCTCAGTAATGGTAAAAACAGCTTTTTGATGTACCCTAGATTTCTTCAAATCATCTTAGGTGTACAGACCATTAATACATCCCCTAAGATTGTCAATCGATTGACTGCCAAAATGTTTGCGCTGATGAAGATGAACTTTACTGGCCAACATTTGCCTTTGTTGCCTCCTATGTTACACAATCCTGATCCTGCTGATAATGTCAGTATCCCACAATCACCTAATGCAACTGATCAAGGGACTTCAGTTGCTGCTGATGCATCTGCATTTGTTGCTGCTGATGACTCATCACCACCATCATCTAGACCAGTGACACCTACACCTGAGACTAATGACCATGTTGAACCCAATGATCAGACCATCTATGCTGATACACCTATTATCCAGCCAACTCCTTCTGTGGATTTACCTTCTTCCTCAAGACTATCATCTCCTAGTCCTACTAGTGTGGGGGATTGATGAGTGTCTAAATACTCATCATTTTATTCCCATTTGAACTGCAAAAATGACCAAAAACACCCAAATTATATTGCAGATATCCTTGTTTTTGTGTTTATATATGTGCAGGTACGAATATGAGAAAAGGACGAAAAGAAAGACAAAATGCACAAAAAAGAGCACGAGATTGGAAAGAGCATGAAATTGCGAGTCTATCGTTAATTTTATTTAGAGCATCGAGGCAAAAGACGGAATTATAAAAGACTAAACAAAGCTCATGTTTATAACCCAAGTCAAGATACTATATTAAAGTTAAAGAATGCTAGCGCCACAAAATAAAAAGAAAAGAGAAGTACATCTCTTATATTTGATGAGCACATGGGACGAATGAAACAAAAAAAAAATGAATGAAGACACAAAGCAAGTGGAAAAAAAAAGAACCAAATAAGTTAATGCTGCTTCCACATGAAGCCTCATCCCTTCAACCAACCAAAGAGAGCCACGTGGCGCCATGGGAGAAAGCAACCGCCTCCCTCATCTATAAATAGAGGCGCATCACAAAGAAGAAAGAGGCAATTTTTATTTAGTACGGAGTAGTTTTTAGTAATAGTAGTAGTTTTTATTTAGTACTCCGTAGTTAGCTTTGTTTATTTTTTTTTCTCTTGTTTAATTCGTTGTTAAATCTTGATATGTTATAACTTTTGTGGTTCTACTTTCTAAAAAAAAAGAAGATACTATTATCTTACATATTTAAGACCAATTATGTTGACATGTATACCTTACTTAAGTTTGTTATGCTTTAAAAACTTAAACGTACTTAAGCTTACTACGTAATTCCATTGTTAGCTACAATTCTCTTCACCTTTTAATTTTAACACATACACAGTTAATTTTAATTAATAGCAGTAAACAATCTTCGTTTAATTTTCTGCAACAGTTATTTCTTTCAATTTATATTATGTTTTAATTTTATGTTTAGCATTTAATTTCTGTCTTCTTAAGCATTTAAATTCTGTCTTTTTAATATTTATTAGTTTTAGCTTATTATGTCTTATTATCTCTTCTCTTCTTTACCCTCTAGCTCAATTCAAACACAAAAAGAGATGCATGAGCTTATGAAGCTCGGCTTATTTTTCAAATAAGCCTTGACATTTCTTAAGTTTGAGAGCACATTTTTTTTTATTTATTTAGTAGCTTTTATCACTTTAGTTTTCTTTTGTTTAGTAATTATTCTAGTTTTAATACTAGTCCGAATTATTCTAGTTTTAATACTAGTCCGATTTATTCTAGTTTTAATACTAGTCCTAGTAATTTAGCTTTATATATTATTGTTTATTATTGTTAACCTTTAATAAAGTTCTTGTTTTTCTTTGATCTCTTATCTTTCGCGACCTAAGGCGAGGAGCTTAAGGGTCTTATAAGCATAAAAATCATTAAAATTTACAACTTTAATAACTTTTATTAAGCTCTTTAGTTAACAAAGCTTTCAACTTTGTTAACAAATTAGCAACATTAAAGTTATCAAAGAAATAAACTTTAATCATTTATTTAGTTTATAAGATCGGGTGGTTTTTCTCTCGTATAAATCATCGGGTCTTAATCTTTTACCTTTTTATCATTTTTTAGTTTAAATATCTAATTTAAGATCATGTTTATTATTGTAGAATTAATTGTTATTAGTTTAATTATTATTTAGTAAGCACATCTTTTTATTATTTTAGTGTTAAAAAATCCAAAAATACCTCTTTTTCACTATTCATCACACATAATCACGAACCGAATCACAAATTTCATTCAAACCTTCGTTGGGGATAACGACCCGAGAATACAACTTGCCTTGTATTCTGTGGAAATATTTATATGTTGATTTCAACGAATCAATTTTTGGCGCCGCTGCCGGGGAAGGTTGTAGCGAATTTATCTATTCTTGTTTGTCGTTACGTGTTCTTGAATATTCTCTCGTAAATATTTTCTTAAAAAAAAAATTATATATAAAACCAAAAAATATTCATCTTTACCCTCTTACCCTTTTTTGATTCTTTATCCCTTTACCCTCTATCCATTTGATTCTAAACTTCTTATACCTTTCTTCTATGGCGTCTCTCGGGTACAAATGTTTGAATTGTAAATGCCCGTTGTTTGACAGCCTTCGTTGTTCAAAGTGTGCGTGTGAGCTGTGTGGAGAGCATGCACCAAAGGATGGTGGATCTTGTTATTGGTGTAAAGAGGCCCTCAAAAGAGTGCTTAATTCCATCAATGATTCTCAAAGTTCTTCCGACTGCCCTTCACAGCCCAAAATACATGCTATTAATGGCAAACAGTCAAGAATTAATCCAGACCTTTCACAATTTACGGTTAAAAGTTTGTCAAGAGAACGTGCAGAGCTTAGAACGGTGACTAAAAAGAACGACTTGCCTACTCTTCACGTTTATCAAGAACAAGAACCAGAGACCATAACGGAAGTGGTGGAAATTCCTAGCTCTCAGAGCACACCACTTGTCCTACCTCCGGATTCTTTTTCCAAACACTCTCCACAACCCCAGCCATCTTCACTCGCTCAGCTTAATTGTTGTATGTGTGAAAATCCGTTGGGGGATGATTCACAGTGTAAGCAATGTTTTTGCACTTATCAGCCAGCCACACTTGATTATCCAGATTTTTACAACGATTTCAGTACCCCTTCTCAGGACTCATTTTGGCAAGAGCCGTCTGATCAAAACTTCAATGATATATCATTTCAAAATATGCCAAATGATCCTTGTGAGCATTATGGAGGTCCACACCCGAGTTTTGATTGTCAAACAGGAATTACGTCTGTCTATGAACAAGATCCATGTAATCAAAACTTCGGGTATGACCAATATCCATATGATTCACCGAATCAGTCACAGCTATTGTATTGTTGTGAGTACTGTGGTGGTCCACATTATGAATCCGATTGTCAAACAAGGACCCCGCTTGTCTATGAGCATGTCCCTTGTAACAATTACGACTATTCTTGTCATGACCAACCTCCACAGTATCAAATGATTCAACCTCAGCCATCTCCTTTTGAAAAATCTATTGATAATGTTATCCAAAAACTTCAAAATATGATGGATACACTTAATGATTCGGCTGTTAAAAATGCCCAAGATGATCGTCATGGTAAAACTATTGGAGAGCTTCTAGCTGAAGAAGAACAAACAGCTAGATTAAGTTCCAAAAATCGCAAAACTTTCATTTGCGATGACGATGATGACGATTCTATGTGGGGGGTTTGCGAGAATTCGTCTGCTGCAATCACACCTGTCCAGAAAAGGCAGGAAGACAAAACTATTGCAGAATTGCTAGCAGACGAGCAAATGGAACGTATAAAAACCCTTTATATTGATGAGGAGGACGACGAGGAGAGTACTATTCCTTTGAGTGATATCAATTCTCAACTCCCTCAATCTATTGCAAAAACACCCATCTTACAGTCTATGAACTTCGAGGACTCTCTTATTATGGGGGATGAGCATATTAGCACTATTCCTGAAAAGGAATCGGACGAATTCATAAAGTCTAGTGCTGAAAACCTTGTCCCAATCCCAAGTAAGTCCGAGGGTATTTCTGATGATATGTGTGATTTGCCTCCTCTTGACATTTCACATGATCGTGTTGGGATGTTTTCCAATTCTGACGATGATTATACTTCAAGTAATGATGATTCTTTATTTTGTGAGGACATCGATTATGTTGAGGAATTACCTTCAGAGCTTGTCAGCTTAGAAGAAGAGAATGATGAAGAAATAATCAAAGACGAAACTCTTCGTGAAACATTATTAAATGTTAATCTTCTTATTTCTAAAATCGAGGCTTTCAATGAAAAATCCATTTCATCTCCTATCCCCATAAAGGATAGTGACCTGTTTTCCGATGACTCTATTCCGGAATATGAATCATTTGCCTTCGAGGAGTTCTCCGATGAACTCACTCATATCATATCTCCGCCGGAGTATGATAACTTCTACTTTGATCTTGACAAAGATTATCTTTATGTCCCGGAGGGAAATATTCTCAACACTGAGAATTTGCTTGAGATCAAAATCCCATCCCTCCCACCCAGAATATGTCTTGATCAAATGAGCTTAAATGATGAGATTCATGATCCAGAAATCATGAATTCTCCTTCTGATGAGGATGAATTAGTCATGATTTTTATCATGACTTTCTTTCTTTTCTTCACCTACAAGGTGACTTCTCCTGTTCTTCACTCTTTAGGGAATGAAGACACTATCTTTGACCCCGGCATTTTCATTTATCATTTGTAAGCCGGGTCTCTCTGTGTATATCTCATCGGAGTGGAACTTTCAAGTACTTCAGTGTTTATCCAAACATCTTGAACGAAAGTTCGATGGAGATTTTTTGTTCCACATGCTTCCCCATGAACCAATGAATTCGGGGTCGAGTCAAGCTAGCGACTCGGTTAATAAAAACAGTAGTCAAACATGGGTTTTCACCCATGTCTCACCTAAGTGTGGGGGAGATGCCCCACATGTTGTAAATATGTACATTGTTGAAAGAAAAAATAAAATAAAAAAAATGGCTATTAGTATTTCCTTTTCACGTTCTAAGTGTTGGTTTAACAGCCGGTACTTTGAATATTGAGGGCAATATTCAGTTTTAAGTATGGGGGGGGGGGAATTCTAGCGAATTTGATCATTTGTACCATCTAGTACCCCCATTTTGGCCAAAATTTTAAAATTTTTTTTTCACTTAGAACGCAATAAATGGTTATCAGTCCGCCATGTCTAACCCACATAAGGATTGGCTAATCCGAGAGCAAACGGCTCTTGGTAAAGATGTCTCAAATCCGTTGATGGCTTACAATTTGCCAAAAATTGTATGGTATTCGACTCACCATATCTTTATAAGTGAAGAGTTGGCTAGCCCGCAAGGTTATGGCTTGTGGTTAAGGCAAGTGGAAAAACCAAAATTGGTAATCAGCTCACCAAAGATAATAGTTGTAATTTATCTAAGAGTTGGCTAGTCCAAAAGCAAACGGCTTTTGGTAAAGACAAATCAAAACCGTTGACAGCTGATGGTTTGCTCAAAATCATTTGGTTATTAATGTACCAAAGTATCATACTAAAACATTGGCTACTCCAGAAGTAATGGCTTTTGGTAAAGAGACATAAAATCCATTAAATTTTCAAAAAGGATTGCTAGGGACTAGCAATAGTTTAGTGTGGGGGATTGATGAGTGTCTAAATACTCATCATTTTATTCCCATTTGAACTGCAAAAATGACCAAAAACACCCAAATTATATTGCAGATATCCTTGTTTTTGTGTTTATATATGTGCAGGTACGAATATGAGAAAAAGACGAAAAGAAAGAGAAAATGCACAAAAAAGAGCACGAGATTGGAAAGAGCATGAAATTGCGAGTCTATCGTTAATTTTATTTAGAGCATCGAGGCAAAAGACGGAATTATAAAAGACTAAACAAAGCTCATGTTTATAACCCAAGTCAAGATACTATATTAAAGTTAAAGAATGCTAGCGCCACAAAATAAAAAGAAAAGAGAAGTACATCTCTTATATTTGATGAGCACATGGGACGAATGAAACAAAAAAAAAAAAAAATGAATGAAGACACAAAGCAAGTGGAAAAAAAAAAGAACCAAATAAGTTAATGCTGCTTCCACATGAAGCCTCATCCCTTCAACCAACCAAAGAGAGCCACGTGGCGCCATGGGAGAAAGCAACCGCCTCCCTCATCTATAAATAGAGGCGCATCACAAAGAAGAAAGAGGCAATTTTTATTTAGTACGGAGTAGTTTTTAGTAATAGTAGTAGTTTTTATTTAGTACTCCGTAGTTAGCTTTGTTTATTTTTTTTTCTCTTGTTTAATTCGTTGTTAAATCTTGATATGTTATAACTTTTGTGGTTCTACTTTCTAAAAAAAAAGAAGATACTATTATCTTACATATTTAAGACCAATTATGTTGACATGTATACCTTACTTAAGTTTGTTATGCTTTAAAAACTTAAACGTACTTAAGCTTACTACGTAATTCCATTGTTAGCTACAATTCTCTTCACCTTTTAATTTTAACACATACACAGTTAATTTTAATTAATAGCAGTAAACAATCTTCGTTTAATTTTCTGCAACAGTTATTTCTTTCAATTTATATTATATTTTTATTTTATGTTTAGCATTTAATTTCTGTCTTCTTAAGCATTTAAATTCTGTCTTTTTAATATTTATTAGTTTTAGCTTATTATGTCTTATTATCTCTTCTCTTCTTTACCCTCTAGCTCAATTCAAACACAAAAAGAGATGCATGAGCTTATGAAGCTCGGCTTATTTTTCAAATAAGCCTTGACATTTCTTAAGTTTGAGAGCACATTTTTTTTTATTTATTTAGTAGCTTTTATCACTTTAGTTTTCTTTTGTTTAGTAATTATTCTAGTTTTAATACTAGTCCGAATTATTCTAGTTTTAATACTAGTCCGATTTATTCTAGTTTTAATACTAGTCCTAGTAATTTAGCTTTATATATTATTGTTTATTATTGTTAATCTTTAATAAAGTTCTTGTTTTTCTTTGATCTCTTATCTTTCGCGACCTAAGGCGAGGAGCTTAAGGGTCTTATAAGCATAAAAATTATTAAAATTTACAACTTTAATAACTTTTATTAAGCTCTTTAGTTAACAAAGCTTTCAACTTTGTTAACAAATTAGCAACATTAAAGTTATCAAAGAAATAAACTTTAATCATTTATTTAGTTTATAAGATCGGGTGGTTTTTCTCTCGTATAAATCATCGGGTCTTAATCTTTTACCTTTTTATCATTTTTTAGTTTAAATATCTAATTTAAGATCATGTTTATTATTGTAGAATTAATTGTTATTAGTTTAATTATTATTTAGTAAGCACATCTTTTTATTATTTTAGTGTTAAAAAATCCAAAAATACCTCTTTTTCACTATTCATCACACATAATCACGAACCGAATCACAAATTTCATTCAAACCTTCGTTGGGGATAACGACCCGGGAATACAACTTGCCTTGTATTCTGTGGAAATATTTATATGTTGATTTCAACGAATCAGTTGCTGCCGATAGTGTTAAGCTGGTTCCTGCCGATAGCTTTGGTTCCTGCTGCAAGCTCATTGCTGCCGACAGTGTTATCTTGTTTCTGCCGATAGTGTTGTTGCTGCGGATAGTATTGTTAGTTATCCGTATATTTAGAATGTTTGTTAAGAGAATATGGAAGAATATGCTTTATTTTTAGAAGAGATCTCGTTTATCTCTTTACACGTTTACTTGTAGAACGGATTAGGGTTAGGTCATCTTGTTAGTATAAAAGATATATCCGTCTATGAGTTTATGGACACCTTTAACGTTTTTCAATATTCAAGATCACAATTCTTAGTTTATAGTTTGATCCATAGATGATCATTGTTCTTTAGAGTTTTCTTCTTTATTATACTTGCTGTTTAGTTTCCGCATAAACACTTGTATAGCATACAGAGGTTCTTGTTTATACCAAGCTCAATCAAGCTCGAAGTACTCGATCCTACAGGTTCGCTCTTTTGGGTGGGTATCACCAAAAGAAGAAACAAAAACTTTGTTTGGTTGGTTTTGGGCCCACAACTTTGGGAATCAAGGAATGAGATTTCATTCCACCAAAATTTGGTGGGTTTCTCCCAATTCATCCAATCAATTTTTTTTTATTTGATAAAATTTTTTCAACCACACATTATTTATTCTTTTTCTTATTTTATAATTTTTTTCAACCACAAATTATATATAATAATATATTTTATCTCTCTTACTTTTTTCTCAAATCTTTCAAACCTTTCCCAAATCCAAATTCAATTATATTCCCACTTGCGAACCAAACGCACCCTTAATTAAGATGATAATTATAAAGATTTGTAGCTAGTTAAATTATTTTCATTTTCCTTCTTTTTATTATACTTGGCAATCATACTTATTTTCCTATATACAAGATTGTGACATATGAAACAAGAAACAAATCAAATTTAGCAATAGTTATGCGTATTTTTTATTTAAGTGGCAGTTATTTTGTTGCCAAAATCCAAAGGTTTTTTACTTTTTAACTCAGAAGTGAGGTAAGTAAATTAAAGGGGTGTTTGTTTTAGCTTATTTGGTCGGCTTTTGAGCTTATTGAGATTTTAATAAGCTCATTATTAATAGCTTATAAGCTCAAGTTAATGTTATAAGCTCAGGTGGATAAGCTTATAGGTTATTAATAATAAGCTTAAGAGCTTATAAAAATCTGAATAAGCTCAAAAGCCCATCATCAAATAAGCTAAAACAAACACCCCCTAAAGTAAATCAGTGAACCGCCCAACTTAAACATCTACGTAGGATTCAAATTTCAAACAAACACACAGAGTAGTAGCCAAAAAAGAAAGAAAATGGAAGAAGAAAACCCCTCAATCTCATCATCATCATCATCAACAAACATAAAGCTAATAATCGAAAAAGGCCCGAAAGAAGGCGAATCAATAGAATACAAATCAACCAAACTCATCAAAATCGGCCGTGTAGTTCGTGGCAACACTTTTCAAATCAAAGAATCAGGTATTTCATCTAACCACATTTCCATTCATTTCGATAATCTGTCCAAAAACTGGAATTTAACCGATCTCGATTCGTCTAATGGGACCTTTTTAAACGCCGAAAAACTTGAACCTGGTGTTCCTACTCCTTTAAATGACGGTGACTGTATTAAAATCGGTGAGTTGACTTCGATTATTGTTAAGATTGGAATGGTGGTTGAGGAGGTTGTTGGATTGAGACGGAATACTAGGCGGCAGGGTCGGTCTAGAGCCATTGTTGAGGAAATCAGTGACAGTTACTTAGGGTTAGGGTTAGATGAAAGTGTTGTGGAGGAAGGTGTGGGTAAGCGGAATTTGCGTGGTCGAGGGAAGAAATGCGTGGATACGAAGAATGTGGTGGAAATTGCGAGTTCTAAGAGGATATTGAGAAGTTCAAAGAAGGTCACTGAGGTTCCTGAATTGAGTAAAATACCTGAAGAAACAACGGATGTAGTTGTTGCTGCGGTTGAGCCTAAAAATAAACGAGGTAGGAAGAAGAAATTGTTGCCGGTGGATTTTGTTTCTGAGGGTATGGGTTTAGATGAACAAAAAGCGGCAGAAGCTGTTCCGGTTGTTGGTAGAAGGACGCGGAGAGGGAGAATGGCGGTGGCGGTTGAGCCATTGAAAAATGTTGAAAGTGGTTATGACCTATTCAAGATAAAGTCATAAAACACCATTCGTATCAACCAAATACAAGTAAATCTGTTGATATTGCCACATGTAGCCCATACAGAATCTATACCCCCTTTAAAATTAGGTCATGGCATATCACAACCTATAATGTACTCTCACACGCCGAATGTTAATGCTTCTGTTTTCATGGACTCTGCATCTATGTCATCTATGTCTAGAAATGCAATATAAGCCTAGATACTGCTTTTGGTTCTACTCTGCCTATATTTTGTCATATTGGATTTGGCACTGATTATTATGGGGTTATTTCTTGTTCTATATTGTTTCCATATTCAGAGATATATTCCCGAGTGATGTAGAATTTTTTGTCGAGAATGACGCGGTGGCAGCTTTGGCTAGTGGAACAATGGGTTCTAATTGCTGGTACAGGGACCATTGCTTATGGATATACCGAAGACGGGAGAGAAGCCTGCGCCTCTGGTGCTGGGCCCATCTTAGGTGATTTGGGAAGGTATGAATGTGCAATATATTACTTCTTACCTATAACTAGAAGTGTCAATGGAGTAACGGGTCCAAACGGGAAAAACAAAGACCAGTCTTCTTTCTTAGGCATCAAATTAGGTTGCCATAGGAAAACCATTACACTGAAAACTTCTTTATGGCCACCCTACTTATAACAAAAATTGAAAACGGAAACTGCAAATGAGAAATCTTGTAAACTAATTACCCTTGATCTTTCCTATTGAATCTAGTATTGTTTAATATTTCACATAAACAGTTGATGATCATTTCATGATGATAGGAATAATGTTTTAGTTCTGGCATGTTTACTGATCTGTAGTGGATATGGAATAGCTGCAAAGGCTTTGACATCAGTAATAAGGGCATATGATGGGCGCTGTCCAGAAACATCGCTTACATCTAGCATCCTGCACCAACTCCAACTTTCTTCTCCAGATGAACTAATTGGGTATTTGTTTCAGTCACTTTTTATACGATCTTTCAACATCTGTTAACTATTTAGATACACCATGATATAATTGGAAAGATACGTGGGTCAATTCGGGCTTAAAATGGACATTCAATTTTTCAGTATTGGTCCACCGACCCAATCACCCAAAAAACAATTATATTCCAATTAAAAGTTCTTAAAACAACTGGCACCTTAATTTTGATTACAAAACAAAACTATAAGAATTAAGTTTTGAGTTGTTTGGCATGTTCCTTGCTAGCTAAATCTTTTTGATCGACTTGTTCCTTTGTGCCAAAAGTAATTTATTTGACCCGATTGAGATTAAACACAACCTCAAACCAACCCATTAATAAGTAAATGGGTTGCAACTTCTTCCCTGGTGCTCAATAATCATAAATTCACTTACAGGTGGACGTATGCTGATCCATCATGGGCTCGAATTGCAACTTTAGTCCCTGTGGTGGTATCGTGTGCAGAGGCAGGGGATCAAGTTGCAACTGACATTTTGCTTCATGCTGTTCAGGAGTTGGCTTGACTTGGATTGTGTGGGAAAGGTGCATATCTAAACCCATTGGACCCTTATAATTTTACATTAAAAATCAAGATATTTGAATACAATGCATAGAAGGTTGTATGCATAAAAAAAATCTGAAAGTAGAGTTTGGGCGAGTTTCAACCCGTTGGACTACACGTCATTTTGGCTAATCTTTTTGATTTTACCAATTTGACCTGTTTGAGATCAAAGACATCCAAAAATGAACATTTTCACAAAGTATAATAACCGTGAAGTTATTATTAACCCCAGATATTAAATAGCTTAATTAACGTCTTTTATAGTTAAAAATAAAAGTTTACATGAACCAAACTTTTGCTTGTCTTGGCAGATGGAAAGGATAGTTTTCCGCTTGTTATGGTCGGTGG
Organism: Artemisia tridentata subsp. tridentata; assembly: GCA_021014915.2. Lineage (NCBI taxonomy): Eukaryota > Viridiplantae > Streptophyta > Magnoliopsida > Asterales > Asteraceae > Artemisia > Artemisia tridentata. The sequence continues at coordinate 2,261,712 of CP139501.1, forward strand.
TGTTCTAGAAACAAATAGGAGGTGGGATATAGGAAAACGAGTTATTAGTTGCCTTGTTAAGGATTTTCCCGGGACGCGTCCAGTTCGCCCAAGGTAAATTACAATGTTATATAGTCATCTCATTCTAATGTTGGTGTTACTGCACTTCTTGCTAATTGTGTGACAAGCATAATAACTTTGTTTATATCTCATATATCTTAAAACATGTTGCACCAAAAAGTAATTTCTTCAACATGCAATAACTGTATAAACAAATAAAAAAGGACAAAACATGTGTTAAAAGGTCAAACCACCCCAACCCGAGCAGTTTGAACTGGTGGTAGAAAATGGCCCATTTTGACTTGATCTACCCATCTTGCTACCTGTTGTTGACAATTGTGTGGGTTTTGCCTCCTTAGGTGGAGCCTGCTGTTGGAGCAGCATTGTCTGCGTGGAACTATCTAATAGAGCAATCCCATCAAGAGCATTCAGACGTAGACTACGATTAATTTCTAGCCCTAGGCTCATGTCATTGCAGCCAAAATAGTTTACTGCAACCAAGCTCTGCCCCGAGTGATGGCAGCCAAAAAGTTGAGTGTGTTTGATGTCAGTTGGCTATAAAATAGTATAGCATCAAGGGAAGATAAGAAACTGTAGAGAACAAATCAACATGAACTAGAAAAGAGTTTATCTATTGCATAATGTTTATTCTTTTTTTATAGAGTTTTTTCATTTCGTAGTTTTATATTTATATATATTGATGTATAAGTTCAAGTTTTAGAGACATTTTGTCAAGACGTGTTACACCCATCTTTCCATAGAGAAGTGTGCATTATTTACAGATGCTGCCTTAACTGTCTCTGGCGGTTTTTAGTAACAATCTTTCATAGTTGCTATTTAATTAAAAGACTCCATAGAAAGTTGCTAAAAGATAGTATAAGGCTCGGTTGTTTTGCAGGTGAATCTACATTTTCTTCTCAGGAAAGTATCGCAGGCGCCATGCTTTCTTCAGATGGTACTACGCAAACAGTAGTAAAGTATGTCTATAAAGTTTTTGTTTTTTGTTTTTTTTTTTTTTTTTTTTTTTTTTTTTTTTTGTTTTTTTTTGTTTTTTTTCTTTCTCCAAATCAAAACCGCTTTTCTTTTAGCTATGGAGGATAGGAAAAGGTTGACAGTTAGAGATTTAAAGTGATTATTTGGTAGACAGTAAGACAGGTTAGTAACTTAGCATCTCAGTTTTGCTGATTGTTTTCACCAAAATGGATGGCACAAGTTTTTCGTAAGTCTGCATTTTGGTGTTAAAATTACTACATCAGTTGCTTTTTTTTTTTTCCTGATATTGTGTAAACTTCCTGCTACAAGCTGTCTTGGATGCTGATATGGCCTCTTTTCTTGGTTGTTAATGGTGAAAATTCTGATTTGCTATTTTTATATGCCTAAGTTGATTTGCGTATAATCGAAATAGGGCAGATCCATAGCTCTATGCTGCTGCTCAATGCTTGTTATTCCATCGAGTTTGAGTTATTTGAAATCTTCTTGGGCTGCACAGGATGTAATTGTCATGGTAAGCTTTCGGGTTCTGCTATGATGATCTTTTTGTATGTTAAGTCAAGTGATACTCTCATCTGCTACCACAAGCCTTATTATTCTGCATATGCAAAGGGTTCGTCAATTGCTTTTTTTTTTTTGCTTCTTATTTCCCTTGGATGCTCATATTTGACCGTTATGGACCTATGGTGCATAGTCAACTAACCTTAATAGAGATGCTTAGATTAGGAGAAGATGACAATATGACATTAGGTGACTTATTTTACTACTTGTCTTGTAAATACAACCGCCTAAAAATATAAACTAGCTACGGATTAGACAAAGGAGTGAAGGACGAATGTGAAGAGAATCAAGCTTCTTTGGCAATTGATTAAACGAGATGTGCGTCGAACCGCCGCGTTGCGGCGGGGCGACGAAGTGTTTGCTATGTTTGTTGGTTGTTCTGCTGTGTTATACAGTTATACAACGAATCTTGTTCTAAGCGAAAGAACATATACAAATGGAAGTAATCGGATTTTCGGGCCTGCTTTGAAGCAAAGCTTGATTTTGGTGGCTGCTCATGAAGATGAGAGAAAGCTGCAATCGTAGTGATGTCCAACACAGCCCTTTGCACTAACCATTGAGTTCCAGCAGATCTCTGCTAGGCACAGCCATCTTAACGGCTTTTGTCTGTTGAAGGCTGCAGCCTACCTCTTTTGGAAATACTGCAATCAACGAAATTTTGTAGTGCTTGTGAGATGGTGGAGTAATCTGTAAATGGTTATTGTATAATTAGAACAGGCATGAGTACGCAACAAACAAAAAAATTTTGATTACCTGATCTAACCGAAAGTAACACGATGTCTGTAACTGCGAACGGCCACCATTATGAAAACAAATAGAAGGTTCTGTAGCAGCTACAAAAACATGTACAGAATATATATCAGAAAATATTATATACACTAAATTTACAACACAGTCCTTTAGACAGTGTTTCTGTAAATTAACAAACGAATGGAAATATCATTAGATAATCAATGTGAAATACTTAAGTTTGCAGTAACTAATAAGGTTAGCAGCTCCCATGCAGTAATTCATTGCAATAACTCACTTAATAACTAAAACTGATGAAAGCAAGCGAATGATAGATAAGATATATTGTCAGCATTTGTTTGTTTATTTCTGGCCACTTTTAAGATTTTTAGTTCAATAATGTTTAATGCTTTGAAAAAGGCAAGGTAGAATAAATTAGTTTATAGTATGTGGCTGGAAAGTTTGGATACCTGTCAAGAATCTGCCATTTGAAAAAAAGTCTGTGAGCATAAGTACGAAACCTGCAAAACAGTAATGTGCAATTATGGGTGAGTAGATGTCGGCAGTGTGCATTATAGATATGGGCATTTTTCTTTTTTTGGTTTTAGAAGAGAATCTTGTGACTGTCTGTCTTGGATTTGGTTTTCCTATTTAAGATAGCTGAAATGGGCATTTGTTTTCATAACTCATTTGATAAGTGTGTAGGAAAACAAAGAAAAGAAAATGTCTAGGCATCCTAAGTGTGATCAGCTGAGAGTTGAGGCGAATTCCAATAGTTGGTCTGACATATTAGTTTTGTATTGTCGCCAAGCTAGTATCGAGGATGTTCATATGGCACAGGAACTGAGTGCGATTTGTGACAAGTTGGCTAGTGTTAACCGTGACAGGCTTTCTTTTATTCAAGAGCTTGAAGGTGTTGGAAATAGTCATGCTCAGAAAACAGCAGAATACCTAAGAGAAGTGATAGCAAAAGATGAACAGAAAGTCATGCAGATGCGCTTGATAGCAGCTGAATTTGGGTTAAATGCACGTAACAATGATGTGTTTATTATGAAACTTCAAGGTGCAATGCGTTTCTAATTGTGTGGATGCAATTGGAGGATATGTTTTATGGTTAATGCTAGTTTGTATGTGAAGCAAATTTATGTTGATTGTAAGATATTTCACTAAATAAAATTAATAATTTAAGTCAAGTTATAACAATTTGTATATATAACATATTATGAAAAGGAAGTGAATGTGTAGTACCAGATGGTGCAGATGCAACATATCTTTGATCAGCAGGTACAGTTGACCATGTGGCTATATGTTCTGGTCTTAGTAAGGCTCAGATATGTACATATGTAATCAGCATTAAGTGCAAGTTGTGGCTGCAACTTAAAGTGCGGTTGCCCTGCCAACGAACATGCAGCTGGGAAAATGGAGATGTACAAACTTATCATCATTGCCTAAAGAATGTAGCTGCAAACGGTTGAGATACAGGATTATAGTTAGTAGATGTAGTAGGAGCAGGGTCAGTTTGAATCATGAAAAGAGCAACAAACATTAGTTACAGTTAAAAGTCTCATAGACCAAGAAAACATAATTAATACGACCTGTGTGCTGGCAGTTAACATGAGCTGTGCGTGTTCTGAGTGGCTGGTTAGTATTCGTTACAGGATTTGTAACTGTTTGACAAATGGCAGCAGTAGTAGATAACTGTGCATAATCCGCTGGTATAAAAAAAAGGAAAATAAGTTAAGCGCAATAGCAGTAATGGTTAGAATGTTTAAGGAGATTATCTATGCGAACAGCAATCGCATCTTAAATTTACCATAGTGATATAAGTAACACTTATCTTTTGGTCGCAGGCAATAAAATATACCGAGAATGTGAGTATCAATTCTTTGACAGGACAAAAATGGAAACAAAATATCAATGATGGATGCAGACACCATGCAAATGCGGCAGCAGCTATGTTTGGTGTCGGTACATCCATCACTGATATTCTGTATATTTTTGCTTTTCAGCTTCTTTCTATGAGGATGTAGGTTGAATAGAAGTAAAAAAGGAATGCAGGCAGCTGGTTTGAGAATCTGTACAGGCTATTTTGTCGTTTCGAGTGTCTTTGCATAATTGGATGTACCACAGGATCTTAGAATAAGCGTCTATGCTGAAATGAATAGACAGTTTTTACTATAGGAGCATATAATTAGTAAATATACATTGGATCATGAAATGGTACAAATGCAATATACCTTGGATCAGCAAGCGTAGTTGAGTGACGGCCTATATGTTCTGCTCTTAGTAAGGCTCAGATATGTACATATATAATCAGCATTAAATGCATGTTGTGGCTGCAACTAAAAGTGTGGTTGCCCTGCCAACGAACATGCAGCTGGGAAAATGGAGGCGTACAAAGTTATCATCATTGCCTGTAGAATGCGGATGTAAACCATTGAGAAAAAGGGATTTTAGAAAGTCAGAAAAAAGAAGAATGTAAAATAGCTGAATGCAATAATGGGAATGGATATGCGAACCTGAAGAACAGGAATCATCAAGTTCATCGGGTGACAATATTCTCTTATATATAATGTAGCGTCGAGTTTTGCCACAGTTTTTGTAGCAGTGTTGGGCTCGCATTTGGGTTGCAGGCTCTTTCTTTTTGCCTTTTGTATGTTCTATCTCTTCTTTTAGCCTTTGCCAGACCGCTAATCATGTGGCATACAACTCATTTTTTTCATTCAAAAGTTTAGTTAAATTTTCTAAATCCCCTTACAGTTCCATTTGTTGTTTCACCTTCCTTTGTGCAACTGCTTGCACCAAGCGAGCTGCTAGGTTGTTGAAAGAACAAAAGGAACTGTATGGGAACTTAGAATGAGTAACTATGTTTAAGCTCAGAATTGAACCATAAGAAACAAAGGGCATCTATTAGTTCTTTTTTTTTGGTGATAGTAAAAGTCGATGTCATGTGAAAAGATGGTGATCAGCAGTATGGGTCAATTATCGAAGAAAGATGGGAAACAAAAGAGGATAGTGTATAGAAGTAATTTGTGCCAAAGTATATGGCACACTATCCTCTCCGGTTTCCCACCTTTCTTGAAGAATTGTAAACATATGACATGTATTGTTACTATCAGCAAAAAAAAAAAAAGTACCAAATAGTCTTTGTTTCTTAGGTTTTTTTTTTTATTTTATTTTAATCGACATACAGGTGGAAAATCTGATCTCCACCTCAAACCCCTTTTGTTATTGAAATAGTCTTGAGACAATAGTCTGCACCAGACATATTGATAGACGATTAAAATAGCAAAAGGAATTCGAGGCGAAGGTCAGATTCATAATCCTGATTGTATTAATCTGGTGTGCATAGCGGTGCTGCTGAATACATGACCTGTTACAGATATTCATAGATGAAAAAATCTGGGTAAAATGTATATAAAGTTATGATTGATGGACAGCAAATGGTTACTTTTAGATAAATAAATTCAATGTACCTCAGATCAGGAGCCGTAGGCGACTGAAGTGCCACATGTTTCAGTGTTAGCAAGGCTCAGATATGTACGTTTGTAATCAGCTTGTAATGTACGCTGTGGTTGCAACTGATACCGTAGTTGCCCTGCCAACGAACGCACAGCTGGAAAAGTGGGAATGGACAAAGTTATCATCATCGCCTAAACACTGCGGCTGCATACCATTCAGAAAAAGGCATTTTAGAAAGGCAAAAAAAGCAATAAGCTGTATTGAGGAAAAATTAGTGCTCGAAGCAAGAGATAGGAGGAAACATTTTCTTTACCTGGTAAAGGACGGATACAAAAGGTTTATGTTATGTGCCAGTAAAAGGTAACATTTATTTTTTGCATAGGCAGACGTGTAGTGACAGAATTGGTTCTGGCCAAGAATATGTTTCAAGTCTGAAAGAAAGATGGGAAACGGAAGAGAATGCTGCGAAGATGCAATTTGGATCAAACTACTTATCACACCATTCTCTTCCGCTTCTCATCCTTCTTTCCAAATTGAAGCATATTTTTGACCAGAAGCATTTATGTCACTACAGTTATGAGTATGCAAAAAAGAACAATGTATGGTTGCTGTGTAAGGTCAATTGTTAATATCTGCAAATAGAAAAAGACGGCATATTAATAGGTGGTAGTATGCCTGAAGCGAAAATTGGTGGTAAACCATAATGAATATTAACTGTTGTTGTTTTCTTAACTTAATAAAGGATATTAGCAATCAATTGATGGATAGTAAATGGTTACCGTCAGATTAATCAAGCCAACGTACCTCAGATCAGGGGCCGCAGTTGACTGAGGAGGATCTAGACATTTTGACAGGCTCAGATATGCACGTTTGTGATCAGCATGAATTGTACATTGTGGCTGCAACTGATATCATGGTTGCCCTGCCAACGAATGCATAGGTGGAAAAATGGGAATGTGCAAACCTATCATCATCGCCTAAATACTGTGGCTGCAAACCATCGACAAAAAGGAATTTTAGAAAGACAGAAAAAGGAATAGCTTCTATCGAAGAAAAATTACTGGTTGAAGCAAGACATAGGAGGGAACGTACAGTGTTGGAGTCAGTGTTGGGCTGCGAGTTTGTTTTTTACCCGTTACTTGTGTTTTGTTTTTTTTTGTACTCTGTGCGAGATATGCATTCCTCTGATCAAAATTGATGGGTAATAATATGGACGAATTTTAGAAGATCAGTTAGAAGCAAAATAGCATAGTGTAAAGAAGTAATCTGCACCAAATCATTTCTAAGACTATACTATTTTGGTTCGCATTGATCTTTTATAATTGTACTCAATTATCAGTGACCGTTTTTTGTTATATATAACATGTATTAAATAGATGCAAACTTTTTTTTTGGCACATATCTTTGTTATTAATTCTTCTAGTAAAAAGTATATATATTTATATATATATATATATATATATATATATATATATATATATATATATATATATATATATATATATATATATATATATATATATATATATATAGTGTTAGTGTAAACCTTTTAATAGAATAATGAATAACAAAGATATGCACCCAAAAAAAAGTGTGTATGTATTTATGTATTTTGCATGTTATATATATAGTAACCTGAAGAACAGAAAAAACCAGTCAAAATCTGTACATGAATACAGTGAATATAAAAACAGGTTGTGAAATCTAAGTTGCGCTTAACTTCTGGTCGTCGCCATATGCAAGAACAGAAACCTGAAGAATAAAAAAATATAAATAAATTATGCATACGAAGACAATGACTACGCAAAGATTAAAAAAGTATGAATGTTGAGTGTAAATACCATGTAAATATAGTGGTAGGTGAAAGGAGGCAATCATATGCAGTGAGACAGTTCAGTGTAAGAAAAATGTTCAGTACAAAAAACAACAACAAAGTATCAACGATGGATGTATACACCATATGAAACTGGGTATAGCTGCATATGTCCAGTAACCGTGACTGGTTGCCATACATCCATCGCTGATATTCTGTCTGTTTTTTTTACAATCTTTAGTTTTACATTATCTGAGTTCGACCTGTAGATAGATTCAGAAATCGATATCATTGGATCGATATTAAAAACTGATTGCAAGAAATAAATATACCTGGCACAGGTGCAAATCTAAGAGATTGGGTTACCAAAAGCTACATATTAACTTCTTTAAGCAGAGTAACAGGTTCATGACAGCCTATGACAACCAATAAGTAACAAAGTTAAACATTTTAGCTGAGGTCTGCGAAGAAGGTATCAGTTTAATATCATTGGGTTGATATTAATAAGCGATTGCAAGAAGTAAACATACCTGGTGCGGTTGCAAATCTAAAAGTTTGTCCTGCCAAGGGGCAGAAGTCATCAGAGGCTATTGTGCAAACAGGTACGTGCGATCATCATCTGATATGAAAATCACAACATTTGTACAGCAGGCATAAAGAGTTCGCAACCAATAAGCGACAAACTGAAACATTTTAGCTCAGATCTGTGAAGAAGTTATGAATTTTGATATCATTGGACTGATATTAATAAGCGATCAGAAGAAATAAATATACCTGGCACGGCTGCAAATCTAAAAGTTTGCCCTGCCAAGTGCCAGGGATTCATTTCTTAAATCAGGGTCACAGACTCATCACAGCCTATTGTGCAAACATCCATGCATGGTAATTATCCCATATGAAAACGACAACATTTCTACAGCAGGTGGCAAAAGTTTACAACCAATAAGTGAAAAACTCAAACAATTTAGCTCAGATCTGTGAAGAAATTATGAGTTTTACATCATCAGAAATAAATACACGTGGCACGGCTGCAAATATGAAAGTTTGCCCTGCCAAGTGCCAGAGATTCACTTCTTAAATCAGACTCACAGACTCATCACAGCCTATTGCGCAGGCATTCATGGATGTTAATTATTTCATATGAAAATGACAACATTTCAACAGCAGGCAACAAAAGTTCACAAAGAACATGTGCACAACTACCAAGAAAATCACAGGGAAGAGACATGTATAAATCTTCAGCGAATTCTATCATTTGTTAGTAATCGGAAAAAGGCTAAAAAAATCGAGGCCAACACTGGTACAACAACTGTAACCAAAGTCCACAGTCCATTATATATAGGAGAGTGCAAGAGCAAAGGAATGGTGAAACCTTTGCAAGGAACACCAAACACACAGCATGGCTGCAACCGCAATCTTAGTTACCTTGCCAAGCAACATGTGTTCAGAGAATGTAAGGTGACAAAATTATCCCAGCTGCTGCACAGAGACAGCTGAAAAGAGGTGGTGGCTGCAAAATAAGACCGGTTGCTTAGCTATTGTTTAGAGCATGCCGCCTGGTAATTGCCTTGCCACCACCTGATTATATAATAGCCGAAGTAAGCTGCTGATTGCCTTGCCACCAGCTAATTATATAATAGCGAAAGCAAGGTGAACATGTATACGTAACAGGTCCAGGCACATAATTAGCATTGATACTATGGCATTCAAGAATTGTGCCGCGGATACCTTTGCAAGGCAACTGTAACACCAACACAGAAGAAAAAGGCAAGTAAGTAAACTGAATTGCGGGGAAAAAATCTGAGACGTCGGTTACACCACCTGATATGCCACTCATATCTGCCATTTCAGGTAATAACAGGTATAGGTAACATATCAAGTGAGCTAACAAACGCATCACAAACATGGAGATAATACTTTTTAGCCGCACAAAACATCGAAAAGGCAGCTACATAGACCTTAAAGAAACAAAATACCGGTAGACTACGGCAAAAGCAGCAGCCACATAAGTAAAAGACGAACATAACCAAAAGACATGTAAAACAGCAGGTATCATAACGTTTATGCACGCAAGAAGCAAAAAAAAAACAATGGTGACTGAAACAATGCACAAATAACGCACCCAAAAAAAAAACGCCAACGACCACAAAGGAGAGCTACATAAGCAAAAGGAATCTAAATGACCATAGCCGATCCGCAAGTAGACAACACTGGCAACCAAGCACACATAACGAAACGATTAACAGATAAAGTATAAAAAAAAAAAAAAAAAAAAACAGTAACTACCACAAAGAACAGCCACAGTAGCAAAAGAAATCTAAAAGACGATAACCGATCCGCAAGCAAACAATACCGCCATAGCCGATCCGGAAAGCGAACATAACCAAACGGTGAACAAATAAGGTACCACATAGAAAAAACAACAACCATCAGAAAGAACAGGCACATAAGCAAAAGAAATCTAAAAGACCATAACCGATCCGCAAGTAAAACGATGAACAAATAAGGTACTACAAAAAAAAAAACAGCAACCACCACAAAGAACAGCTACATAATCAAAAGAAATCTAAAAGATCATAACCGATCCGCAAGTAAACAACGACGGCAGGCTAGCGCACATAACAAACAGCGATCAAATAACCTACCACAAAAAAAAAAGTAACTACCACAAAGAACAGGCACATAAGCAAAAGGAATCTAAAAGACCATAACCGATCCGCAAGTAAAACGATGAACAAATAAGGCACTACAAAAAAAAAACAGCAACCACCACAAAGAACAGCTACATAATCAAAAGAAATCTAAAAGATCATAACCGATCCGAAAGTAAACAACGACGGCAGGCTAGCGCACATAACAAACAGCGATCAAATAACCTACCACAAAAAAAAAGTAACTACCACAAAGAACAGGCACATAAGCAAAAGGAATCTAAAAGACCATAACCGATCCGCAAGAAAACACCACCGGCAGCCAATTAGGGTTTCGTTAGAAGGCAGTAGAACATGGAAGAGTAAGTGAAGTGGTAGGTACCCGGAATTGTGGTAGCTAAAGAAGCGAGGGGACAAACCAAAGGAGAAAACCGGGAGCCCAGAGCCCAAAATGGAGCCCAACACTGCTACAACGACTGTAGCAAAACTTGACGCCAAATTATATATATGGTAATTTAAGTTCCTAAAGAAGTGAAAATGGTAAGGGTAAACTAGCTACAGATTAGACAAAGGATGGATTTGAAGAGAATCAAGCTCCTTTGGTTATTGACTATATATTAGTTCAGTTTGGTTATCAAATTTTGATCGATATGTGTACAATTAATTAGGTTTTTTTTCTTTTTATTAATAATTCGTTTAGCTTATATTATAGTTGTTTTTCAATATCAGTAAGCAGAGTCGGTGAGTCACAAAGGTGCTCAAAAACAAACACAAGCTCACTCGGAACTTATGACAAATACTTGGTGTTTATCAAAGCATTTAAGCATGATTTTCTTGACATTTGGCGAATTCCATCTTTGCCATCTTTACAAACATTATTGGCTAGTACAAAAGGTTTTCATCCTTCTTTATAGCATTGCTATCAAAGTAAATCTTTTGATTGGTTTGCAAACGGCTCAATTATATATGTGGGTCCTTTGTAGGTCACTCCACTTCAGGTAACATACTCTGCTGAGAAGAACTTATACCTGCTTATAGTTTTCGGCTGTATAAGTGGACTCTCAGTTCTTCACAGGTTTCTATCTGATAAAAGTACTTCCATCAAATTATGACTATTTACGTGATAATTGCAACTCTCTGATTTTGTACTTATCTGCATCTTATATGATGATTTGTTTCTTTAAGCTTGAAATATTCCAGTCATATGTTCAGTTCTCCCATGGTATTTTAATTTTAATAGACAAAGCTTCTTTTTTGTTTTTCTCTACTTCGAGTATTTGATGTCACATGACGGTCGGTTATTATAAACCCATGTACCGTATCTATCTAATTATCTATGTTAATGTAGTATACTAGTATTTCAAGTATCTAGGGTTCAATTTTCACATCTCATCAGTGTGTAGTTTTATACAATGTTAGATAACATTGTTGGATGATACATGAGGGATCTGTTCTCTATGTAGGTTATGCTAGTTAACCATGAGATCCGCGTTTCGCTGTACTATGTTTCAGGCAGATTTGTTGTTGTTTGGGTTAGGTTGTTCATGGCGACAAATATCCAGTTTACTTTTTAGCATATTCCTTTTTTTTTTTTTTTTTTTTTTTTTTTTTTTTTTTTTTTTTTTTTTTTTTAAGTTTAATATTGCTATCAAATCGTTTCTTTCTATTAGTTTGAAAATGGTTAAAGTTATCTGTGTTTTTTTAGTTTTTTATAGATTCCTTTGAACGACATTCCATGTCTAGTAACTAACTTTGCTGAGAAAAACTTTTACAACTTGTTCCTGTTTCTCTGAGTAGTTTCTCGGTTCTTACTGGCTTTGTTTGATCATTAATAATATTCAACTCTCTCATTTCATATTTAGCTGCTACATCTCTTATCATGATTAGTTTTTTTAGTTTGTCATATTTCAATCCCGTGCTCAGTTCCTCCACGAGTCTGGTATCTCAATTCTAGTAACTACTAAGGTTCTTTTTTATTTTCCTTTTGTATTTTTCATTGTCGCAAGATGATTATTATTAACATCCGTGGTGTTGTTACACAGTTTATTAAATAACTTCAATATTTTAGAAATCTAGGGTTTATCTTTCATATTCCATCAATGTGCTGTTAATACTGTTAACTTCAATATTTTAGAAATCTAGGGTTTATCTTACACAGTTTATATATATAACAGGATAAACATAACTAGATAAAGCCACATCATCACAAATAAGTCCACATCAAAGGCCACGTAATCACATTAAAGTCCATGTCATTACATTTAGTCCCATGATTTTAGGCAATTAAAATTTGGATTAATTAAAAAATTGACATTTGCAAGAATCGAACCTGAGTCATTTAATCCACATACAAATACTTCAACCACTAGACCAAACCAGTTTTTGTGATTTACAATACAAAATAAGTAAGTCATGCTTAAATAATTGATATTGTTAAGCTATATTTAAGGAATAGATTATGCATAATTATATAGCACATATCCATTCCTTAATTATAGTTTCAGAATTATAAACTTTAACCTTTTTTAATTGTGTTGTAATATATATGGAACAACCAGGTTATATTCGAGGCACCGATCCATTCTTGCCTCTATCCTCCCCCTCCCTCCTGTAACTCCACATCCACTTTCACCACCGTACCTTCACATCCACCTTTACCACCTTACACCAACAACCACATTCACTCCTGTTTCCCACCTTCACCAATGTAATCCGAAGACTTCAATAGATTCATCATTCAAAAGTGAAAGTAAGTTTTTTTAATTGTATTTTATTGTTGTCATGACTAATTTAGTTATATTCATCTTCGATTACATGTATATGATGTTTATTGATCGGATTTTGAATATTTTCTGTGCAGCAGTACTAAGTTATCAACAGCAGTATATTATCTTACTGCCCGAAATGGAACGGCTCCGGATACTTCATTTGTTTTACGCGGGCGCTATTACAAACGTGGCTATTACCTTACCGATGGGATTTATCCTAATTGGTCTACGTTTGTTAAAGCGTATCGGCATCCAGTTGACCCGAAAGAAAAGAAATTCAAGCGACTACAAGAGGCGGCAAGAAAAGATGTCGAACGAGCTTTTGGTGTGCTTAAGGGAAAATGGAGGATTTTGGATCGTCCTCTCCGGTTTTTCGAGAAAGAAAAGATTGGAAAAGTCGTCGAAACGTGTTGTATATTGCACAACATGATCATAAAGGACGACAAGAGGGCAATATCACCGGTTCATATAATGGACCAACCGGTGCCGGTATCTTATGACCCAAGTGTACTACCGGAGTTACATGACGAAAACGTCCATCATCGTCTCCAATATGATCTTACGGAGCACGTAGCGGGTCTAGACTTGGCATATCTCGAAGACCCAACGGCTCAACCACACCCGATTGACGACTTAATTTAGTGTTATGTAGTTTTTTTTTATTTATTTTTAAAAATAATGTTGCAATGTAGTTTCCTTTTTTAGTTTGTAGTGAAATGTTATGTTTTTAATAAAATGTTTGTGTTTGTAATTAAATTGATTTTAGTTTAATGATTAAATTTTTTTTTTAGGAGATATGAGAATTTATGGCCGCCAGTGATTTAGGTTGGGAGGTATGAGATTTTATGGGAATGAGTTGGCTGAAACTGATTGATTGAATTTGGGAGGTATGGATACTTCGGAGGTATGACTCCTAGTACCCTAATTTACCTATGGTGGACAAATGGCACGAAGAGTTGTGTGGTATAACATGTTCGTGTGTTGTTGGTGTATTTAGCGGACCAACCACATCCTTCCAATTTTAACTCTAGCTTCGGCTAATTTTATCAAATTTTTGTGGCACTGTGACCATCAACAACCAGCCATATAACGTATTAAATAGCTAAAAGTTGCAAAACATAACCCAAAATTAGTGGAAAGTGTCGTGTATATTAAGTTGGAGGTCCTTCGTTTAACTCTTGCTTTCCAATTAGTTAAGAGATTTTGTGTTGTTTAAATATTTTTCTTATAACAATAATTTTTGAGACTCTTACGTTGTGTTCTTAAGAAAAAAAAGAAAAAAAGTGAAAGAAAGATAAAATAAAGTAAGTGAGAGTAAGTAAAGTGACTTTCACTTCAAAAAATGGGATGAAAGTTTTATAACTAAAATATCACAACTTTCACTCACTTTACTTCCTAAGAAAAACTAGAGAACACAACTAAAATCACTTTCACTTTCTTTCCCCCCTTTTACTCAACTTGAGAACACAGTGTTAGAGTGGGAGGTACCGTCGAGCCAAGGGAGCGCCAAACCCACCAGCCCAAAATGTAGAACGGCGCACGACTACCCAACTCGCGCCATTCGTTGTTGTGCCAAAATTGCTAGCCGACGCCATTCTATTTTTTTTTTCTTTTTTGGCCAAAAATTCGAACGTTGGAAATGTATACGTTTGGTAACGGTAATAATACCGTTTGGAACACATTTTGACCCAAAAAAATATTTTTAACCCACAAAAAAACCTATAAATACATTCTTATTATTCCATACTTCACACACACTTCCAATATATTTTATAACATACTATTATCTACTTTTCTCAATTTTTTTCCAAACAAAATGAATCTCAACTCACCATGGATTAACAACATGCTAAACGACCCGTCGAACCAAATGACGGGCTCGTCTTCAAATCCGGCCAACAATCCGGGCTCGTCTTCGAATCCATAAAGCACGAATCCGGTCAAAGTATCCAACCGAAGAGTACTAGGTTTTTATTTCTATGTTTATGTACTAGGTTTTTATTTTTATGTATTTTTTTTTAATTAATGTAACGCGTGTTTTTCTTTTATTTAATGAAGTTTATTTTAGTTAATATTATGTATGTTTTATTTTATGTAAATGAAAAAAAAAAACAAAAAAAAAAAAAAAAACAAATGGAGAACGACACCACATTTTCTGGTGCCAACGGTAACGGCACAAAATGTGATGCCAAAGATTTTCTGGTGCCGTTTTGTGTTTTGCTGATATGGCACCACTTTTGAAGAACGGCTCCACGTTACTCTCCGCTCTTATGCAACTTACCTCATAAAAAATTTCAATAAAACTTGAACCTTAAAACTCTAAATTGATGAGCACTAAGAGCACAAGGTGTCATGAGGAGCAAAAACTCCTCATTCGGACCCCACGGGGTGCCACGTCACCACAACAAACCACAACTTACAACCTCCCCTTACCATAACATACCATAACTTACTCATTCGGGTCCCACATACACACTTATTCACACACACAAACCATTATAAATAAATAATTAAAAAAAAAGTACAAAACTTACCTCCTCGTGCAGACGAGGAGGAGAGAGATGAGGAGCTATGAGGAGGTAGGGGGTATCATGGTTAACCATGAGGAGCATGCCAACGTAGCACGAGGAGCCACAAGCATCTCCACACACCGTATGAAGGTACCATTAGAATAAAAGTCTTGAGCTCCAATAATGTAAGCGAATTATTACCAAAAAGAAAATGAAGTTATAACTACAAATCTATTAACTTTGTATGCATTGATCAATTATTTTTTTCACAATCACATCGTATAGATTTTATAATAAGATCGTATAGTTTACAGTGATGATTGACATTTTCTTATTGTTCTTTACACTTTATATTAGAAAAAGACGTTATTGCTATAATTAACGTTTTCTACCGCGCGGACATTTAAGGTGCTTTTTGTTATGGTGGTATGGTATGAAAAGAATGGAATCACACTTGAATACAAACGTTTGGTTTAATTTTGGTCGTGGGTCCAGGAATAAAAAGGTGTCGGTACACCCATAGATTAATTCATGGCAATATCGGTGGGTGTGATGTTTTATATATATATTTTTTTAATTCAGACATAGAATTCAGCTTTTATAGTATTCATTTTTAGGGTTTTGTTAACCACAAACCTATGGGGTTGTGTTTAAACATACCATAATTAAATTTTTTGCATTAAATGAAGTAGTATATTTCATAATTATACATATTTTTTCATTTTAAACATGAAATGTGATGTTAAACATGGAGTGTTTAGTGTTCATTTAATGCAAAAATGTTAATTAAAGTATGTTTAAACACAACCCCATGGGTTGTGTTTAACAAAACCCTTATTTTTATACTTTTTTATTTTCAGATAATGTTTTTTATTCTATATAATAATATATTTTCTCTCTCATATTTTTTTCTCAAACTTTTCCTAAATCTTTCAAACTATTCCAAAATCAAAATCCAAATCTAAACCCACCTACAAACGAAACGGGCCTAAAACTCGTTTTTGCAAATAGCTCACAATTTGAAGAAGATATTTCTTTTTTGAGAAATGATTTATCTTTCTACAAATCTTTCAAGTTTAAAATGTCTTGTTTTCATTAGATGAATTAAATGACTTACAATTTCAAAGTCTAATAATTTCTATCACATTTTAGGGTGCGTTTGGTTCTGTTAGGATCTCTGGGAAATAAGAGTTTCATTGTTGCTGCCGATAGTGTTAAGCTGGTTCCTGCCGATAGCTTTGGTTCCTGCTGCAAGCTCATTGCTGCCGACAGTGTTATCTTGTTTCTGCCGATAGTGTTGTTGCTGCGGATAGTATTGTTAGTTATCCGTATATTTAGAATGTTTGTTAAGATTTATTTTTAGAAGAGATCTCGTTTATCTCTTTACACGTTTACTTGTAGAACGGATTAGGGTTAGGTCATCTTGTTAGTATAAAAGATATATCCGTCTATGAGTTTATGGACACCTTTAACGTTTTTCAATATTCAAGATCACAATTCTTAGTCTATAGTTTGATCCATAGAGGATCATTGTTCTTTAGAGTTTTCTTCTTTATTATACTTGCTGTTTAGTTTCCGCAAAAACACTTGTATAGCATACAGAGGTTCTTGTTTATACCAAGCTCAATCAAGCTCGAAGTACTCGATCCTACAAGTGGTATCAGAGACTGGTAAGGATCTCTGATAAAGAAGGAAACATTGTTGAGTTGTCTTTCTTGAATCTTTTCACAATGTCGCTGCTATCGGGTGATAGATTTGAAATGTCTGCAATGAAGATTAGGAATTTGTTTCAAAATAAGTCTGTGGAAAAGCTGACTGATAAAGGTGAATCCTATAATACAAAAGAGAATATGGAAGAATATGCTTTATTGGGATTCCCATCTCAGGTACAAAGATGTAATCCTGCTTGTCAAGAATTGTACTCAACTCTTAATAATGAATATGATGACATGAAATCTAAGTATAATGAATACTTTATTAAGGTTCAAGCTTATGACAAAGCAGTTAAGACATTAAAAAAGCAAAAAGTTTGGTTTCAAAAGAATCAGTTAGCTTATGAGGAAAAGATAAGAGTTTTAGAGAGGGACTTGAAAAACACCACTAATGAGCTTAAACATTCTGAGTCTCAAAAGGCTAAGATGGTGTTAGAAAAACAGGATGTGCAGACTAAGCTAGACAATACCTTGGCTAGGTTTAATAAATGGAAAAATTCATCTAAAAACCTAAATAAGCTAGTTGATAGCTCTATGTCTGTAAGAACTAAACGAGGTTTAGGGTTTGGTGACTACATAGGGGAAGATCAAGTTTATGACCCTAACGAGTATAGTGTTTTTAACCCTAAACCTATAGACTATAAAATTCCTGTTAGATTTGTCAAAGAAGGCAATTTGAATGCTGTTCCTCCACCTATCAGAGGAGTTTTTATGCCTAACCCTGTCCACTCTCTCTCTGTCATTGACTCCAATGAGTCACAAATGGTTTATGGTAAAAAATCTAAAGATTTACCTGAACCTAATGAATGTGTCTCTTGTCCCACAAGTGACAAGTCCTCAGAAGCAGAGTCTAAAGACTTTGTTTCATGTGACTCAAGTGAAAAGTCAACCACACCCAAATGTCATACGTCCTCAAGTTCAACGAATAATAAATCTGCTCCTAAATCAGCCTTTTCGGATAACAGCTCAATTAATTCTTTTAAAAACAACTGTGTCTCTAGTTCCACTAGTGATAATGGTGTCCATATTAAGAAAAGTTGTAGTAAAAACAAGGCTGCTAAGAAAAAGACATGTTTTGTGTGTGGTAGTCAATATCATCTCATCAAAGACTGTGATTATCATGAGAAAAGAATGAATGGTGGGAAGCAACAAGCTAGATCATTATGGAAAAATGTTAAACACATACCACCATATGTTCCTCAAGCAGCAGGAATGAACTTTTATAGGGGTCCCTTTTCTGCTGATAGACCTGTTCCTGCTGGTACCTCTGTTTCTGCTGATATTCAGGGAACCATTTCTGCTGGTTCCTCTTCATATATTCAAAGGGATTTCAGACCTGTCTATAATAATCACATCTTTGGAGGGGGAATGGCTTATTCTCCATGGTATCCTTGGTAATTGTTCTGTTTGGTTTATCATGTTGTTGTAATTGTGTTTGCTGGCTTGAAGAGTAGTTTTAGCCCAAGGGGAGGCTATTGCTTGCTTTTTTGTCTTGTTTTTCATTCATTTATGTTTTGTTTGTGTTTCTCTAACTTTGTTTTGCAGGTTTTTCAGTATCTTTTGTTAGTTAACTTTGTTTTGCAGCTTCTTAATGCTTGGGCTTAAAGCTAAACACAACAATTTTCATTCATTCATAAGGGAGATAAGTACATTCAGTT
This sequence comes from Artemisia tridentata subsp. tridentata, assembly GCA_021014915.2. NCBI lineage: Eukaryota > Viridiplantae > Streptophyta > Magnoliopsida > Asterales > Asteraceae > Artemisia > Artemisia tridentata. The sequence continues at coordinate 2,280,605 of CP139501.1, forward strand.
GCTGGTTACAAAAGATTACGAGTTTCAAAAGCTACTAATCAACAACATTCAAATTATCATTCCAACCTTCTAACATCAATCTACCTAAACCCTACCACCTATTCCATCTTCTCTTTACCCTTACCCAGATTGTCAGGCATGAACCTCTTTCCTCTCTGGCGACTGATCTCTTCATAAACATGGGGGACTGCAAGTGCCAAGATCACTGGCAGTGGTTGTCTTTGTTCAGGGGGTGGCTTTGAAGAGCTTGAGGTAGTTGGCCTTTGATGTGTTCTGGAGCGTGTCCTTGAAGTTGGATGGATTGGTTGTGAAGTAGGGTTACTTGATTGTGGAACTGGATGGCTTGGTTGTGGAATTGGGTTGCTTGATTGTGAAGCTGGCTGGGTTGGCTTGGGAGTGGTTCTGGTGGGATTCTTCCTTTGTCTTGGATCTTGGCCTTCACGTTGTCGATTGTCTCGACTTCGAGGGTTTGGTTTTTCTCGGCTAGAACCTTCTTGATGTTTAGCCTTGCCTTTTGGTACCGGTACTTTATAGAAGGCTGCAGTTGTTCTCTCCATCTCTTCAGTAAGCAGAGCAATTGTCTTCTTCATCTGTTCTCTGTCCTCATCTGTTAAAGGAAAATTGGGAGGGAAAGTCTCCCATTCACCCTGACAATACACCAAAGACTTCAACTCTGATGAATCTTCATCATCAGAGCTAAAGTACTCAAATGAAGAAGGGGTAGATGGAAGAGGATCAGATGAATCCTCCTCAACCTTGGCCTTGCCTTTGGTTTTAGAGGATGATGCTGTTTTGGGAAAGTAGTTGTTCCATCCTGAGTCACTCGAGGAGGAAGAATCTGATGAGATTTCGATGATTGGATGTTTGGATGAACTCATGTTTTTGCTTGATTTTGAAGATTTTTGGTTTGGTTATGTGAATTGAGGGTTATATAATGATATGGAGATTAGTGCAAATTTATTGGTGGTTGGTATTGAGAGTTAATTCGGGTAAGTTATTCTTAATGACTAGGTTCGGAAGGTTGACTTTGGTCAAACCACCTCATTCCTGCCGATTGGTCAAATCTCTTATTGCTGCCGATTGACCAAGTGTTTCTGCCGAATGGTCAAACCTTCTTAAGTTAATTGGTCAATGTTACGTGCAATGAATTGCAGCAATTTAAAGTGATATTTTTGGCAACTCAACATATAATTGCACATCTCTCATCTCAATTTCTCAAAAACCTATCGAACCCTAATCTTCCCATTTCAAACCCTAAATCATTCCTTCAACACAATGACAACTCTTCGTTACAAGGATGATCATAACAAGGTTGCTTATTTGGAGTCTTCTTCAAGAAGTGTTGGTTATGATGAAGTTCTGGCATTTCTTCGTGGGTCATCTATTCGTTATGCCCTTACTTATTGTCCAGTGACGGTGTATGATTCATTGGTCAAACAGTTTTGGAGGACAGCTAAGGTAAGACACATCGTGGGAAGGGAAGATGATATTGTTGCTACCATTGATAACCAAGAAGTGATTATTACTGAGGAGTTGATTCGGGTACAGCTTCAATTTCCTGAGGAGCAAGGAGAATATGATCTTTCAAGGCAAGATATTACTGATGGTATGGCAGCTATAGGTTATCCTGTTACTGGGAGTTGTACTTTCTTGAAAAGTAAGTTGTCTCCTCAATGGAGATTTCTGATTCATACTTTACTCCAGTGTCTGAGTGTTAAGACAGGTGGTTGGGATCAATGTCCAAGTCCTATTGCATCTGGTCTAGTTTGTTTATCTCAGGGTAGGATCTTTAATTGGGCAAAATATATTTTTGAGGGAATGATTGAGAATCTCAGTAATGGTAAAAACAGCTTTTTGATGTACCCTAGATTTCTTCAAATCATCTTAGGTGTACAGACCATTAATACATCCCCTAAGATTGTCAATCGATTGACTGCCAAAATGTTTGCGCTGATGAAGATGAACTTTACTGGCCAACATTTGCCTTTGTTGCCTCCTATGTTACACAATCCTGATCCTGCTGATAATGTCAGTATCCCACAATCACCTAATGCAACTGATCAAGGGACTTCAGTTGCTGCTGATGCATCTGCATCTGTTGCTGCTGATGACTCATCACCACCATCATCTAGACCAGTGACACCTACACCTGAGACTAATGACCATGTTGAACCCAATGATCAGACCATCTATGCTGATACACCTATTATCCAGCCAACTCCTTCTGTGGATTTACCTTCTTCCTCAAGACTATCATCTCCTAGTCCTACTAGGGAGCCATTTAGTTATGACACCAATGCAGGGGAAGGATTTAATGTTTCTCCACCCAGAGCCAATGAAGCTCCTAATTCCTCAGGTATTCCTGCTGAGGATGCTGTTGATCTCACCTCTATGTCCCAGTTACTTGACAGATCTGTGAAGAAAATTGAGGCATTGGAGTCAGAACTTAATGAGACAAAAAGGATTTTTAATGAGAAAGTGGAGAATTTGGAAAAGGAGCTCAGGGATTCTAATGAAGCTTTTAGTAGAACTGTCCAAGAACTAAATGAAAGGATCAGCATATTGGAGGCTAGTTATGTGCAAAAGAAAAGAAGGGTTATTCTTTCTGAATCTGAGGAAGATCAGGATGATATGATATTTGATGGGCTTAATGTGCTAGCATCTGTTTCTCTTGATGGTGCAAATACTGAAGTACCTACCACTTCTGAGCACACCATCACTACTCAAGCTCAGGTCTCCACTGAAACAAGGACCATTGCTGCTGATGTCTCTGCTGTTCCTGCTGATGATGAAAATATCTCTTCTGCATCTAAGGTTCCTGGTAATACTACTGAGAGTCCACTCATTGCTGTTGAAAGTAACACTCTTCCTTCTGAAGCTACTCAGAATGATGAAGAGGTAGCTAGACAGATCCAAGCACAGGACAATGCTGCTGAACAAGCTAGACTAGCTCAGGTTGCTCATGATGAGGAGCTTGCAAGACAATTGTCTGTTGATGAGAAGAATGTTGCTGGGATTATAAATAACCCAAGTTCAGAAGACCCTACTCCAGAAGAGTTCAGTGAGCAAGTTGAATACTTATTGAATACTGACATGATTATTAGAGCTCATGGATTTATGGTTCTTCAAGATTCAAAGTTGGATTTAGATGAACAGTCAGATATGCTTAAGGCATTTATCTTAAAGAAACAAAGAGCATCCACTTGGAATGAATTGATGCACAGGATCAGGGAAAGACAAAGGTCAAGATATAAGATGCCCACAAACAGAGATAATATCAATTTTATGAAGGTGTATCTGAAGAATGAAGCTAACTACAAGATCAGTTACTTCAAAGGTTGGACTGATGCTGCCATTCAAAAGTTGTTCCTTGATACTTATGCAAAGCTCAACTCTTTAGTAGACACTAAATATTCCACAAAGCAGGAAAAGAGCATCTTCATCTTTAGAGTCTGATGATGCAAAGAAAATGAAGTCTGGAGAGTCATTGTCTGGTGCATCTTCTTTTATACCTGCTGAAGGTTCTCAGGATGCCACATTCATTTCACCAAGTCCCAATGTTGATGCATCTAAAGCATCACAAGAAGGTCTTGTTTCAGATGATATTCCTGATGCTCATGTCTCTGTTCCTGCTGAGCCATCTTTATCTGTTCCTATCCTGCAATATGGTCTCAGAACAAGGCATAAGAGTCACTCTTTTCACTCTTCTTCTGTGGATGTTTCTGATATGGATGATCATGATCTGATTAGGGTTGATTCTGAAAGTGATTCAGAGGGTGATTCTATACATTCTTGGGGTCATATTGCTCATTGGGAGATTAGGTCTACTTCTGAAGGTGATGTAAATGTTTGGTTTTCTCTTGATGGGACAGTCAAATTCTTTACATTTCTGAGGGAGATTCTGAATAAGGTTGAAAGAAAGGATTTGGAGAATCTTTTTCAGATAGTGGATAATCACTATCAATCTCATACTCCTACTGGGATTGGTCTACTGCTTTGGGGTGATTTACAAGTCTTGATGAATGCATTGGATGATGACAAGGCTAAAGTGGTATGGGGAAATCAAGCTACCTGGAGAGTATTTTCTTGGAGGTTATATCCATCTTCCAATGTTCATGTTGTAGAACTCATCTCTGGCAAATTCTTGACTATGTTTGTGGATGTCACTTATCCTATATCTGAGGGTGTTTTGAAGAGAATGCTCACCCAGAAGATCAGAGTTCCCAAGCATACAATTGGCAATGATCTAACTACAGCTGAACAATTGGTTAAATTCATCAAAGATCAACTAGAAGCTAAAGGTTCATCAGCTTAAGGGGAGGATTGCAGATTAAGGGGAGGATGAAGCTTAAGGGGAGGATGTTTCTTGTTGTTGTTGTATATTTTCTATCTTTCTTTCTTTCTTTTGTTTCTTTTCTTATTTTCTTTCTCTTATTTTGGTGTGTTTCTTGTTTAAAATTAAAAAAAAAAAAAAAAAAAAAAAAAAAATAATAATAATAAAAAAAATAATTTCTTGTATATTTGTGTGCTAATAAGTTGGTTTTGAGCAACACCTTGCAGGTACAGTGTTGGTGTTTACACCTACACAATAAATGGTGCTCAACTCACCATGTCTTACAGACAAGAAAGAGTTGACTCACCATGAGGGTACGGCTCTGGTGTGATAATCAAATCCGTTGATAGCTGTAATAGCTTGCTCAAAGCTATAGGGTACTTCAACTCACCCATGATTCATTTCTGAGAGTTGAAAATGGTTCTCAATTCACCATGGATGTAACCCTTTATGGGATCCAAAGGATTGGCTAGTCCACAAAAGTATGGTTTTTGGTAAAGACACTTGGTATCCATATTTGGTATTCAATTCACCAAGGTTTGCTGTAACCTAAGAATTGACTAGTCCTGAGCAAACGGCTACAGGTAAAGACAAGTCAAATCCGTTTATAGTTGCTGATTTGCTAATAAATCAGATGGTTATCAATGTACCATGGTCTAACACACCTAAACATTGGCTACTCCAGTAGTGATGGCTATTGGTAAAGAGACATCAAATCCATTAATTTTCAATGATTCACCTCTCACAGGAGTTAACACACCTGGATGTGATGAGAATAGTATGAAACTTAAGTGATTTGATGTACATATTGTCATGAGTAGCAGCCAAGTTCAAGTGAAAGTTATGGTGACCAGTATACATGTTTTGAAGAAGATTTCTTATTCCTGCTGAACTATTGAAGTTGCTGCTGGATGTTATAGAGGCTGAAATCTTGCAAGTTAAGGATTTTGCTGCTGGTTACTCCTGATTGCTGCTGCTAAGTCGCAGTCCTCAAGCCTGAGAGTTACAAGCTCTATCACATTGGAATCTTGCAGGTTAACCTAGTCAACCTCAAGATTAGGGGAGGATTGTTAGGATCTATGGGAAATAAGAGTTTCATTGTTGCTGCCGATAGTGTTAAGCTGGTTCCTGCCGATAGCTTTGGTTCCTGCTGCAAGCTCATTGCTGCCGACAGTGTTATCTTGTTTCTGCCGATAGTGTTGTTGCTGCGGATAGTATTGTTAGTTATCCGTATATTTAGAATGTTTGTTAAGATTTATTTTTAGAAGAGATCTCGTTTATCTCTTTACACGTTTACTTGTAGAACGGATTAGGGTTAGGTCATCTTGTTAGTATAAAAGATATATCCGTCTATGAGTTTATGGACACCTTTAACGTTTTTCAATATTCAAGATCACAATTCTTAGTTTATAGTTTGATCCATAGAGGATCATTGTTCTTTAGAGTTTTCTTCTTTATTATACTTGCTGTTTAGTTTCCGCATAAACACTTGTATAGCATACAGAGGTTCTTGTTTATACCAAGCTCAATCAAGCTCGAAGTACTCGATCCTACAGGTTCGCTCTTTTGGGTGGGTATCACCAAAAGAAGAAACAAAAACTTTGTTTGGTTGGTTTTGGGCCCACAACTTTGGGAATCAAGGAATGAGATTTCATTCCACCAAAATTTGGTGGGTTTCTCCCAATTCATCCAATCAATTTTTTTTTTATTTGATAAAATTTTTTCAACCACAAATTATTTTTTTTTTCTTATTTTATAATTTTTTTCAACCACAAATTATATATAATAATATATTTTCTCTCTCCTACTTTTTTCTCAAATCTTTCCCACATCTTTCAAACCTTTCCCAAATCCAAATTCAATTCTATTCCCACTTGCGAACCAAACGCACCCTTAATTAAGATGATAATTATAAAGATTTGTAGCTAGTTAAATTATTTTCATTTTCCTTCTTTTTATTATACTTGGCAATCATACTTATTTTCCTATATACAAGATTGTGACATATGAAACAAGAAACAAATCAAATTTAGCAATAGTTATGCGTATTTTTTATTTAAGTGGCAGTTATTTTGTTGCCAAAATCCAAAGGTTTTTTACTTTTTAACTCAGAAGTGAGGTAAGTAAATTAAAGGGGTGTTTGTTTTAGCTTATTTGGTCGGCTTTTGAGCTTATTGAGATTTTAATAAGCTCATTATTAATAGCTTATAAGCTCAATTTAATGTTATAAGCTCAGGTGGATAAGCTTATAGGTTATTAATAATAAGCTTAAGAGCTTATTAAAATCTGAATAAGCTCAAAAGCCATCAAATAAGCTAAAACAAACACCCCCTAAAGTAAATCAGTGAACCGCCCAACTTAAACATCTAGTATTCAAATTTCAAACAAACACACAGAGTAGTAGCCAAAAAAGAAAGAAAATGGAAGAAGAAAACCCCTCAATCTCATCATCATCATCAACAAACATAAAGCTAATAATCGAAAAAGGCCCGAAAGAAGGCGAATCAATAGAATACAAATCAACCAAACTCATCAAAATCGGCCGTGTAGTTCGTGGCAACACTTTTCAAATCAAAGAATCAGGTATTTCATCTAACCACATTTCCATTCATTTCGATAATCTGTCCAAAAACTGGAATTTAACCGATCTCGATTCGTCTAATGGGACCTTTTTAAACGCCGAAAAACTTGAACCTGGTGTTCCTACTCCTTTAAATGACGGTGACTGTATTAAAATCGGTGAGTTGACTTCGATTATTGTTAAGATTGGAATGGTGGTTGAGGAGGTTGTTGGATTGAGACGGAATACTAGGCGGCAGGGTCGGTCTAGAGCCATTGTTGAGGAAATCAGTGACAGTTACTTAGGGTTAGGGTTAGATGAAAGTGTTGTGGAGGAAGGTGTGGGTAAGCGGAATTTGCGTGGTCGAGGGAAGAAATGCGTGGATACGAAGAATGTGGTGGAAATTGCGAGTTCTAAGAGGATATTGAGAAGTTCAAAGAAGGCGGAGAAGGCGGAGAAGGTTCCTGAATTGAGTAAAATACCTGAAGAAACAACGGATGTAGTTGTTGCTGCGGTTGAGCCTAAAAATAAACGAGGGAGGAAGAAGAAATTGTTGCCGGTGGATGTTGTTTCTGAGGGTATGGGTTTAGATGAACAAAAAGTGGCAGAAGCTGTTCCGGTTGTTGGTAGAAGGACGTGGAGAGGGAGAATGGCGGTGGCGGTTGAGCCATTGAAAAATGTTGAAAGTGGTGGAATTGAGGAGAATGTGAACGATGGTAACGAGACTGTCAGAGTTGATGAAGGAAATGAGGCCAACAATGAACCCACTCAAGATCAGGTGGTAGAGAAATTGGTGTTAATGGAAGAAGGTCGTGATGGAAAGGAATCTGCAGTTGAAGGTAGTTCAGTAAAGGGTTTGTCAGAAGCGGCACATGTGGACAAGGGAAAGAAAGTGGCAGAGGAGTTAGAAAATCGACAAGATGGTGCTGAGGGTTCGCTGAAGAAGACTGAACCTGATAGTCGTAAGTGGGATTTGGAGAAGATGACATTAGGCGACTTTTTTGAGTACTTAGAAGAGCAACTGCCTAAACAGATAATTGACGAGTCTGAGAAAATTATTGCAGATTTGGAAGAGAAGGCCCGACAATGTTACAGGATTAGGCAAAAAGTATGTAACAGTAAGGGTAAACAGGCTACAAATTGAGGAAAGGACAAAAATGAAATAGAAAGAAGCTAGTACTTCAGTATTTGTGTGGATAGTTGGTTACCTGGTTGTTAGAGCCTACTAGAGTGTATGTTTTTGTTAGATGATTTAAGAGGGATCAGTGTAATGTTTAGAATTACCTTTCACTAGTTTAAATGAGAAAAACTTTGAGCAGATCTGTTCTTTGTGTATGTTTTGCTGGTTATCCTTGAGTTAAGCGTTTAGGTTTACTGTATATTAAGCAGCTTTGTTGTTTTTTGGGTTGGTTGTTCATGGCGACCCACATGGACTAATGCTTTGCATAGTTGGATGTTAAGTGGTAGTAATTCTATGTGTTTTGAAGTTTTAGAGTGTTGATTGTTTTTCTCAACATTTAAAATTCTTCTTACTACTTATAAAGACCTTATAATCAAATTCTGTTGTGCAATCTTTGACTATTCTAAATCGGTGTTTCCCTAATTCTTGTTTCGCCTTCTCATGGTTACGGATGAATGTGCATCATTTCACTGAGTAAGCTTTTCCTTTTGTGAAAATGCATGTAGAAATATTAAGATTGTTGATGTGTTCATTGTATTTGAATTTCTAGAATGAGGATCCTACGTGGTTTTCCGATAACAAAACTTTATGTTATTTACTCCAATGCATTATTATCCCATTTGGACATTAACGGGAATAATATGGTTATTTTTGTACTACAGAAACTGCTAAAAGGGAGACACTAGAACAAGTTATGGCAAAAGCTCTTTCAAAATCAGGTTCAACGAGGTCTGCTGTTAGTGCGGTTTGCTTAGCTGTCTCTGGAGTTAACCATCCAACAGATCAGCAACGCATTTTAGATTGGCTTAGGTTAGCTACTTAGTTCTCGTTAAATGTATATAACATGTATTTTTTACACTGTATTACACCACAAACTTATTTATAAAATCCTATATTTTCTTGACAAATCGTTAATGGTGTCACCGTGTCACTCTCACAGAACTCCGTGTCATGATGACAATGAAGGTCAAAGCCTATTTTAGGACCACTTTCAACCCTTTCACCTTTAAGTAGTTTCTGGTTATGACCTATTCAAGATAAAGTCATAAAACACCATTCGTATCAACCAAATACAAGTAAATCTGTTGATATTGCCACATGTAGCCCATACAGAATCTATACCCCCTTTAAAATTAGGTCATGGCATATCACAACCTATAATGTACTCTCACACGCCGAATGTTAATGCTTCTGTTTTCATGGACTCTGCATCTATGTCATCTATGTCTAGAAATGCAATATAAGCCTAGATACTGCTTTTGGTTCTACTCTGCCTATATTTTGTCATATTGGATTTGGCACTGATTATTATGGGGTTATTTCTTGTTCTATATTGTTTCCATATTCAGAGATATATTCCCGAGTGATGTAGAATTTTTTGTCGAGAATGACGCGGTGGCAGCTTTGGCTAGTGGAACAATGGGTTCTAATTGCTGGTACAGGGACCATTGCTTATGGATATACCGAAGACGGGAGAGAAGCCTGCGCCTCTGGTGCTGGGCCCATCTTAGGTGATTTGGGAAGGTATGAATGTGCAATATATTACTTCTTACCTATAACTAGAAGTGTCAATGGAGTAACGGGTCCAAACGGGAAAAACAAAGACCAGTCTTCTTTCTTAGGCATCAAATTAGGTTGCCATAGGAAAACCATTACACTGAAAACTTCTTTATGGCCACCCTACTTATAACAAAAATTGAAAACGGAAACTGCAAATGAGAAATCTTGTAAACTAATTACCCTTGATCTTTCCTATTGAATCTAGTATTGTTTAATATTTCACATAAACAGTTGATGATCATTTCATGATGATAGGAATAATGTTTTAGTTCTGGCATGTTTACTGATCTGTAGTGGATATGGAATAGCTGCAAAGGCTTTGACATCAGTAATAAGGGCATATGATGGGCGCTGTCCAGAAACATCGCTTACATCTAGCATCCTGCACCAACTCCAACTTTCTTCTCCAGATGAACTAATTGGGTATTTGTTTCAGTCACTTTTATAACGATCTTTCAACATCTGTTAACTATTTAGATACACCATGATATAATTGGAAAGATACGTGGGTCAATTCGGGCTTAAAATGGACATTCAATTTTTCAGTATTGGTCCACCGACCCAATCACCCAAAAAACAATTATATTCCAATTAAAAGTTCTTAAAACAACTGGCACCTTAATTTTGATTACAAAACAAAACTATAAGAATTAAGTTTTGAGTTGTTTGGCATGTTCCTTGCTAGCTAAATCTTTTTGATCGACTTGTTCCTTTGTGCCAAAAGTAATTTATTTGACCCGATTGAGATTAAACACAACCTCAAACCAACCCATTAATAAGTAAATGGGTTGCAACTTCTTCCCTGGTGCTCAATAATCATAAATTCACTTACAGGTGGACGTATGCTGATCCATCATGGGCTCGAATTGCAACTTTAGTCCCTGTGGTGGTATCGTGTGCAGAGGCAGGGGATCAAGTTGCAACTGACATTTTGCTTCATGCTGTTCAGGAGTTGGCTTGACTTGGATTGTGTGGGAAAGGTGCATATCTAAACCCATTGGACCCTTATAATTTTACATTAAAAATCAAGATATTTGAATACAATGCATAGAAGGTTGTATGCATAAAAAAAATCTGAAAGTAGAGTTTGGGCGAGTTTCAACCCGTTGGACTACACGTCATTTTGGCTAATCTTTTTGATTTTACCAATTTGACCTGTTTGAGATCAAAGACATCCAAAAATGAACATTTTCACAAAGTATAATAACCGTGAAGTTATTATTAACCCCAGATATTAAATAGCTTAATTAACGTCTTTTATAGTTAAAAATAAAAGTTTACATGAACCAAACTTTTGCTTGTCTTGGCAGATGGAAAGGATAGTTTTCCGCTTGTTATGGTCGGTGGCATAGTTACAGGATTCGCTGGATTAACCACGAACTGCGAACTCATTCGTGCGAACCCAATTCGGGTACGAAAGCGAATCCATTCGCCTTTGATTCGCGAATCCAAACATGAAAAGGACGAATCCATGTAATCGAATTAAGCGAATCGTAAAGGGTCGGTTCGGCGAATTCACATGGTCCCAATCGCGAATTTGGAAGATCCGGTTCGGCGAATTCCTTGCATGTCTGTTGGTTTTCCATAACCATATCCCTATTTTGTAGCCATAATGTAAGAAGATATCAAAGTAATGAACTGGTAACCGAATAAGTTTAATACAGAATGATTAGAAAGAAATAAGGGAAGTTACAGATTCTGATGATACATGAACTGAAAATGTAGAGAATAAAGACCAGCAGCTATAAGATGGCTGCTATATTTTGTGGTTGTAAGCAGCAATGTGCGGCTGCTATTCTTTAGTGTCGGCTGATCAGTTAGGGATTCTTTTAACCCTAGACTGAAGAGATGATATTATAGGAAGAAAAGATACACCATGGCCCTTTAACTTCTTTATCTTGTACAAGTGCAGCAATACACTTTAACTCTTCTTTAGCAACTTTATTTTGTCCATGATTGGTCCCTGTAATATTAGACTGCAAGACAGACAAAACTAAAAGCATAATCAGAATTGATAAGATGATATGCTGGGAAACTGATTATGATTGTTTATTCGAACACATAAAATTATTTTGTAGCCATAAATAAACACGTATTATTCATTAACCCTATTGTATTTTAATATCGGGTTCATCGAACCGGCTCGAACCGAAGCGAACCGAAATGAACCTACCCCCTTCGAATCAGATTTTAAGGACCTAGCGAATTGCGAATTCGTACCGCGAATTCGAACTGGAGCGAACCCGAATCATGTGACAGTTTTCCGCTTGTTATGGTCGGTGGTGTTCTAGAAACAAATAGGAGGTGGGATATAGGAAAACGAGTTATTAGTTGCCTTGTTAAGGATTTTCCCGGGACGCGTCCAGTTCGCCCAAGGTAAATTACAATGTTATATAGTCATCTCATTCTAATGTTGGTGTTACTGCACTTCTTGCTAATTGTGTGACAAGCATAATAACTTTGTTTATATCTCATATATCTTAAAACATGTTGCACCAAAAAGTAATTTCTTCAACATGCAATAATTGTATAAATAAATAAAAAAGGACAAAACATGTGTTAAAAGGTCAAACCACCCCAACCCGAGCAGTTTGAACTGGTGGTAGAAAATGGCCCATTTTGACTTGATCTACCCATCTTGCTACCTGTTGTTGACAATTGTGTGGGTTTTGCCTCCTTAGGTGGAGCCTGCTGTTGGAGCAGCATTGTCTGCGTGGAACTATCTAATAGAGCAATCCCATCAAGAGCATTCAGACGTAGACTACGATTAATTTCTAGCCCTAGGCTCATGTCATTGCAGCCAAAATAGTTTACTGCAACCAAGCTCTGCCCAGAGTGATGGCAGCCAAAAAGTTGAGTGTGTTTGATGTCAGTTGGCTATAAAATAGTATAGCATCAAGGGAAGATAAGAAACTGTAGAGAACAAAACAACATGAACTAGAAAAGAGTGTTTATCTATTGCATAATGTTTATTCTTTTTTTATAGAGTTTTTTCATTTCGTAGTTTTATATTTATATATATTGATGTATAAGTTCAAGTTTTAGAGACATTTTGTCAAGACGTGTTACACCCATCTTTCCATAGAGAAGTGTGCATTATTTACAGATGCTGCCTTAACTGTCTCTGGCGGTTTTTAGTAACAATCTTTCATAGTTGCTATTTAATTAAAAGACTCCATAGAAAGTTGCTAAAAGATAGTATAAGGCTCGGTTGTTTTGCAGGTGAATCTACATTTTCTTCTCAGGAAAGTATCGCAGGCGCCATGCTTTCTTCAGATGGTACTACGCAAACAGTAGTAAAGTATGTCTATAAAGTTTTTGTTTTTTGTTTTTTTTTTTTTTTTTTGTTTTTTTTGTTTTTTTTTTATCTTTCTCCAAATCAAAACCGCTTTTCTTTTAGCTATGGAGGATAGGAAAAGGTTGACAGTTAGAGATTTAAAGTGATTATTTGGTAGACAGTAAGACAGGTTAGTAACTTAGCATCTCAGTTTTGCTGATTGTTTTCACCAAAATGGATGGCACAAGTTTTTCATAAGTCTGCATTTTGGTGTTAAAATTACTACATCAGTTGCTTTTTTTTTCTGATATTGTGTAAACTTCCTGCTACAAGCTGTCTTGGATGCTGATATGGCCTCTTTTCTTGGTTGTTAATGGTGAAAATTCTGATTTGCTATTTTTATATGCCTAAGTTGATTTGCGTATAATCGAAATAGGGCAGATCCATAGCTCTATGCTGCTGCTCAATGCTTGTTATTCCATCGAGTTTGAGTTATTTGAAATCTTCTTGGGCTGCACAGGATGTAATTGTCATGGTAAGCTTTCGGGTTCTGCTATGATGATCTTTTTGTATGTTAAGTCAAGTGATACTCTCATCTGCTACCACAAGCCTTATTATTCTGCATATGCAAAGGGTTCGTCAATTGCTTTTTTTTTTGCTTCTTATTTCCCTTGGATGCTCATATTTGACCGTTATGGACCTATGGTGCATAGTCAACTAACCTTAATAGAGATGCTTAGATTAGGAGAAGATGACAATATGACATTAGGTGACTTATTTTACTACTTGTCTTGTAAATACAACCGCCTAAAAATATAAACTAGCTACGGATTAGACAAAGGAGTGAAGGACGAATGTGAAGAGAATCAAGCTTCTTTGGCAATTGATTAAATTTAAGTTCCTAAAGAAGTGAAAATGGTAAGGGTAAACTAGCTACAGATTAGACAAAGGATGGATTTGAAGAGAATCAAGCTCCTTTGGTTATTGACTATATATTAGTTCAGTTTGGTTATCAAATTTTGATCGATATGTGTACAATTAATTAGGTTTTTTTTCTTTTTATTAATAATTCGTTTAGCTTATATTATAGTTGTTTTTCAATATCAGCAAGCAGAGTCGGTGAGTCACAAAGGTGCTCAAAAACAAACACAAGCTCACTCGGAACTTATGACAAATACTTGGTGTTTATCAAAGCATTTAAGCATGATTTTCTTGACATTTGGCGAATTCCATCTTTGCCATCTTTACAAACATTATTGGCTAGTACAAAAGGTTTTCATCCTTCTTTATAGCATTGCTATCAAAGTAAATCTTTTGATTGGTTTGCAAACGGCTCAATTATATATGTGGGTCCTTTGTAGGTCACTCCACTTCAGGTAACATACTCTGCTGAGAAGAACTTATACCTGCTTATAGTTTTCGGCTGTATAAGTGGACTCTCAGTTCTTCACAGGTTTCTATCTGATAAAAGTACTTCCATCAAATTATGACTATTTACGTGATAATTGCAACTCTCTGATTTTGTACTTATCTGCATCTTATATGATGATTTGTTTCTTTAAGCTTGAAATATTCCAGTCATATGTTCAGTTCTCCCATGGTATTTTAATTTTAATAGACAAAGCTTCTTTTTTGTTTTTCTCTACTTCGAGTATTTGATGTCACATGACGGTCGGTTATTATAAACCCATGTACCGTATCTATCTAATTATCTATGTTAATGTAGTATACTAGTATTTCAAGTATCTAGGGTTCAATTTTCACATCTCATCAGTGTGTAGTTTTATACAATGTTAGATAACATTGTTGGATGATACATGAGGGATCTGTTCTCTATGTAGGTTATGCTAGTTAACCATGAGATCCGCGTTTCGCTGTACTATGTTTCAGGCAGATTTGTTGTTGTTTGGGTTAGGTTGTTCATGGCGACCCAAATGGACTAATGCTTTGCATAGTTGACATTGTCTAACCGGTTTCATGTGTCGTATGTTGAAATGTCAACTACTCGTCTTTCTTTAATGTGCAACTGTATCTCACAAAGTTTGTTCATATACTAGTAACATGTATTTATCCACCCTTGCTCAGGTTGGTCTATCCAGTTTACTTTTTAGCATATTCCTTCTTTTTTTTTTTTTTTTTTTTTTTTTTTTTTTAAGTTTAATATTGCTATCAAATCGTTTCTTTCTATTAGTTTGAAAATGGTTAAAGTTATCTGTGTTTTTTTTAGTTTTTTATAGATTCCTTTGAACGACATTCCATGTCTAGTAACTAACTTTGCTGAGAAAAACTTTTACAACTTGTTCCTGTTTCTCTGAGTAGTTTCTCGGTTCTTACTGGCTTTGTTTGATCATTAATAATATTCAACTCTCTCATTTCATATTTAGCTGCTACATCTCTTATCATGATTAGTTTTTTTAGTTTGTCATATTTCAATCCCGTGCTCAGTTCCTCCACGAGTCTGGTATCTCAATTCTACTAACTACTAAGGTTCTTTTTTATTTTCCTTTTGTATTTTTCATTGTCGCAAGATGATTATTATTAACATCTGTGGTGTTGTTACACAGTTTATTAAATAACTTCAATATTTTAGAAATCTAGGGTTTATCTTTCATATTCCATCAATGTGCTGTTAATACTGTTAACTTCAATATTTTAGAAATCTAGGGTTTATCTTACACAGTTTATATATATAACAGGATAAACATGACTAGATAAAGCCACATCATCACAAATAAGTCCACATCAAAGGCCACGTAATCACATTAAAGTCCATGTCATTACATTTAGTCCCATGATTTTAGGCAATTAAAATTTGGATTAATTAAAAAATTGACATTTGCAAGAATCGAACCTGAGTCATTTAATCCACATACAAATACTTCAACCACTAGACCAAACCAGTTTTTGTGATTTACAATACAAAATAAGTAAGTCATGCTTAAATAATTGATATTGTTAAGCTATATTTAAGGAATAGATTATGCATAATTATATAGCACATATCCATTCCTTAATTATAGTTTCAGAATTATAAACTTTAACCTTTTTTAATTGTGTTGTAATATATATGGAACAACCAGGTTATATTCGAGGCACCGATCCATTCTTGCCTCCATCCTCCCCCTCCCTCCTGTAACTCCACATCCACTTTCACCACCGTACCTTCACATCCACCTTTACCACCTTACACCAACAACCACATTCACTCCTGTTTCCCACCTTCACCAATGTAATCCGAAGACTTCAATAGATTCATCATTCAAAAGTGAAAGTAAGTTTTTTTAAATGTATTTTATTGTTGTCATGACTAATTTAGTTATATTCATCTTCGATTACATGTATATGATGTTTATTGATCGGATTTTGAATATTTTATGTGCAGCAGTACTAAGTTATCAACAGCAGTATATTATCTTACTGCCCGAAATGGAACGGCTCCGGATACTTCATTTGTTTTACGCGGGCGCTATTACAAACGTGGCTATTACCTTACCGATGGGATTTATCCTAATTGGTCTACGTTTGTTAAAGCGTATCGGCATCCAGTTGACCCGAAAGAAAAGAAATTCAAGCGACTACAAGAGGCGGCAAGAAAAGATGTCGAACGAGCTTTTGGTGTGCTTAAGGGAAAATGGAGGATTTTGGATCGCCCTCTCCGGTTTTTCGAGAAAGAAAAGATTGGAAAAGTCGTCGAAACGTGTTGTATATTGCACAACATGATCATAAAGGACGACAAGAGGGCAATATCACCGGTTCATATAATGGACCAACCGGTGCCGGTATCTTATGACCCAAGTGTACTACCGGAGTTACATGACGAAAACGTCCATCATCGTCTCCAATATGATCTTACGGAGCACGTAGCGGGTCTAGACTTGGCATGTCTCGAAGACCCAACGGCTCAACCACACCCGATTGACGACTTAATTTAGTGTTATGTAGTTTTTTTTTTTTTATTTTTAAAAATAATGTTGCAATGTAGTTTTCTTTTTTAGTTTGTAGTGAAATGTTATGTTTTTAATAAAATGTTTGTGTTTCTAATTAAATTGATTTTAGTTTAATGATTAAATTTTTTTTTTTGGAGATATGAGAATTTATGGCCGCCAGTGATTTAGGTTGAGAGGTATGAGATTTTATGGGAATGAGTTGGCTGAAGCTGATTGATTGAATTTGAGAGGTATGGATACTTCGGAGGTATGACTCCTAGTACCCTAATTTACCTATGGTGGACAAATGGCACGAAGAGTTGTGCGGTATAACATGTTCGTGTGTTGTTGGTGTATTTAGCGGACCAACCACATCCTTCCAATTTTAACTCTAGCTTCGGCTAATTTTATCAAATTTTTGTGGCACTGTGACCATCAACAACCAGCCATATAACGTATTAAATAGCTAAAAGTTGCAAAACATAACCCAAAATTAGTGGAAAGTGTCGTGTATATTAAGTTGGAGGTCCTTGGTTTAACTCTTGCTTTCCAATTAGTTAAGAGATTTTGTGTTGTTTAAATATTTTTCTTATAACAATAATTTTTGAGACTCTTACGTTGTGTTCTTAAGAAAAAAAAGAAAAAAAGTGAAAGAAAGATAAAATAAAGTAAGTGAGAGTAAGTAAAGTGACTTTCACTTCAAAAAATGGGATGAAAGTTTTATAACTAAAATATCACAACTTTCACTCACTTTACTTCCTAAGAAAAACTAGAGAACACAACTAAAATCACTTTCACTTTCTTTCCCCCCTTTTACTCAACTTGAGAACACAGTGTTAGAGTGGGAGGTACCGTCGAGCCAAGGGAGCGCCAAACCCACCAGCCCAAAATGTAGAACGGCGCACGACTACCCAACTCGCGCCATTCGTTGTTGTGCCAAAATTGCTAGCCGACGCCATTCTATTTTTTTTTTCTTTTTTGGCCAAAAATTCGAACGTTGGAAATGTATACGTTTGGTAACGGTAATAATACCGTTTGGAACACATTTTGACCCAAAAAATATTTTTAACCCACAAAAAAACCTATAAATACATTCTTATTATTCCATACTTCACACACACTTCCAATATATTTTATAACATATTATTATCTACTTTTCTCAATTTTTTTCCAAACAAAATGAATCTCAACTCACCATGGATTAACAACATGCTAAACGACCCGTCGAACCAAATGATGGGCTCGTCTTCAAATCCGGCCAACAATCCGGGCTCGTCTTCGAATCCATAAAGCACGAATCCGGTCAAAGTATCCAACCGAAGAGTACTAGGTTTTTATTTCTATGTTTATGTACTAGGTTTTTATTTCTATGTTTATGTACTAGGTTTTTATTTTTATGTAATTTTTTTTTTTAATTAATGTAATGCGTGTTTTTCTTTTATTTAATGAAGTTTATTTTAGTTAATATTATGTATGTTTTATTTTATGTAAATGAAAAAAAAAAAAAATGGGGAACGACACCACATTTTCTGGTGCCAACGGTAACGGCACAAAATGTGATGCCAAAGATTTTCTGGTGCCGTTCTGTGTTTTGCTGATATGACACCACTTTTGAAGAACGGCTCCACGGTACTCTCCGCTCTTATGCAACTTACCTCATAAAAAATTTCAATAAAACTTGAACCTTAAAACTCTAAATTGATGAGCACTAAGAGCACAAGGTGTCATGAGGAGCAAAAACTCCTCATTCGGACCCCACGGGGTGCCACGTCACCACAACTTACAACCTCCCCTTACCATAACATACCACAACTTACTCATTCGGGTCCCACATACACACTTATTCACACACACAAACCATTATAAATAAATAATTAAAAAAAAATGTACAAAACTTACCTCCTCGTGCAGACGAGGAGGAAAGAGATGAGGAGCTATGAGGAGGTAGGGGGTATCATGGTTAACCATGAGGAGCATGCCAACGTGGCACGAGGAGCCACGAGCATCTCCACACACCGTATGAAGGTACCATTAGAATAAAAGTCTTGAGCTCCAATAATGTAAGCGAATTATTACCAAAAAGAAAATGAAGTTATAACTACAAATCTATTAACTTTGTATGCATTGATCAATTATTTTTTTCACAATCACATCGTATAGATTTTATAATAAGATCGTATAGTTTACAGTGATGATTGACATTTTCTTATTGTTCTTTACACTTTATATTAGAAAAAGACATTATTGCTATAATTAACGTTTTCTACCGCGCGGGCATTTAAGGTGCTTTTTGTTATGGTGGTATGGTATGAAAAGAATGGAATCACACTTGAATACAAACGTTTGGTTTAATTTTGGTCGTGGGTCCAGGAATAAAAAGGTGTCGGTACACCCATAGATTAATTCATGGCAATATCGGTGGGTGTGATGTTTTATATATATATTTTTTTAATTCAGACATAGAATTCAGCTTTTATAGTATTCATTTTTAGGGTTTTGTTAACCACAACCTATGGGGTTGTGTTTAAACATACCATAATTAAATTTTTTGCATTAAATGAAGTAGTATATTTCATAATTATACATATTTTTTCATTTTAAACATGAAATGTGATGTTAAACATGGAGTGTTTAGTGTTCATTTAATGCAAAAATGTTAATTAAAGTATGTTTAAACACAACCTGTTTAACAAAACCCTTATTTTTATACTTTTTTATTTTCAGATAATGTTTTTTATTCTATATAATAATATATTTTCTCTCTCATATTTTTTTCTCAAACTTTTCCTAAATCTTTCAAACTATTCCAAAATCAAAATCCAAATCTAAACCCACCTACAAACGAAACGGGCCTAAAACTCGTTTTTGCAAATAGCTCACAATTTGAAGATGATATTTCTTTTTTGAGAAATGATTTATCTTTCTACAAATCTTTCAAGTTTAAAATGTCTTGTTTTCATTAGATGAATTAAATGACTTACAATTTCAAAGTCTAATAATTTCTATCACATTTTAGGGTGCGTTTGGTTCGCTCTTTTGGGTGGGTATCACCAAAAGAAGAAACAAAAACTTTGTTTGGTTGGTTTTGGGCCCACAACTTTGGGAATCAAGGAATGAGATTTCATTCCACCAAATTTGGTGGGTTTCTCCCAATTCATCCAATCAATTTTTTTTTTATTTGATAAAATTTTTTCAACCACACATTATTTTTTTTTTCTTATTTTATAATTTTTTTCAACCACAAATTATATATAATAATATATTTTCTCTCTCCTACTTTTTTCTCAAATCTTTCCCACATCTTTCAAACCTTTCCCAAATCCAAATTCAATTCTATTCCCACTTGCGAACCAAACGCACCCTTAATTAAGATGATAATTATAAAGATTTGTAGCTAGTTAAATTATTTTCATTTTCCTTCTTTTTATTATACTTGGCAATCATACTTATTTTCCTATATACAAGATTGTGACATATGAAACAAGAAACAAATCAAATTTAGCAATAGTTATGCGTATTTTTTATTTAAGTGGCAGTTATTTTGTTGCCAAAATCCAAAGGTTTTTTACTTTTTAACTCAGAAGTGAGGTAAGTAAATTAAAGGGGTGTTTGTTTTAGCTTATTTGGTCGGCTTTTGAGCTTATTGAGATTTTAATAAGCTCATTATTAATAGCTTATAAGCTCAAGTTAATGTTATAAGCTCAGGTGGATAAGCTTATAGGAGGTTATTAATAATAAGCTTAAGAGCTTATTAAAATCTGAAAAGCCCATCATCAAATAAGCTAAAACAAACACCCCTAAAGTAAATGCCCAACTTAAACATCTACGTAGGATTCAAATTTCAAACAAACACACAGAGTAGTAGCCAAAAAAGAAAGAAAATGGAAGAAGAAAACCCCTCAATCTCATCATCATCATCAACAAACATAAAGCTAATAATCGAAAAAGGCCCGAAAGAAGGCGAATCAATAGAATACAAATCAACCAAACTCATCAAAATCGGCCGTGTAGTTCGTGGCAACACTTTTCAAATCAAAGAATCAGGTATTTCATCTAACCACATTTCCATTCATTTCGATAATCTGTCCAAAAACTGGAATTTAACCGATCTCGATTCGTCTAATGGGACCTTTTTAAACGCCGAAAAACTTGAACCTGGTGTTCCTACTCCTTTAAATGACGGTGACTGTATTAAAATCGGTGAGTTGACTTCGATTATTGTTAAGATTGGAATGGTGGTTGAGGAGGTTGTTGGATTGAGACGGAATACTAGGCGGCAGGGTCCCATTGTTGAGGAAATCAGTGACAGTGACTTAGGGTTAGGGTTAGATGAAAGTGTTGTGGAGGAAGGTGTGGGTAAGCGGAATTTGCGTGGTCGAGGGAAGAAATGCGTGGATACGAAGAATGTGGTGGAAATTGCGAGTTCTAAGAGGATATTGAGAAGTTCAAAGAAGGCGGAGAAGGTTCCTGAATTGAGTAAAATACCTGAAGAAACAACGGATGTAGTTGTTGCTGCGGTTGAGCCTAAAAATAAACGAGGGAGGAAGAAGAAATTGTTGCCGGTGGATGTTGTTTCTGAGGGTATGGGTTTAGATGAACAAAAAGTGGCAGAAGCTGTTCCGGTTGTTGGTAGAAGGACGCGGAGAGGGAGAATGGCGGTGGCGGTTGAGCCATTGAAAAATGTTGAAAGTGGTGGAATTGAGGAGAATGTGAACGATGGTAACGAGACTGTCAGAGTTGATGAAGGAAATGAGGCCAACAATGAACCCACTCAAGATCAGGTGGTAGAGAAATTGGTGTTAATGGAAGAAGGTCGTGATGGAAAGGAATCTGCAGTTGAAGGTAGTTCAGTAAAGGGTTTGTCAGAAGCGGCACATGTGGACAAGGGAAAGAAAGTGGCAGAGGAGTTAGAAAATCGACAAGATGGTGCTGAGGGTTCGCTGAAGAAGACTGAACCTGATAGTCGTAAGTGGGATTTGGAGAAGATGACATTAGGCGACTTTTTTGAGTACTTAGAAGAGCAACTGCCTAAACAGATAATTGACGAGTCTGAGAAAATTATTGCAGATTTTGAAGAGAAGGCCCGACAATGTTACAGGATTAGGAAAAAAAGTATGAAAACACAAATTGAGGAAAGGATAAAAATGAAATAGAAAGAAGCTAGTACTTTAGTATTTGTGTGGATAGTTGGTTACCTGGTTGTTAGAGCCTACTAGAGTGTATGTTTTTGTTAGATGATTTAAGAGGGATCAGTGTAATGTTTAGAATTACCTTTCACTAGTTTAAATGAGAAAAACTTTGAGCAGATCTGTTCTTTGTGTATGTTTTGCTGGTTATCCTTGAGTTAAGCGTTTAGGTTTACTGTATATTAAGCAGCTTTGTTGTTTTTTGGGTTGGTTGTTCATGGCGACCCACATGGACTAATGCTTTGCATAGTTGGATGTTAAGTGGTAGTAATTCTATGTGTTTTGAAGTTTTAGAGTGTTGATTGTTTTTCTCAACATTTAAAATTCTTCTTACTACTTATAAAGACCTTATAATCAAATTCTGTTGTGCAATCTTTGACTATTCTAAATCGGTGTTTCCCTAATTCTTGTTTCGCCTTCTCATGGTTACGGATGAATGTGCATCATTTCACTGAGTAAGCTTTTCCTTTTGTGAAAATGCATGTAGAAATATTAAGATTGTTGATGTGTTCATTGTATTTGAATTTCTAGAATGAGGATCCTACGTGGTTTTCCGATAACAAAACTTTATGTTATTTACTCCAATGCATTATTATCCCATTTGGACATTAACGGGAATAATATGGTTATTTTTGTACTACAGAAACTGCTAAAAGGGAGACACTAGAACAAGTTATGGCAAAAGCTCTTTCAAAATCAGGTTCAACGAGGTCTGCTGTTAGTGCGGTTTGCTTAGCTGTCTCTGGAGTTAACCATCCAACAGATCAGCAACGCATTTTAGATTGGCTTAGGTTAGCTACTTAGTTCTCGTTAAATGTATATAACATGTATTTTTTACACTGTATTACACCACAAACTTATTTATAAAATCCTATATTTTCTTGACAAATCGTTAATGGTGTCACCGTGTCACTCTCACAGAACTCCGTGTCATGATGACAATGAAGGTCAAAGCCTATTTTAGGACCACTTTCAACCCTTTCACCTTTAAGTAGTTTCTGGTTATGACCTATTCAAGATAAAGTCATAAAACACCATTCGTATCAACCAAATACAAGTAAATCTGTTGATATTGCCACATGTAGCCCATACAGAATCTATACCCCCTTTAAAATTAGGTCATGGCATATCACAACCTATAATGTACTCTCACACGCCGAATGTTGGCCCATACAGAATCTATACCCCCTTTAAAATTAGGTCATGGCATATCACAACCTATAATGTACTCTCACACGCCGAATGTTAATGCTTCTGTTTTCATGGACTCTGCATCTATGTCATCTATGTCTAGAAATGCAATATAAGCCTAGATACTGCTTTTGGTTCTACTCTGCCTATATTTTGTCATATTGGATTTGGCACTGATTATTATGGGGTTATTTCTTGTTCTATATTGTTTCCATATTCAGAGATATATTCCCGAGTGATGTAGAATTTTTTGTCGAGAATGACGCGGTGGCAGCTTTGGCTAGTGGAACAATGGGTTCTAATTGCTGGTACAGGGACCATTGCTTATGGATATACCGAAGACGGGAGAGAAGCCTGCGCCTCTGGTGCTGGGCCCATCTTAGGTGATTTGGGAAGGTATGAATGTGCAATATATTACTTCTTACCTATAACTAGAAGTGTCAATGGAGTAACGGGTCCAAACGGGAAAAACAAAGACCAGTCTTCTTTCTTAGGCATCAAATTAGGTTGCCATAGGAAAACCATTACACTGAAAACTTCTTTATGGCCACCCTACTTATAACAAAAATTGAAAACGGAAACTGCAAATGAGAAATCTTGTAAACTAATTACCCTTGATCTTTCCTATTGAATCTAGTATTGTTTAATATTTCACATAAACAGTTGATGATCATTTCATGATGATAGGAATAATGTTTTAGTTCTGGCATGTTTACTGATCTGTAGTGGATATGGAATAGCTGCAAAGGCTTTGACATCAGTAATAAGGGCATATGATGGGCGCTGTCCAGAAACATCGCTTACATCTAGCATCCTGCACCAACTCCAACTTTCTTCTCCAGATGAACTAATTGGGTATTTGTTTCAGTCACTTTTTATACGATCTTTCAACATCTGTTAACTATTTAGATACACCATGATATAATTGGAAAGATACGTGGGTCAATTCGGGCTTAAAATGGACATTCAATTTTTCAGTATTGGTCCACCGACCCAATCACCCAAAAAACAATTATATTCCAATTAAAAGTTCTTAAAACAACTGGCACCTTAATTTTGATTACAAAACAAAACTATAAGAATTAAGTTTTGAGTTGTTTGGCATGTTCCTTGCTAGCTAAATCTTTTTGATCGACTTGTTCCTTTGTGCCAAAAGTAATTTATTTGACCCGATTGAGATTAAACACAACCTCAAACCAACCCATTAATAAGTAAATGGGTTGCAACTTCTTCCCTGGTGCTCAATAATCATAAATTCACTTACAGGTGGACGTATGCTGATCCATCATGGGCTCGAATTGCAACTTTAGTCCCTGTGGTGGTATCGTGTGCAGAGGCAGGGGATCAAGTTGCAACTGACATTTTGCTTCATGCTGTTCAGGAGTTGGCTTGACTTGGATTGTGTGGGAAAGGTGCATATCTAAACCCATTGGACCCTTATAATTTTACATTAAAAATCAAGATATTTGAATACAATGCATAGAAGGTTGTATGCATAAAAAAAATCTGAAAGTAGAGTTTGGGCGAGTTTCAACCCGTTGGACTACACGTCATTTTGGCTAATCTTTTTGATTTTACCAATTTGACCTGTTTGAGATCAAAGACATCCAAAAATGAACATTTTCACAAAGTATAATAACCGTGAAGTTATTATTAACCCCAGATATTAAATAGCTTAATTAACGTCTTTTATAGTTAAAAATAAAAGTTTACATGAACCAAACTTTTGCTTGTCTTGGCAGATGGAAAGGATAGTTTTCCGCTTGTTATGGTCGGTGGTGTTCTAGAAACAAATAGGAGGTGGGATATAGGAAAACGAGTTATTAGTTGCCTTGTTAAGGATTTTCCCGGGACGCGTCCAGTTCGCCCAAGGTAAATTACAATGTTATATAGTCATCTCATTCTAATGTTGGTGTTACTGCACTTCTTGCTAATTGTGTGACAAGCATAATAACTTTGTTTATATCTCATATATCTTAAAACATGTTGCACCAAAAAGTAATTTCTTCAACATGCAATAACTGTATAAATAAATAAAAAAGGACAAAACATGTGTTAAAAGGTCAAACCACCCCAACCCGAGCAGTTTGAACTGGTGGTAGAAAATGGCCCATTTTGACTTGATCTACCCATCTTGCTACCTGTTGTTGACAATTGTGTGGGTTTTGCCTCCTTAGGTGGAGCCTGCTGTTGGAGCAGCATTGTCTGCGTGGAACTATCTAATAGAGCAATCCCATCAAGAGCATTCAGACGTAGACTACGATTAATTTCTAGCCCTAGGCTCATGTCATTGCAGCCAAAATAGTTTACTGCAACCAAGCTCTGCCCCGAGTGATGGCAGCCAAAAAGTTGAGTGTGTTTGATGTCAGTTGGCTATAAAATAGTATAGCATCAAGGGAAGATAAGAAACTGTAGAGAACAAAACAACATGAACTAGAAAAGAGTTTATCTATTGCATAATGTTTATTCTTTTTTTATAGAGTTTTTTCATTTCGTAGTTTTATATTTATATATATTGATGTATAAGTTCAAGTTTTAGAGACATTTTGTCAAGACGTGTTACACCCATCTTTCCATAGAGAAGTGTGCATTATTTACAGATGCTGCCTTAACTGTCTGTGGCGGTTTTTAGTAACAATCTTTCATAGTTGCTATTTAATTAAAAGACTCCATAGAAAGTTGCTAAAAGATAGTATAAGGCTCGGTTGTTTTGCAGGTGAATCTACATTTTCTTCTCAGGAAAGTATCGCAGGCGCCATGCTTTCTTCAGATGGTACTACGCAAACAGTAGTAAAGTATGTCTATAAAGTTTTTGTTTTTTGTTTTTTTGTTTTTTTTTTTTTTTTGTTTTTTTTTTTTTTTTTTATCTTTCTCCAAATCAAAACCGCTTTTCTTTTAGCTATGGAGGATAGGAAAAGGTTGACAGTTAGAGATTTAAAGTGATTATTTGGTAGACAGTAAGACAGGTTAGTAACTTAGCATCTCAGTTTTGCTGATTGTTTTCACCAAAATGGATGGCACAAGTTTTTCGTAAGTCTGCATTTTGGTGTTAAAATTACTACATCAGTTGCTTTTTTTTTTCTGATATTGTGTAAACTTCCTGCTACAAGCTGTCTTGGATGCTGATATGGCCTCTTTTCTTGGTTGTTAATGGTGAAAATTCTGATTTGCTATTTTTATATGCCTAAGTTGATTTGCGTATAATCGAAATAGGGCAGATCCATAGCTCTATGCTGCTGCTCAATGCTTGTTATTCCATCGAGTTTGAGTTATTTGAAATCTTCTTGGGCTGCACAGGATGTAATTGTCATGGTAAGCTTTCGGGTTCTGCTATGATGATCTTTTTGTATGTTAAGTCAAGTGATACTCTCATCTGCTACCACAAGCCTTATTATTCTGCATATGCAAAGGGTTCGTCAATTGCTTTTTTTTTTTGCTTCTTATTTCCCTTGGATGCTCATATTTGACCGTTATGGACCTATGGTGCATAGTCAACTAACCTTAATAGAGATGCTTAGATTAGGAGAAGATGACAATATGACATTAGGTGGACATTATTTTATCTACTTGTCTGTAAATACCACCGCTAAAATATAAACTAGCTACGGATTAGACAAAGGAGTGAAGGACGAATGTGAAGAGAATCAAGCTTCTTTGGCAATTGATTAAATTTAAGTTCCTAAAGAAGTGAAAATGGTAAGGGTAAACTAGCTACAGATTAGACAAAGGATGGATTTGAAGAGAATCAAGCTCCTTTGGTTATTGACTATTATTAGTTCAGTTTGGTTATCAAATTTTGATCGATATGTGTACAATTAATTAGGTTTTTTTTCTTTTTATTAATAATTCGTTTAGCTTATATTATAGTTGTTTTTCAATATCAGCAAGCAGAGTCGGTGAGTCACAAAGGTGCTCAAAAACAACACAAGCTCACTCGGAACTTATGACAAATACTTGGTGTTTATCAAAGCATTTAAGCATGATTTTCTTGACATTTGGCGAATTCCATCTTTGCCATCTTTACAAACATTATTGGCTAGTACAAAGGTTTTCATCCTTCTTTATAGCATTGCTATCAAAGTAAATCTTTTGATTGGTTTGCAAAACGGCTCAATTATATATGTGGGTCCTTTGTAGGTACTCCACTTCAGGTAACATACTCTGGCTGAGAAGAACTTATACCTGCTTATAGTTTTCGGCTGTATAAGTGGACTCTCATGTTCTTCACAGGTTTCTATGATAAAAGTACTTCCATCAAATTATGACTATTTACGTGATAATTGCAACTCTCTTGATTTTGTACTTAATCTGCATCTTTATATGATGATTTTGTTTCTTTAAGCTTGAAATATTCAGCAGTCATTATGTTCAGTTCTCCCATGGTATTTTAATTTTAATAGACAAAGCTTCTTTTTTGTTTTTCTCTACTTCGAGTATTTGATGTCACATGACGGTCGGTTATTATAAACCATGTACCGTATCTATCTAATTATCTATGTTAATGTAGTATACTAGTATTTCAAGTATCTAGGGTTCAATTTTCACATCTCATCAGTGTGTAGTTTTATACAATGTTAGATAACATTGTTGGATGATACATGAGGGATCTGTTCTCTATGTAGGTTATGCTAGTTAACCATGAGATCCGCGTTTCGCTGTACTATGTTTCAGGCAGATTTGTTGTTGTTTGGGTTAGGTTGTTCATGGCGACCCAAATGGACTAATGCTTTGCATAGTTGACATTGTCTAACCGGTTTCATGTGTCGTATGTTGAAATGTCAACTACTCGTCTTTCTTTAATGTGCAACTGTATCTCACAAAGTTTGTTCATATACTAGTAACATGTATTTATCCACCCTTGCTCAGGTTGGTCTATCCAGTTTACTTTTTAGCATATTCTTTTTTTTTTTTTTTTTTT
This sequence comes from Artemisia tridentata subsp. tridentata, assembly GCA_021014915.2. NCBI lineage: Eukaryota > Viridiplantae > Streptophyta > Magnoliopsida > Asterales > Asteraceae > Artemisia > Artemisia tridentata. Next base: position 2,308,736 of record CP139501.1, read on the forward strand.
TTTTTTTTTTTTTTAAGTTTAATATTGCTATCAAATCGTTTCTTTCTATTAGTTGAAAATGGTTAAAGTTATCTGTGTTTTTTTTAGTTTTTTATAGATTCCTTTGAACGACATTCCATGTCTAGTAACTAACTTTGCTGAGAAAAACTTTTACAACTTGTTCCTGTTTCTCTGAGTAGTTTCTCGGTTCTTACTGGCTTTGTTTGATCATTAATAATATTCAACTCTCTCATTTCATATTTAGCTGCTACATCTCTTATCATGATTAGTTTTTTTAGTTTGTCATATTTCAATCCCGTGCTCAGTTCCTCCACGAGTCTGGTATCTCAATTCTACTAACTACTAAGGTTCTTTTTTATTTTCCTTTTGTATTTTTCATTGTCGCAAGATGATTATTATTAACATCTGTGGTGTTGTTACACAGTTTATTAAATAACTTCAATATTTTAGAAATCTAGGGTTTATCTTTCATATTCCATCAATGTGCTGTTAATACTGTTAACTTCAATATTTTAGAAATCTAGGGTTTATCTTACACAGTTTATATATATAACAGGATAAACATGACTAGATAAAGCCACATCATCACAAATAAGTCCACATCAAAGGCCACGTAATCACATTAAAGTCCATGTCATTACATTTAGTCCCATGATTTTAGGCAATTAAAATTTGGATTAATTAAAAAATTGACATTTGCAAGAATCGAACCTGAGTCATTTAATCCACATACAAATACTTCAACCACTAGACCAAACCAGTTTTTGTGATTTACAATACAAAATAAGTAAGTCATGCTTAAATAATTGATATTGTTAAGCTATATTTAAGGAATAGATTATGCATAATTATATAGCACATATCCATTCCTTAATTATAGTTTCAGAATTATAAACTTTAACCTTTTTTAATTGTGTTGTAATATATATGGAACAACCAGGTTATATTCGAGGCACCGGTCCATTCTTGCCTCCATCCTCCCCCTCCCTCCTGTAACTCCACATCCACTTTCACCACCGTACCTTCACATCCACCTTCACCACCTTACACCAACAACCACATTCACTCCTGTTTCCCACCTTCACCAATGTAATCCGAAGACTTCAATAGATTCATCATTCAAAAGTGAAAGTAAGTTTTTTTAATTGTATTTTATTGTTGTCATGACTAATTTAGTTATATTCATCTTCGATTACATGTATATGATGTTTATTGATCGGATTTTGAATATTTTCTGTGCAGCAGTACTAAGTTATCAACAGCAGTATATTATCTTACTGCCCGAAATGGAACGGCTCCGGATACTTCATTTGTTTTACGCGGGCGCTATTACAAACGTGGCTATTACCTTACCGATGGGATTTATCCTAATTGGTCTACGTTTGTTAAAGCGTATCGGCATCCAGTTGACCCGAAAGAAAAGAAATTCAAGCGACTACAAGAGGCGGCAAGAAAAGATGTCGAACGAGCTTTTGGTGTGCTTAAGGGAAAATGGAGGATTTTGGATCGTCCTCTCCGGTTTTTCGAGAAAGAAAAGATTGGAAAAGTCGTCGAAACGTGTTGTATATTGCACAACATGATCATAAAGGACGACAAGAGGGCAATATCACCGGTTCATATAATGGACCAACCGGTGCCGGTATCTTATGACCCAAGTGTACTACCGGAGTTACATGACGAAAACGTCCATCATCGTCTCCAATATGATCTTACGGAGCACGTAGCGGGTCTAGACTTGGCATATCTCGAAGACCCAACGGCTCAACCACACCCGATTGACGACTTAATTTAGTGTTATGTAGTTTTTTTTTTATTTATTTTTAAAAATAATGTTGCAATGTAGTTTCCTTTTTTAGTTTGTAGTGAAATGTTATGTTTTTAATAAAATGTTTGTGTTTGTAATTAAATTGATTTTAGTTTAATGATTAAATTTTTTTTTTGGGAGATATGAGAATTTATGGCCGCCAGTGATTTAGGTTGGGAGGTATGAGATTTTATGGGAATGAGTTGGCTGAAACTGATTGATTGAATTTGGGAGGTATGGATACTTCGGAGGTATGACTCCTAGTACCCTAATTTACCTATGGTGGACAAATGGCACGAAGAGTTGTGCGGTATAACATGTTCGTGTGTTGTTGGTGTATTTAGCGGACCAACCACATCCTTCCAATTTTAACTCTAGCTTCGGCTAATTTTATCAAATTTTTGTGGCACTGTGACCATCAACAACCAGCCATATAACGTATTAAATAGCTAAAAGTTGCAAAACATAACCCAAAATTAGTGGAAAGTGTCGTGTATATTAAGTTGGAGGTCCTTGGTTTAACTCTTGCTTTCCAATTAGTTAAGAGATTTTGTGTTGTTTAAATATTTTTCTTATAACAATAATTTTTGAGACTCTTACGTTGTGTTCTTAAGAAAAAAAAGAAAAAAAGTGAAAGAAAGATAAAATAAAGTAAGTGAGAGTAAGTAAAGTGACTTTCACTTCAAAAAATGGGATGAAAGTTTTATAACTAAAATATCACAACTTTCACTCACTTTACTTCCTAAGAAAAACTAGAGAACACAACTAAAATCACTTTCACTTTCTTTCCCCCCTTTTACTCAACTTGAGAACACAGTGTTAGAGTGGGAGGTACCGTCGAGCCAAGGGAGCGCCAAACCCACCAGCCCAAAATGTAGAACGGCGCACGACTACCCAACTCGCGCCATTCGTTGTTGTGCCAAAATTGCTAGCCGACGCCATTCTATTTTTTTTTTCTTTTTTGGCCAAAAATTCGAACGTTGGAAATGTATACGTTTGGTAACGGTAATAATACCGTTTGGAACACATTTTGACCCAAAAAAATATTTTTAACCCACAAAAAAACCTATAAATACATTCTTATTATTCCATACTTCACACACACTTCCAATATATTTTATAACATACTATTATCTACTTTTCTCAATTTTTTTCCAAACAAAATGAATCTCAACTCACCATGGATTAACAACATGCTAAACGACTCGTCGAACCAAATGACGGGCTCGTCTTCAAATCCGGCCAACAATCCGGGCTCGTCTTCGAATCCATAAAGCACGAATCCGGTCAAAGTATCCAACCGAAGAGTACTAGGTTTTTATTTCTATGTTTATGTACTAGGTTTTTATTTTTATGTATTTTTTTTTTAATTAATGTAACGCGTGTTTTTCTTTTATTTAATGAAGTTTATTTTAGTTAATATTATGTATGTTTTATTTTATGTAAATGAAAAAAAAAAACAAAAAAAAACAAATGGAGAACGACACCACATTTTCTGGTGCCAACGGTAACGGCACAAAATGTGATGCCAAAGATTTTCTGGTGCCGTTTTGTGTTTTGCTGATATGGCACCACTTTTGAAGAACGGCTCCACGTTACTCTCCGCTCTTATGCAACTTACCTCATAAAAAATTTCAATAAAACTTGAACCTTAAAACTCTAAATTGATGAGCACTAAGAGCACAAGGTGTCATGAGGAGCAAAAACTCCTCATTCGGACCCCACGGGGTGCCACGTCACCACAACAAACCACAACTTACAACCTCCCCTTACCATAACATACCATAACTTACTCATTCGGGTCCCACATACACACTTATTCACACACACAAACCATTATAAATAAATAATTAAAAAAAAAAGTACAAAACTTACCTCCTCGTGCAGACGAGGAGGAGAGAGATGAGGAGCTATGAGGAGGTAGGGGGTATCATGGTTAACCATGAGGAGCATGCCAACGTAGCACGAGGAGCCACGAGCATCTCCACACACCGTATGAAGGTACCATTAGAATAAAAGTCTTGAGCTCCAATAATGTAAGCGAATTATTACCAAAAAGAAAATGAAGTTATAACTACAAATCTATTAACTTTGTATGCATTGATCAATTATTTTTTTCACAATCACATCGTATAGATTTTATAATAAGATCGTATAGTTTACAGTGATGATTGACATTTTCTTATTGTTCTTTACACTTTATATTAGAAAAAGACGTTATTGCTATAATTAACGTTTTCTACCGCGCGGACATTTAAGGTGCTTTTTGTTATGGTGGTATGGTATGGAAAGAATGGAATCACACTTGAATACAAACGTTTGGTTTAATTTTGGTCGTGGGTCCAGGAATAAAAAGGTGTCGGTACACCCATAGATTAATTCATGGCAATATCGGTGGGTGTGATGTTTTATATATATATTTTTTTAATTCAGACATAGAATTCAGCTTTTATAGTATTCATTTTTAGGGTTTTGTTAACCACAACCTATGGGGTTGTGTTTAAACATACCATAATTAAATTTTTTGCATTAAATGAAGTAGTATATTTCATAATTATACATATTTTTTCATTTTAAACATGAAATGTGATGTTAAACATGGAGTTTTTAGTGTTCATTTAATGCAAAAATGTTAATTAAAGTATGTTTAAACACAACCCCATGGGTTGTGTTTAACAAAACCATTATTTTTATACTTTTTTATTTTCAGATAATGTTTTTTATTCTATATAATAATATATTTTCTCTCTCATATTTTTTTCTCAAACTTTTCCTAAATCTTTCAAACTATTCCAAAATCAAAATCCAAATCTAAACCCACCTACAAACGAAACGGGCCTAAAACTCGTTTTTGCAAATAGCTCACAATTTGAAGATGATATTTCTTTTTTGAGAAATGATTTATCTTTATACAAATCTTTCAAGTTTAAAATGTCTTGTTTTCATTAGATGAATTAAATGACTTACAATTTCAAAGTCTAATAATTTCTATCACATTTTAGGGTGCGTTTGGTTCTGTTAGGATCTCTGGGAAATAAGAGTTTCATTGTTGCTGCCGATAGTGTTAAGCTGGTTCCTGCCGATAGCTTTGGTTCCTGCTGCAAGCTCATTGCTGCCGACAGTGTTATCTTGTTTCTGCCGATAGTGTTGTTGCTGCGGATAGTATTGTTAGTTATCCGTATATTTAGAATGTTTGTTAAGATTTATTTTTAGAAGAGATCTCGTTTATCTCTTTACACGTTTACTTGTAGAACGGATTAGGGTTAGGTCATCTTGTTAGTATAAAAGATATATCCGTCTATGAGTTTATGGACACCTTTAACGTTTTTCAATATTCAAGATCACAATTCTTAGTTTATAGTTTGATCCATAGAGGATCATTGTTCTTTAGAGTTTTCTTCTTTATTATACTTGCTGTTTAGTTTCCGCATAAACACTTGTATAGCATACAGAGGTTCTTGTTTATACCAAGCTCAATCAAGCTCGAAGTACTCGATCCTACAAGTGGTATCAGAGACTGGTAAGGATCTCTGATAAAGAAGGAAACATTGTTGAGTTGTCTTTCTTGAATCTTTTCACAATGTCGCTGCTGTCGGGTGATAGATTTGAAATGTCTGCAATGAAGATTAGGAATTTGTTTCAAAATAAGTCTGTGGAAAAGCTGACTGATAAAGGTGAATCCTATAATACAAAAGAGAATATGGAAGAATATGCTTTATTGGGATTCCCATCTCAGGTACAAAGATGTAATCCTGCTTGTCAAGAATTGTACTCAACTCTTAATAATGAATATGATGACATGAAATCTAAGTATAATGAATACTTTATTAAGGTTCAAGCTTATGACAAAGCAGTTAAGACATTAGAAAAGCAAAAAGTTTGGTTTCAAAAGAATCAGTTAGCTTATGAGGAAAAGATAAGAGTTTTAGAGAGGGACTTGAAAAACACCACTAATGAGCTTAAACATTCTGAGTCTCAAAAGGCTAAGATGGTGTTAGAAAAACAGGATGTGCAGACTAAGCTAGACAATACCTTGGCTAGGTTTGATAAATGGAAAAATTCATCTAAAAACCTAAATAAGCTAGTTGATAGCTCTATGTCTGTAAGAACTAAACGAGGTTTAGGGTTTGGTGACTACATAGGGGAAGATCAAGTTTATGACCCTAACGAGTATAGTGTTTTTAACCCTGAACCTATAGACTATAAAATTCCTGTTAGATTTGTCAAAGAAGGCAATTTGAATGTTGTTCCTCCACCTATCAGAGGAGTTTTTATGCCTACCCCTGTCCACTCTCTCTCTGTCATTGACTCCAATGAGTCACAAATGGTTTATGGTAAAAAATCTAAAGATTTACCTGAACCTAATGAATGTGTCTCTTGTCCCACAAGTGACAAGTCCTCAGAAGCAGAGTCTAAAGACTTTGTTTCATGTGACTCAAGTGAAAAGTCAACCACACCCAAATGTCATACGTCCTCAAGTTCAACGAATAATAAATCTGCTCCTAAATCAGCCTTTTCGGATAACAGCTCAATTAATTCTTTTAAAAACAACTGTGTCTCTAGTTCCACTAGTGATAATGGTGTCCATATTAAGAAAAGTTGTAGTAAAAACAAGGCTGCTAAGAAAAAGACATGTTTTGTGTGTGGTAGTCAATATCATCTCATCAAAGACTGTGATTATCATGAGAAAAGAATGAATGGTGGGAAGCAACAAGCTAGATCATTATGGAAAAATGTTAAACACATACCACCATATGTTCCTCAAGCAGCAGGAATGAACTTTTATAGGGGTCCCTTTTCTGCTGATAGACCTGTTCCTGTTGGTACCTCTGTTTCTGCTGATATTCAGGGAACCATTTCTGCTGGTTCCTCTTCATATATTCAAAGGGATTTCAGACCTGTCTATAATAATCACATCTTTGGAGGGGGAATGGCTTATTCTCCATGGTATCCTTGGTAATTGTTCTGTTTGGTTTATCATGTTGTTGTAATTGTGTTTGCTGGCTTGAAGAGTAGTTTTAGCCCAAGGGGAGGCTATTGCTTGCTTTTTTGTCTTGTTTTTCATTCATTTATGTTTTGTTTGTGTTTCTCTAACTTTGTTTTGCAGGTTTTTCAGTATCTTTTGTTAGTTAACTTTGTTTTGCAGCTTCGTAATGCTTGGGCTTAAAGCTAAACACAGCAATTTTCATTCATTCATAAGGGAGATAAGTACATTCAGTTGCTGGTTACAAAAGATTACGAGTTTCAAAAGCTACTAATCAACAACATTCAAATTATCATTCCAACCTTCTTACATCAATCTACCTAAACCCTACCACCTATTCCATCTTCTCTTTACCCTTACCCAGATTGTCAGGCATGAACCTCTTTCCTCTCTGGCGACTGATCTCTTCATAAACATGGGGGACTGCAAGTGCCAAGATCACTGGCAGTGGTTGTCTTTGTTCAGGGGGTGGCTTTGAAGAGCTTGAGGTAGTTGGCCTTTGATGTGTTCTGGAGCGTGTCCTTGAAGTTGGATGGATTGGTTGTGAAGTAGGGTTACTTGATTGTGGAACTGGATGGCTTGGTTGTGGAATTGGGTTGCTTGATTGTGAAGCTGGCTGGGTTGGCTTGGGAGTGGTTCTGGTGGGATTCTTCCTTTGTCTTGGATCTTGGCCTTCACGTTGTCGATTGTCTCGACTTCGAGGGTTTGGTTTTTCTCGGCTAGAACCTTCTTGATGTTTAGCCTTGCCTTTTGGTACCAGTGCTTTATAGAAGGCTGCAGTTGTTCTCTCCATCTCTTCAGTAAGCAGAGCAACTGTCTTCTTCATCTGTTCTCTGTCCTCATCTGTTAAAGGAAAATTGGGAGGGAAAGTCTCCCATTCACCCTGACAATACACCAAAGACTTCAACTCTGATGAATCTTCATCATCAGAGCTAAAGTACTCAAATGAAGAAGGGGTAGATGGAAGAGGATCAGATGAATCCTCCTCAACCTTGGCCTTGCCTTTGGTTTTAGAGGATGATGCTGTTTTGGGAAAGTAGTTGTTCCATCCTGAGTCACTCGAGGAGGAAGAATCTGATGAGATTTCGATGATTGGATGTTTGGATGAACTCATGTTTTTGCTTGATTTTGAAGATTTTTGGTTTGGTTATGTGAATTGAGGGTTATATAATGATATGGAGATTAGTGCAAATTTATTGGTGGTTGGTATTGAGAGTTAATTCGGGTAAGTTATTCTTAATGACTAGGTTCGGAAGGTTGACTTTGGTCAAACCACCTCATTCCTGCCGATTGGTCAAATCTCTTATTGCTGCCGATTGACCAAGTGTTTCTGCCGAATGGTCAAACCTTCTTAAGTTAATTGGTCAATGTTACGTGCAATGAATTGCAGCAATTTAAAGTGATATTTTTGGCAACTCAACATATAATTGCACATCTCTCATCTCAATTTCTCAAAAACCTATCGAACCCTAATCTTCCCATTTCAAACCCTAAATCATTCCTTCAACACAATGACAACTCTTCGTTACAAGGATGATCATAACAAGGTTGCTTATTTGGAGTCTTCTTCAAGAAGTGTTGGTTATGATGAAGTTCTGGCATTTCTTCGTGGGTCATCTATTCGTTATGCCCTCACTTATTGTCCAGTGACGGTGTATGATTCATTGGTCAAACAGTTTTGGAGGACAGCTAAGGTAAGACACATCGTGGGAAGGGAAGATGATATTGTTGCTACCATTGATAACCAAGAAGTGATTATTACTGAGGAGTTGATTCGGGTACAGCTTCAATTTCCTGAGGAGCAAGGAGAATATGATCTTTCAAGGCAAGATATTACTGATGGTATGGCAGCTATAGGTTATCCTGTTACTGGGAGTTGTACTTTCTTGAAAAGTAAGTTGTCTCCTCAATGGAGATTTCTGATTCATACTTTACTCCAGTGTCTGAGTGTTAAGACAGGTGGTTGGGATCAATGTCCAAGTCCTATTGCATCAGGTCTAGTTTGTTTATCTCAGGGTAGGATCTTTAATTGGGCAAAATATATTTTTGAGGGAATGATTGAGAATCTCAGTAATGGTAAAAACAGCTTTTTGATGTACCCTAGATTTCTTCAAATCATCTTAGGTGTACAGACCATTAATACATCCCCTAAGATTGTCAATCGATTGACTGCCAAAATGTTTGCGCTGATGAAGATGAACTTTACTGGCCAACATTTGCCTTTGTTGCCTCCTATGTTACACAATCCTGATCCTGCTGATAATGTCAGTATCCCACAATCACCTAATGCAACTGATCAAGGGACTTCAGTTGCTGCTGATGCATCTGCATCTGTTGCTGCTGATGACTCATCACCACCATCATCTAGACCAGTGACACCTACACCTGAGACTAATGACCATGTTGAACCCAATGATCAGACCATCTATGCTGATACACCTATTATCCAGCCAACTCCTTCTGTGGATTTACCTTCTTCCTCAAGACTATCATCTCCTAGTCCTACTAGGGAGCCATTTAGTTATGACACCAATGCAGGGGAAGGATTTAATGTTTCTCCACCCAGAGCCAATGAAGCTCCTAATTCCTCAGGTATTCCTGCTGAGGATGCTGTTGATCTCACCTCTATGTCCCAGTTACTTGACAGATCTGTGAAGAAAATTGAGGCATTGGAGTCAGAACTTAATGAGACAAAAAGGATTTTTAATGAGAAAGTGGAGAATTTGGAAAAGGAGCTCAGGGATTCTAATGAAGCTTTTAGTAGAACTGTCCAAGAACTAAATGAAAGGATCAGCATATTGGAGGCTAGTTATGTGCAAAAGAAAAGAAGGGTTATTCTTTCTGAATCTGAGGAAGATCAGGATGATATGATATTTGATGGGCTTAATGTGCTAGCATCTGTGTCTCTTGATGGTGCAAATACTGAAGTACCTACCACTTCTGAGCACACCATCACTACTCAAGCTCAGGTCTCTACTGAAACAAGGACCATTGCTGCTGATGTCTCTGCTGTTCCTGCTGATGATGAAAATATCTCTTCTGCATCTAAGGTTCCTGGTAATACTACTGAGAGTCCACTCATTGCTGTTGAAAGTAACACTCTTCCTTCTGAAGCTACTCAGAATGATGAAGAGGTAGCTAGACAGATCCAAGCACAGGACAATGCTGCTGAACAAGCTAGACTAGCTCAGGTTGCTCATGATGAGGAGCTTGCAAGACAATTGTCTGTTGATGAGAAGAATGTTGCTGGGATTATAAATAACCCAAGTTCAGAAGACCCTACTCCAGAAGAGTTCAGTGAGCAAGTTGAATACTTATTGAATACTGACATGATTATTAGAGCTCATGGATTTATGGTTCTTCAAGATTCAAAGTTGGATTTAGATGAACAGTCAGATATGCTTAAGGCATTTATCTTAAAGAAACAAAGAGCATCCACTTGGAATGAATTGATGCACAGGATCAGGGAAAGACAAAGGTCAAGATATAAGATGCCCACAAACAGAGATAATATCAATTTTATGAAGGTGTATCTGAAGAATGAAGCTAACTACAAGATCAGTTACTTCAAAGGTTGGACTGATGCTGCCATTCAAAAGTTGTTCCTTGATACTTATGCAAAGCTCAACTCTTTAGTAGACACTGATATTCCACAAAGCAGGAAAAGAGCATCTTCATCTTTAGAGTCTGATGATGCAAAGAAAATGAAGTCTGGAGAGTCATTGTCTGGTGCATCTTCTTTTATACCTGCTGAAGGTTCTCAGGATGCCACATTCATTTCACCAAGTCCCAATGTTGATGCATCTAAAGCATCACAAGAAGGTCTTGTTTCAGATGATATTCCTGATGCTCATGTCTCTGTTCCTGCTGAGCCATCTTTATCTGTTCCTATCCTACAATATGGTCTCAGAACAAGGCATAAGAGTCACTCTTTTCACTCTTCTTCTGTGGATGTTTCTGATATGGATGATCATGATCTGATTAGGGTTGATTCTGAAAGTGATTCAGAGGGTGATTCTATACATTCTTGGGGTCATATTGCTCATTGGGAGATTAGGTCTACTTCTGAAGGTGATGTAAATGTTTGGTTTTCTCTTGATGGGACAGTCAAATTCTTTACATTTCTGAGGGAGATTCTGAATAAGGTTGAAAGAAAGGATTTGGAGAATCTTTTTCAGATAGTGGATAATCACTATCAATCTCATACTCCTACTGGGATTGGTCTACTGCTTTGGGGTGATTTACAAGTCTTGATGAATGCATTGGATGATGACAAGGATAAAGTGGTATGGGGAAATCAAGCTACCTGGAGAGTATTTTCTTGGAGGTTATATCCATCTTCCAATGTTCATGTTGTAGAACTCATCTCTGGCAAATTCTTGACTATGTTTGTGGATGTCACTTATCCTATATCTGAGGGTGTTTTGAAGAGAATGCTCACCCAGAAGATCAGAGTTCCCAAGCATACAATTGGAAATGATCTAACTACAGCTGAACAATTGGTTAAATTCATCAAAGATCAACTAGAAGCTAAAGGTTCATCAGCTTAAGGGGAGGATTGCAGATTAAGGGGAGGATGAAGCTTAAGGGGAGGATGTTTCTTGTTGTTGTTGTATATTTTCTATCTTTCTTTCTTTCTTTTGTTTCTTTTCTTATTTTCTTTCTCTTATTTTGGTGTGTTTCTTGTTTAAAATAAAAAAATAATAATAATAAAAATAAATAAATAAATAAAATAATTTCTTGTATATTTGTGTGCTAATAAGTTGGTTTTGAGCAACACCTTGCAGGTACAGTGTTGGTGTTTACACCTACACAATAAATGGTGCTCAACTCACCATGTCTTACAGACAAGAAAGAGTTGACTCACCATGAGGGTACGGCTCTGGTGTGATAATCAAATCCGTTGATAGCTGTAATAGCTTGCTCAAAGCTATAGGGTACTTCAACTCACCCATGATTCATTTCTGAGAGTTGAAAATGGTTCTCAATTCACCATGGATGTAACCCTTTATGGGATCCAAAGGATTGGCTAGTCCACAAAAGTATGGTTTTTGGTAAAGACACTTAGTATCCATATTTGGTATTCAATTCACCAAGGTTTGCTGTAACCTAAGAATTGACTAGTCCTGAGCAAACGGCTACAGGTAAAGACAAGTCAAATCCGTTTATAGTTGCTGATTTGCTAATAAATCAGATGGTTATCAATGTACCATGGTCTAACACACCTAAACATTGGCTACTCCAGTAGTGATGGCTATTGGTAAAGAGACATCAAATCCATTAATTTTCAATGATTCACCTCTCACAGGAGTTAACACACCTGGATGTGATGAGAATAGTATGAAACTTAAGTGATTTGATGTACATATTGTCATGAGTAGCAGCCAAGTTCAAGTGAAAGTTATGGTGACCAGTATACATGTTTTGAAGAAGATTTCTTATTCCTGCTGAACTATTGAAGTTGCTGCTGGATGTTATAGAGGCTGAAATCTTGCAAGTTAAGGATTTTGCTGCTGGTTACTCCTGATTGCTGCTGCTAAGTCGCAGTCCTCAAGCCTGAGAGTTACAAGCTCTATCACATTGGAATCTTGCAGGTTAACCTAGTCAACCTCAAGATTAGGGGAGGATTGTTAGGATCTCAGGGAAATAAGAGTTTCATTGTTGATGCCGATAGTGTTAAGCTGGTTCCTGCCGATAGCTTTGGTTCCTGCTGCAAGCTCATTGCTGCCGACAGTGTTATCTTGTTTCTGCCGATAGTGTTGTTGCTGCGGATAGTATTGTTAGTTATCCGTATATTTAGAATGTTTGTTAAGATTTATTTTTAGAAGAGATCTCGTTTATCTCTTTACACGTTTACTTGTAGAACGGATTAGGGTTAGGTCATCTTGTTAGTATAAAAGATATATCCGTCTATGAGTTTATGGACACCTTTAACGTTTTTCAATATTCAAGATCACAATTCTTAGTTTATAGTTTGATCCATAGAGGATCATTGTTCTTTAGAGTTTTCTTCTTTATTATACTTGCTGTTTAGTTTCCGCATAAACACTTGTATAGCATACAGAGGTTCTTGTTTATACCAAGCTCAATCAAGCTCGAAGTACTCGATCCTACAGGTTCGCTCTTTTGGGTGGGTATCACCAAAAGAAGAAACAAAAACTTTGTTTGGTTGGTTTTGGGCCCACAACTTTGGGAATCAAGGAATGAGATTTCATTCCACCAAAATTTGGTGGGTTTCTCCCAATTCATCCAATCAATTTTTTTTTATTTGATAAAATTTTTTCAACCACAAATTATTTTTTTTTTCTTATTTTATAATTTTTTTCAACCACAAATTATATATAATAATATATTTTCTCTCTCCTACTTTTTTTCTCAAATCTTTCCCACATCTTTCAAACCTTTCCCAAATCCAAATTCAATTCTATTCCCACTTGCGAACCAAACGCACCCTTAATTAAGATGATAATTATAAAGATTTGTAGCTAGTTAAATTATTTTCATTTTCCTTCTTTTTATTATACTTGGCAATCATACTTATTTTCCTATATACAAGATTGTGACATATGAAACAAGAAACAAATCAAATTTAGCAATAGTTATGCGTATTTTTTATTTAAGTGGCAGTTATTTTGTTGCCAAAATCCAAAGGTTTTTTACTTTTTAACTCAGAAGTGAGGTAAGTAAATTAAAGGGGTGTTTGTTTTAGCTTATTTGGTCGGCTTTTGAGCTTATTGAGATTTTAATAAGCTCATTATTAATAGCTTATAAGCTCAATTTAATGTTATAAGCTCAGGTGGATAAGCTTATAGGAGGTTATTAATAATAAGCTTAAGAGCTTATTAAAATCTGAAAAGCCCATCATCAAATAAGCTAAAACAAACACCCCCTAAAGTAAATCAGTGAACCGCCCAACTTAAACATCTACGTAGGATTCAAATTTCAAACAAACACACAGAGTAGTAGCCAAAAAAGAAAGAAAATGGAAGAAGAAAACCCCTCAATCTCATCATCATCATCAACAAACATAAAGCTAATAATCGAAAAAGGCCCGAAAGAAGGCGAATCAATAGAATACAAATCAACCAAACTCATCAAAATCGGCCGTGTAGTTCGTGGCAACACTTTTCAAATCAAAGAATCAGGTATTTCATCTAACCACATTTCCATTCATTTCGATAATCTGTCCAAAAACTGGAATTTAACCGATCTCGATTCGTCTAATGGGACCTTTTTAAACGCCGAAAAACTTGAACCTGGTGTTCCTACTCCTTTAAATGACGGTGACTGTATTAAAATCGGTGAGTTGACTTCGATTATTGTTAAGATTGGAATGGTGGTTGAGGAGGTTGTTGGATTGAGACGGCGGCAGGGTCGGTCTAGAGCCATTGTTGAGGAAATCAGTGACAGTGACTTAGGGTTAGGGTTAGATGAAAGTGTTGTGGAGGAAGGTGTGGGTAAGCGGAATTTGCGTGGTCGAGGGAAGAAATGCGTGGATACGAAGAATGTGGTGGAAATTGCGAGTTCTAAGAGGATATTGAGAAGTTCAAAGAAGGCGGAGAAGGTTCCTGAATTGAGTAAAATACCTGAAGAAACAACGGATGTAGTTGTTGCTGCGGTTGAGCCTAAAAATAAACGAGGGAGGAAGAAGAAATTGTTGCCGGTGGATGTTGTTTCTGAGGGTATGGGTTTAGATGAACAAAAAGCGGCAGAAGCTGTTCCGGTTGTTGGTAGAAGGACGCGGAGAGGGAGAATGGCGGTGGCGGTTGAGCCATTGAAAAATGTTGAAAGTGGTGGAATTGAGGAGAATGTGAACGATGGTAACGAGACTGTCAGAGTTGATGAAGGAAATGAGGCCAACAATGAACCCACTCAAGATCAGGTGGTAGAGAAATTGGTGTTAATGGAAGAAGGTCGTGATGGAAAGGAATCTGCAGTTGAAGGTAGTTCAGTAAAGGGTTTGTCAGAAGCGGCACATGTGGACAAGGGAAAGAAAGTGGCAGAGGAGTTAGAAAATCGACAAGATGGTGCTGAGGGTTCGCTGAAGAAGACTGAACCTGATAGTCGTAAGTGGGATTTGGAGAAGATGACATTAGGCGACTTTTTTGAGTACTTAGAAGAGCAACTGCCTAAACAGATAATTGACGAGTCTGAGAAAATTATTGCAGATTTGGAAGAGAAGGCCCGACAATGTTACAGGATTAGGAAAAAAAGTATGAAAACACAAATTGAGGAAAGGATAAAAATGAAATAGAAAGAAGCTAGTACTTTAGTATTTGTGTGGATAGTTGGTTACCTGGTTGTTAGAGCCTACTAGAGTGTATGTTTTTGTTAGATGATTTAAGAGGGATCAGTGTAATGTTTAGAATTACCTTTCACTAGTTTAAATGAGAAAAACTTTGAGCAGATCTGTTCTTTGTGTATGTTTTGCTGGTTATCCTTGAGTTAAGCGTTTAGGTTTACTGTATATTAAGCAGCTTTGTTGTTTTTTGGGTTGGTTGTTCATGGCGACCCACATGGACTAATGCTTTGCATAGTTGGATGTTAAGTGGTAGTAATTCTATGTGTTTTGAAGTTTTAGAGTGTTGATTGTTTTTCTCAACATTTAAAATTCTTCTTACTACTTATAAAGACCTTATAATCAAATTCTGTTGTGCAATCTTTGACTATTCTAAATCGGTGTTTCCCTAATTCTTGTTTCGCCTTCTCATGGTTACGGATGAATGTGCATCATTTCACTGAGTAAGCTTTTCCTTTTGTGAAAATGCATGTAGAAATATTAAGATTGTTGATGTGTTCATTGTATTTGAATTTCTAGAATGAGGATCCTACGTGGTTTTCCGATAACAAAACTTTATGTTATTTACTCCAATGCATTATTATCCCATTTGGACATTTAACGGGAATAATATGGTTATTTTTGTACTACAGAAACTGCTAAAAGGGAGACACTAGAACAAGTTATGGCAAAAGCTCTTTCAAAATCAGGTTCAACGAGGTCTGCTGTTAGTGCGGTTTGCTTAGCTGTCTCTGGAGTTAACCATCCAACAGATCAGCAACGCATTTTAGATTGGCTTAGGTTAGCTACTTAGTTCTCGTTAAATGTATATAACATGTATTTTTTACACTGTATTACACCACAAACTTATTTATAAAATCCTATATTTTCTTGACAAATCGTTAATGGTGTCACCGTGTCACTCTCACAGAACTCCGTGTCATGATGACAATGAAGGTCAAAGCCTATTTTAGGACCACTTTCAACCCTTTCACCTTTAAGTAGTTTCTGGTTATGACCTATTCAAGATAAAGTCATAAAACACCATTCGTATCAACCAAATACAAGTAATCTTGATATTGCCACATAGCATACAGTATACCCTTTAAAATTGGTTGCATTCCAACCTATATGTCTCTCACAGCGAATGTGGCCCATACAGAATCTATACCCCCTTTAAAATTAGGTCATGGCATATCACAACCTATAATGTACTCTCACACGCCGAATGTTAATGCTTCTGTTTTCATGGACTCTGCATCTATGTCATCTATGTCTAGAAATGCAATATAAGCCTAGATACTGCTTTTGGTTCTACTCTGCCTATATTTTGTCATATTGGATTTGGCACTGATTATTATGGGGTTATTTCTTGTTCTATATTGTTTCCATATTCAGAGATATATTCCCGAGTGATGTAGAATTTTTTGTCGAGAATGACGCGGTGGCAGCTTTGGCTAGTGGAACAATGGGTTCTAATTGCTGGTACAGGGACCATTGCTTATGGATATACCGAAGACGGGAGAGAAGCCTGCGCCTCTGGTGCTGGGCCCATCTTAGGTGATTTGGGAAGGTATGAATGTGCAATATATTACTTCTTACCTATAACTAGAAGTGTCAATGGAGTAACGGGTCCAAACGGGAAAAACAAAGACCAGTCTTCTTTCTTAGGCATCAAATTAGGTTGCCATAGGAAAACCATTACACTGAAAACTTCTTTATGGCCACCCTACTTATAACAAAAATTGAAAACGGAAACTGCAAATGAGAAATCTTGTAAACTAATTACCCTTGATCTTTCCTATTGAATCTAGTATTGTTTAATATTTCACATAAACAGTTGATGATCATTTCATGATGATAGGAATAATGTTTTAGTTCTGGCATGTTTACTGATCTGTAGTGGATATGGAATAGCTGCAAAGGCTTTGACATCAGTAATAAGGGCATATGATGGGCGCTGTCCAGAAACATCGCTTACATCTAGCATCCTGCACCAACTCCAACTTTCTTCTCCAGATGAACTAATTGGGTATTTGTTTCAGTCACTTTTTATACGATCTTTCAACATCTGTTAACTATTTAGATACACCATGATATAATTGGAAAGATACGTGGGTCAATTCGGGCTTAAAATGGACATTCAATTTTTCAGTATTGGTCCACCGACCCAATCACCCAAAAAACAATTATATTCCAATTAAAAGTTCTTAAAACAACTGGCACCTTAATTTTGATTACAAAACAAAACTATAAGAATTAAGTTTTGAGTTGTTTGGCATGTTCCTTGCTAGCTAAATCTTTTTGATCGACTTGTTCCTTTGTGCCAAAAGTAATTTATTTGACCCGATTGAGATTAAACACAACCTCAAACCAACCCATTAATAAGTAAATGGGTTGCAACTTCTTCCCTGGTGCTCAATAATCATAAATTCACTTACAGGTGGACGTATGCTGATCCATCATGGGCTCGAATTGCAACTTTAGTCCCTGTGGTGGTATCGTGTGCAGAGGCAGGGGATCAAGTTGCAACTGACATTTTGCTTCATGCTGTTCAGGAGTTGGCTTGACTTGGATTGTGTGGGAAAGGTGCATATCTAAACCCATTGGACCCTTATAATTTTACATTAAAAATCAAGATATTTGAATACAATGCATAGAAGGTTGTATGCATAAAAAAAATCTGAAAGTAGAGTTTGGGCGAGTTTCAACCCGTTGGACTACACGTCATTTTGGCTAATCTTTTTGATTTTACCAATTTGACCTGTTTGAGATCAAAGACATCCAAAAATGAACATTTTCACAAAGTATAATAACCGTGAAGTTATTATTAACCCCAGATATTAAATAGCTTAATTAACGTCTTTTATAGTTAAAAATAAAAGTTTACATGAACCAAACTTTTGCTTGTCTTGGCAGATGGAAAGGATAGTTTTCCGCTTGTTATGGTCGGTGGTGTTCTAGAAACAAATAGGAGGTGGGATATAGGAAAACGAGTTATTAGTTGCCTTGTTAAGGATTTTCCGGGACGCGTCCAGTTCGCCCAAGGTAAATTACAATGTTATATAGTCATCTCATTCTAATGTTGGTGTTACTGCACTTCTTGCTAATTGTGTGACAAGCATAATAACTTTGTTTATATCTCATATATCTTAAAACATGTTGCACCAAAAAGTAATTTCTTCAACATGCAATAACTGTATAAATAAATAAAAAAGGACAAAACATGTGTTAAAAGGTCAAACCACCCCAACCCGAGCAGTTTGAACTGGTGGTAGAAAATGGCCCATTTTGACTTGATCTACCCATCTTGCTACCTGTTGTTGACAATTGTGTGGGTTTTGCCTCCTTAGGTGGAGCCTGCTGTTGGAGCAGCATTGTCTGCGTGGAACTATCTAATAGAGCAATCCCATCAAGAGCATTCAGACGTAGACTACGATTAATTTCTAGCCCTAGGCTCATGTCATTGCAGCCAAAATAGTTTACTGCAACCAAGCTCTGCCCAGAGTGATGGCAGCCAAAAAGTTGAGTGTGTTTGATGTCAGTTGGCTATAAAATAGTATAGCATCAAGGGAAGATAAGAAACTGTAGAGAACAAAACAACATGAACTAGAAAAGAGTGTTTATCTATTGCATAATGTTTATTCTTTTTTTATAGAGTTTTTTCATTTCGTAGTTTTATATTTATATATATTGATGTATAAGTTCAAGTTTTAGAGACATTTTGTCAAGACGTGTTACACCCATCTTTCCATAGAGAAGTGTGCATTATTTACAGATGCTGCCTTAACTGTCTGTGGCGGTTTTTAGTAACAATCTTTCATAGTTGCTATTTAATTAAAAGACTCCATAGAAAGTTGCTAAAAGATAGTATAAGGCTCGGTTGTTTTGCAGGTGAATCTACATTTTCTTCTCAGGAAAGTATCGCAGGCGCCATGCTTTCTTCAGATGGTACTACGCAAACAGTAGTAAAGTATGTCTATAAAGTTTTTGTTTTTTGTTTTTTTTTTTTTTTTTTTCTTTCTCCAAATCAAAACCGCTTTTCTTTTTAGCTATGGAGGATAGGAAAAGGTTGACAGTTAGAGATTTAAAGTGATTATTTGGTAGACAGTAAGACAGGTTAGTAACTTAGCATCTCAGTTTTGCTGATTGTTTTCACCAAAATGGATGGCACAAGTTTTTCGTAAGTCTGCATTTTGGTGTTAAAATTACTACATCAGTTGCTTTTTTTTTCCTGATATTGTGTAAACTTCCTGCTACAAGCTGTCTTGGATGCTGATATGGCCTCTTTTCTTGGTTGTTAATGGTGAAAATTCTGATTTGCTATTTTTATATGCCTAAGTTGATTTGCGTATAATCGAAATAGGGCAGATCCATAGCTCTATGCTGCTGCTCAATGCTTGTTATTCCATCGAGTTTGAGTTATTTGAAATCTTCTTGGGCTGCACAGGATGTAATTGTCATGGTAAGCTTTCGGGTTCTGCTATGATGATCTTTTTGTATGTTAAGTCAAGTGATACTCTCATCTGCTACCACAAGCCTTATTATTCTGCATATGCAAAGGGTTCGTCAATTGCTTTTTTTTTTTGCTTCTTATTTCCCTTGGATGCTCATATTTGACCGTTATGGACCTATGGTGCATAGTCAACTAACCTTAATAGAGATGCTTAGATTAGGAGAAGATGACAATATGACATTAGGTGACTTATTTTACTACTTGTCTTGTAAATACAACCGCCTAAAAATATAAACTAGCTACGGATTAGACAAAGGAGTGAAGGACGAATGTGAAGAGAATCAAGCTTCTTTGGCAATTGATTAAATTTAAGTTCCTAAAGAAGTGAAAATGGTAAGGGTAAACTAGCTACAGATTAGACAAAGGATGGATTTGAAGAGAATCAAGCTCCTTTGGTTATTGACTATATATTAGTTCAGTTTGGTTATCAAATTTTGATCGATATGTGTACAATTAATTAGGTTTTTTTTTCTTTTTATTAATAATTCGTTTAGCTTATATTATAGTTGTTTTTCAATATCAGCAAGCAGAGTCGGTGAGTCACAAAGGTGCTCAAAAACAAGCACAAGCTCACTCGGAACTTATGACAAATACTTGGTGTTTATCAAAGCATTTAAGCATGATTTTCTTGACATTTGGCGAATTCCATCTTTGCCATCTTTACAAACATTATTGGCTAGTACAAAAGGTTTTCATCCTTCTTTATAGCATTGCTATCAAAGTAAATCTTTTGATTGGTTTGCAAACGGCTCAATTATATATGTGGGTCCTTTGTAGGTTACTCCACTTCAGGTAACATACTCTGCTGAGAAGAACTTATACCTGCTTATAGTTTTCGGCTGTATAAGTGGACTCTCAGTTCTTCACAAGTTTCTATCTGATAAAAGTACTTCCATCAAATTATGACTATTTACGTGATAATTGCAACTCTCTGATTTTGTACTTATCTGCATCTTATATGATGATTTGTTTCTTTAAGCTTGAAATATTCCAGTCATATGTTAGTTCTCCCATGGTATTTTAATTTTAATAGACAAAGCTTCTTTTTTGTTTTTCTCTACTTCGAGTATTTGATGTCACATGACGGTCGGTTATTATAAACCCATGTACCGTATCTATCTAATTATCTATGTTAATGTAGTATACTAGTATTTCAAGTATCTAGGGTTCAATTTTCACATCTCATCAGTGTGTAGTTTTATACAATGTTAGATAACATTGTTGGATGATACATGAGGGATCTGTTCTCTATGTAGGTTATGCTAGTTAACCATGAGATCCGCGTTTCGCTGTACTATGTTTCAGGCAGATTTGTTGTTGTTTGGGTTAGGTTGTTCATGGCGACCCAAATGGACTAATGCTTTGCATAGTTGACATTGTCTAACCGGTTTCATGTGTCGTATGTTGAAATGTCAACTACTCGTCTTTCTTTAATGTGCAACTGTATCTCACAAAGTTTGTTCATATACTAGTAACATGTATTTATCCACCCTTGCTCAGGTTGGTCTATCCAGTTTACTTTTTAGCATATTCCTTTTTTTTTTTTTTTTTTTTTTAAGTTTAATATTGCTATCAAATCGTTTCTTTCTATTAGTTTGAAAATGGTTAAAGTTATCTGTGTTTTTTTTAGTTTTTTATAGATTCCTTTGAACGACATTCCATGTCTAGTAACTAACTTTGCTGAGAAAAACTTTTACAACTTGTTCCTGTTTCTCTGAGTAGTTTCTCGGTTCTTACTGGCTTTGTTTGATCATTAATAATATTCAACTCTCTCATTTCATATTTAGCTGCTACATCTCTTATCATGATTAGTTTTTTTAGTTTGTCATATTTCAATCCCATGCTCAGTTCCTCCACGAGTCTGGTATCTCAATTCTACTAACTACTAAGGTTCTTTTTTATTTTCCTTTTGTATTTTTCATTGTCGCAAGATGATTATTATTAACATCTGTGGTGTTGTTACACAGTTTATTAAATAACTTCAATATTTTAGAAATCTAGGGTTTATCTTTCATATTCCATCAATGTGCTGTTAATACTGTTAACTTCAATATTTTAGAAATCTAGGGTTTATCTTACACAGTTTATATATATAACAGGATAAACATGACTAGATAAAGCCACATCATCACAAATAAGTCCACATCAAAGGCCACGTAATCACATTAAAGTCTGTTGGGAATTAAATATTCTGAAGTTAGAGTATTAGAAATTACTCTAAGTCAAAGGTACTGCTAGTACATCAAAGTACTGCTAGTACATCAAGGTACTGCTAGTTCATGATCAAAGTACTGCTACTACATCAAAGTACTGCTGATCAGTGACTCATTGGATAAGATCGAAAAGATATTTATTGTATTTTGGTCAAACATATACGGTAGATAATATCTTACTCCATGTGCTTAGTTAACAAGTTGTATACATAGATACATGTTGTATCTTATGTACTGACACCAATATGCATAAGTTAAACAAGTAAGTCGGTCAAGACTTTTAGCAAATTTGTAAAGATCTCTTACAACTATAAAAGAGATCTTAGACTTGGATATTGAACACACATGCATAGATATAGACTCATAACTGTTAAGACATAGAACAAACACAAATCACAAGTTGTAACATAAGATTCAAGGTTTTGTAACCCTAGTGAAAAACTCAAGATCACTCGTATTATTTGGAATAATATTGAATCGTTTAGTGAAATACTTTCTTTGTTCATTGTTAAGTAACAAACATAATTCTTCCATTTCCATAACATACATAACCTTCTAAGTGTGGTTAAGTAAATTCCGCGTGCTTAATCATATTAAGTCAATATATCTCATACACAAAGATACAAGGTTTAACCACCTTAACCGTGTATAACCAAGGTCCTCACAGTTGGTATCAAAGCTACAGGTTGATATATTTGAATTAGAAGAAACAGAAATGGATCCACATGATGTTCAAACAAATGTTGTTGCAAAGTTGCCCATAATCAAACCCAATGAGTTTGAGTTATGGAGGATGAGAATTGAGCAATATTTCATGGTCCAAGATTATACTCTTTGGGATATAATTATATATGGTGATTCCTTTTCACCAAGCTACTCAGAGGTTGTCCTAGAAGGTAAAACAAGTAGAAAAAGAAATACTGGACCAGTGTCAAATGAAGAGAAGATACTGAAGAGAAATGATCAGAAAGCAAGAAATTTGTTACTTATGACCATTCCTAGTGAGCAGATGCTATCATTCAACAAGTATCTTGATGCAAAAACTCTTTTTGAAGAGATTTGTGCATATTTTGGTGGTAATGAAACTACCAAAAAGACACAGAAGACACTACTAAAGCAACAATTTGAAAACTTTACTGCTTTTAGTAATGAGTCTCTTGATAAGCTATTCTCAAGGTTACATAAGCTTGTCAGTCAGTTAGCTGTGTTGGGTGTTGAGACAGAGAAGGAAGATCTCAACATGAAGTTTTTAAGAAGTCTACCTGATGAGTTCCATACTCATGTTATTGTCTGGATGAACAAACCAGACATTGAAACAATGAAGCTCAATGATTTGTACAACAACTTCAAAATTGTTGAACAAAGTCTTAGAAAGTCTGGAACTTATGGTACTAGTTCTGGAAACGTGGCACTCTTGTCAGTTCCTAGTATTAGTAAGAATGAAGAGGTAGATGAAGGTGAAAGTGCTCCTTCTACAAGTTCTCACAAGGATGTTGCTGGTCTTGGAGATTCAACATTCTATGCTTTTATTACCAGTCAATCTAATGGCTCTCCTCTCAACCATGAAGACCTTGAGCAGGTAGATGGTGATGATTTGGAAGCTATGGATATTAAATGGCAGGTTGCCTTGCTTAGCATGAGGGCTAAGAAGTATTGGCAAAGAACTGGGAAGCAGATTACCATAAATGGTAATGACACTGCTGGGTTTGATAAGAAGAAAGTAGAGTGCTTCAACTGTCATAGGTTAGGACACTTTGCTAAGGAGTGTAGAAGCCCAAGAAAGCAGGAGAATAGAAACACATGGTATAAGCAAGATAGGAAAAAGGAAGTTACTGTTGAAGAGCCAAAGGCTATGTTGGCTATTGATGGTATTGGTTATGATTGGAGCTCTATGGCTATTGAAGAAGATGCACCACCGAATGCTGCTCTTTTGGCCAATGAATTTGCTCTAATGGCTCATTCTGATTCAGAGGTAAACAATATTACATCTTGTACTGAATCATGTCCTAATCTTAAAGCTTATGAAGACCTTAATAAGAGATTTGAAGCTCATAAACAAGAGCTGCTTGATTCTTTGTTTAATTTGGCTAATCACAAAAGAGGTCTAGGTGTTTTAGAAAAACAAGTCTTACATTTTAAAAATAATGAAATTCATTTTGCTGATGACATCAATATACTAAAAAATGACATTAAGATCAGAGATGAGTGTATTGTTGAGTTGAATGAATCATTAGCTAAACATAAGAATGAAAGAGAAAATGTAAAGGTTTCTGTGGATGTTTTAGCACATTCCTCAGAAGGATTCAATAGACTTTGGGAAGCCCAAGTTATTGATAAAGTTAATTCTGGTGTTGGATTTAAGTCTGTACCCCCACCATACAGAGGTGTTCATTCACCTCCAGGTATTGATTTAGCACACACAGGGTTACCTGAGTTTCAAGAACCAATCATGGAATATGGTTCTAAGGTCACTAAATCTCCAAAGATAGAGAAGGTAAGTAAAAGTTTAGATAAAACTTTATCTTATCAGGACAAGGTGTCCTTTATTAAGAAAGGAGATACTATAGTTGTTGAAGATTGTACAACTGATAGTGATAGTGATGAAGAAGAACAGGTTATGTCTAAACCTGTATTGGTTAAGAAAGTAGGAACAAGTCTTCCTAAGATAGTCAATCACAACACTAACAGGCCTAAGTCAAATGTTAAGACAGTTAGGAAACCAGTTAGATATTGTGAACAATATAGAACTACAAACAAGCCCAGAGGTAACCAAAGGAATTGGAACAACCTCAAGTCTAACCAATTAGGTGATGACTTTGCATTTTATAATAAAGCTTGTTATACATGTGGTAGTTTTGACCATCTTGCAGCTTTCTGCAACCTTTCTGCAACCAAAGGGTAACTGGGTATGAAAACAATAGGGTGAACTACAAAAGGCGAACTCCTCAAACTCTTTTTCACTCTAATACTCATAGATCTAAACCCAGAACAGTCTCAAACAAGTCTGGACTCAAAGGTCCTGATAGACAAAAAGGTCCTGTTAACAAAGTACTGCCAGTTCAAATTAAAGGTACTGGTAAATCTAAAGGTACTGTTAGACCTTTGATGACTGTTAACCCAAAATCAACAGCTAAGGATGCAAAAACAACTTTCAAACATGCATCTAAAACTGTTCTAAGGCCCATTCAATCAAAAGCAGTGGTCCACAAACAAATTTGGAAACCAAAGGGTGTGACTTCAAGGTTAGCAGACTCTGCTGAACATGTTACTCACTCTGCTGCTAAGGGTAATAGGGCAAATGCTGTTAAGGCCTCAGCATGTTGGATTCAAAAATCCAATGTTGCATCAACAGTCCTTAAAAGATTAAACTATATTGATGCAAGAGGCAGATCCAAGTCAGTAATGGCTTGGATCCCCAAAGAAAACTAACACTCTTATTTGTGTGCAGGGACATTCTATTGATCATCAAGATCAAGGATACTCAGATAGTGGATGTTCCAATCACATGACAGGCAACATGTCTTATCTTTCAGATTTTCAAGAATTCAATGGAGGATATGTTACCTTTGGAGGTGGTTTTCGTGGCAAAATTTCTGGTAAAGGTACTATTAAAACCGGAAATTTAGATTTTGAAAATGTGTACTATGTACAAGAGTTAAAGTATAATCTTTTTAGTGTTTCACAAATGTGTGACAAAAAGAATAATGTCCTCTTTACTGACACTGAATGTCTTGTTCTATCTAAGGATTTTAAGATGCCTGATGAAAATCAAGTACTTCTTAGAATTCCTAGAAAGGCCAACATGTATAGTGTTGATATGAAGAACATCATTCCTAAAGAAGATTTAACTTGTCTTGTCTCAAAGGCCACATTGGATGAATCAATGTTATGGCATAGAAGGCTTGGTCATATTAACTTCAAAACCATAAATAAAATTGTTAAGAATGGTTTGGTAAGAGGTTTACCTCACAAAAGATTTGAAAATGATCAAACATGCATTGCTTGTCTAAAAGGCAAACAACACAAAGCCACTTGTAAGCCCAAAATTTTTAACTCTATCAATCAGTCATTGTTTATGCTGCATATGGACTTATTTGGACCAGTTTCAGTAAGGAGTATACAACATAAAAAATATTGTCTTGTTATAACTGATGACTATAGCAGATTTACATGGGTTTTCTTTTTAGCCACTAAGGATGAGACATCAAGCATCCTTAAGGAATTCATTACACTGATAGAAAACCAAGTAAGCAAGAAAGTAAAAGTCATTAGGAGTGATAATGGGACAGAGTTTAGAAATAGAGTTATGGATGATTTCTGCAAAGAAAAGGGTATTAGGAGAGAATATAGTGTTGCTAGAACACCACAACAAAATGGAGTGGTTGAAAGAAAGAATAGAACACTAATTGAAGCTGCTAGAACAATGTTAGCTGATTCTAAGCTACCTATAATCTTTTGGGCAGAGGCAATTAACACTGCTTGCTATGTTCAAAATAGAGTTTTAGTTGTGCAGCCTCACAATAAGACATCATATGAACTCTTTAATGGTAGAACTCCTGCAATAGGATTTCTTAGACCTTTTGGATGTCATGTGACAATTCTCAATACCTTAGACCATTTAGGAAAATTCGATGGTAAAGCAGATGAAGGTTTCTTAGTTGGATATTCTCTTGTTAGCAAAGCTTTTAGAGTTTACAACTTAAGAACTGAGAAAGTTCAAGAAGAACTACATGTGGAGTTTCAGGAAAATAAATCCAATGTAGTAGGTCAAGGACCCAAATGGATATTTGATCTTGATTATCTAACAAATTCTATGAATTATTTACCTGTTGTTGCAGAAACTAATAATTTTTCAGGTTCACAAGCAACAAATGAGGTGGAGTTAGATAAAGATCAATCTGATGTCATTATGCCATTGTGGTCAAGTACCAGTGTGGATTTAGCTTCAAACAATGATGAATCTTCTTATGGTAAAGCAAAAGAAGATGTTGAAGCTCAAAGAAAAGATGTTGGAACAGAGGAACAACTCAATATGTTGAATATTGAAAGTACTGCTGAGACAGAGCAAGGTACTGTTAGTACTTCTCAAGGTACTGGTAGTTCAATTGAAGGTACTGCTGGTCCTTCACACTCCAAAGATGCAGAGTTCCAAGAAGATGAAGTGGATTTGACTAATCTTTCATCATCTTATCATGTTCCCACTACACCACACACAAAAATTCACAGAGTTCATTCCCTAGATAATGTGATTGGAGATATACAATCTGGTGTGAAGACAAGAAGACAACTAGTCTCTTCAGACCAACAAGGGATTCTTGATGCCCTTTATGCTTCAAAACAACATGAACTTTCAAACTCATGTTTATTTGTATGTTTTCTCTCTCAAAAGGAACCAAAGAATATTCTTACAGCCCTAGATGATTCAAGCTGGGTAGAGGCTATGCAAGAAGAGCTTCTTCAGTTCAAGATTCAAAAGGTTTGGGTGCTAGCTGATTTACCTACAGGTGAGAAGCTAATTGGCACTAGATGGGTTTTTAAGAACAAAAGGGATGACAGAGGAATTGTGATCAAGAATAAGGCTAGACTAGTAGCACAAGGGTACACACAAGAAGAAGGAATAGATTATGATGAAGTTTATGCTCCAGTAGCAAGGATTGAGGCAATTAGGCTGTTTCTAGCTTATGCTTCATTTTTAGGCTTCACAGTCTACCAAATGGATGTCAAGAGTGCATTTTTATATGGTGAAATTGGAAAAGAGGTGTATGTTTCACAACCTCCTGGTTTCATTGATCCATTACATCCAAACAAAGTGTACAGAGTAGTGAAAGCTCTCTATGGCCTTCATCAGGCACCAAGAGCTTGGTATGCAACACTTGCTTCCTATTTATTAGAAAATGGATTTCAAAGAGGAAAGATTGATCAGACACTTTTCATCAAACAGCACAAGAAGGATCTTTTGTTAGTGCAGGTGTATGTGGATGACATTATCTTTGGATCTACAAGGAAGGAAATGTGTTTAGAATTTGAGAAACTTATGAAAGATAAGTTTCAGATGAGTTCTATGGGAGAACTTACATTCTTTTTGGGTTTGCAAGTTAAGCAATCATCTGAAGGCATATTTATTAGTCAAGACAAATATGTTGCAGAGATACTTAGAAAATTTCAATTTGCTGATTCAAAAATTGCAAGCACACCAATGGACCCAGAGAAGCACCTTCTGAAAGATGAAGATGGAGAAAATGTAGATGTACACAGTTACAGATCTATGATAGGCTCTTTGATGTATCTTACATCATCTAGACCTGATATCATGTTTCCTGTTTGTGTATGTGCAAGATTTCAAGTTACTCCAAAGGTTTCTCATTTAATTGCAGTCAAGAGAATTTTTAGATATCTCAAAGGTCAACCAAGGTTGGGTATATGGTATTCTAGAGAATCTCCTTTTGACTTGGTAGCATATTCGGATAGTGATTATGCTGGTGCTAGCTTGGACAGAAAGTCAACAACTGGGGGATGTCAATTCCTTGGGTGTAGACTTGTCTCATGGCAGTGTAAGAAGCAAACAAGTGTGGCAAATTCAACAACTGAAGCTGAATATATAGCTGCTGCAAGTTGCTCTAGTCAAGTTCTATGGCTTCAAAACCAACTTCTTGATTATGGGTACAATTTCTTAAACACTGTTATTTATATTGATAATAGTAGTACAATTTGTATTATTAAAAATCCTGTACAACACTCTAAAACAAAACACATTGAAATTAGGCATCACTTTATAAGAGATTGCAATGAGAAAAGATTAATTCAAGTTCTTAAAATTGCTTCAGAGCATAATTTTGCAGATCTGTTAACAAAAGCTTTTGATGTTTCAAGGTTTCAGTACTTAATAGCAAGTATTGGAATGCTTAATCTTTAAATTTTCAATATGATGTGTTTTTGTACATAAATTTTTTTGAAAGTACTGCTGGATTTATAAGGTACTGCTATATCAAAATTTGAATTGTGTTATTCATACAGTTGGTTTTATGATTAATCTAATGCAAGACAAGTACTTTGTACATTGTTCTTTTGGTTTTAGACTAACTATTTCAGGTATGAATATGTGAACACAAAGGATATTTCAAGTGAAATGGGAACAACAGAATTCTTATCATATTGCTGACCATAATAGATTTATGATGGACTGAGTTTAGGAATTAAACCTCCTTAAAACTTCTTTCTTGAAATCTAGTTATGATATTTCACATTGAATTGATGACTTAGTTGATCAGATAGTAACTGATACAACTCACTTTCTATCATTTTATACTTTCAAGTATAATGAGTTAGTCTAAGGACATCTGATAGAAATAACAGCTAGTAAAAGTGAATCTAACACTTGTGTTGGAGGTAACAATTGCTATGAGCTGGAAACCCTGTCAAGAAAATCTTTTGAATAGATTTATCTTTTCACAGGCAGTTAGTGATAACTGAAATACATTGGTTCTCACACAACCTGAGGTTATTTTAAACCGAAATTTTGATTAGGTGACTGTTATTCACTTGATTTCTTCAAAATGGTTGCAAGTAGTATGATTTTTCAATTCTAAAATCATAAACATACTACTAAGTTAAATGATTTCTTAAGAGGATTTTCAAGGATTCAGAAAAACCATTCATTTATGGATTATGAATCAAAATGTCCACTGATTCACCTCTCATAGGAGTTAACACACCTAGAAGTGATGAGGGCAGCAACTTAAACTCTTAAGGAATTGATGGCTTCATGTACAATATTGTCTGAAAATAAGTTCAAACTGATAGATCAGGTGATATGAAGAGAAGTTCTTTAGTACATAGTGAGATCTTCCAAACAAGGGGAGGAAACAAAAGTTATTTGCTTCAGGGGAGGAAATAATTTCCCAGAAAAGGAAGAATAAACCAATATATGGAAGGAGAAGACAAGAGCATACAAGATGATGTAGAGGTTGAAAATGATTAGAACAGATCAAATATCTAGAAGGGATGAAGCATTCCAAAGGAGAAAGTTCTATCTAGATCAAACGAAGGAAAGATTCAATTTCAGTTCATTATGTTTGTTTATCACTTGCAAAGGCAAGCTGATAGATGATTTCACTTGTTGAAATCATTGCCTCTTACAATTCCTCCATCCAAGGAAATTGCACCATCTTTTGGTACAATGTTTTGATATTGCTGAAGTCAAAGAAGAACAAAGCAGATGAGTTCAGAATAGAAGAATAGTTCAGATTCAAGAAGTGTTTGAAAGATCTTCACAAGTCCTCATTTAATTCAGAAAACATGTTTGAATTAATTCACATGTTTAGGGGAGGATTGTTGGGAATTAAATATTCTGAAGTTAGAGTATTAGAAATTACTCTAAGTCAAAGGTACTGCTAGTACATCAAAGTACTGATAGTACATCAAGGTACTGCTAGTTCATGATCAAAGTACTGCTACTACATCAAAGTACTGCTGATCAGTGACTCATTGGATAAGATCGAAAAGATATTTATTGTATTTTGGTCAAACATATACGGTAGATAATATCTTACTCCATGTGCTTAGTTAACAAGTTGTATACATAGATACATGTTGTATCTTATGTACTGACACCAATATGCATAAGTTAAACAAGTAAGTCGGTCAAGACTTTTAGCAAATTTGTAAAGATCTCTTACAACTATAAAAGAGATCTTAGACTTGGATATTGAACACACATGCATAGATATAGACTCATAACTGTTAAGACATAGAACAAACACAAATCACAAGTTGTAACATAAGATTCAAGGTTTTGTAACCCTAGTGAAAAACTCAAGATCACTCGTATTATTTGGAATAATATTGAATCGTTTAGTGAAATACTTTCTTTGTTCATTGTTAAGTAACAAACATAATTCTTCCATTTCCATAACATACATAACCTTCTAAGTGTGGTTAAGTAAATTCCGCGTGCTTAATCATATTAAGTCAATATATCTCATACACAAAGATACAAGGTTTAACCACCTTAACCGTGTATAACCAAGGTCCTCACAAAGTCCATGTCATTACATTTAGTCCCATGATTTTAGGCAATAAAAATTTGGATTAATTAAAAAATTGACATTTGCAAGAATCGAACCTGAGTCATTTAATCCACATACAAATACTTCAACCACTAGACCAAACCAGTTTTTGTGATTTACAATACAAAATAAGTAAGTCATGCTTAAATAATTGATATTGTTAAGCTATATTTAAGGAATAGATTATGCATAAATATATAGCACATATCCATTCCTTAATTATAGTTTCGGAATTATAAACTTTAACCTTTTTTAATTGTGTTGTAATATATATGGAACAACCAGGTTATATTCGAGGCACCGGTCCATTCTTGCCTCCATCCTCCCCCTCCCTCCTGTAACTCCACATCCACTTTCACCACCGTACCTTCACATCCACCTTCACCACCTTACACCAACAACCACATTCACTCCTGTTTCCCACCTTCACCAATGTAATCCGAAGACTTCAATAGATTCATCATTCAAAAGTGAAAGTAAGTTTTTTTAATTGTATTTTATTGTTGTCATGACTAATTTAGTTATATTCATCTTCGATTACATGTATATGATGTTTATTGATCGGATTTTGAATATTTTCTGTGCAGCAGTACTAAGTTATCAACAGCAGTATATTATCTTACTGCCCGAAATGGAACGGCTCCGGATACTTCATTTGTTTTACGCGGGCGCTATTACAAACGTGGCTATTACCTTACCGATGGGATTTATCCTAATTGGTCTACGTTTGTTAAAGCGTATCGGCATCCAGTTGACCCGAAAGAAAAGAAATTCAAGCGACTACAAGAGGCGGCAAGAAAAGATGTCGAACGAGCTTTTGGTGTGCTTAAGGGAAAATGGAGGATTTTGGATCGTCCTCTCCGGTTTTTCGAGAAAGAAAAGATTGGAAAAGTCGTCGAAACGTGTTGTATATTGCACAACATGATCATAAAGGACGACAAGAGGGCAATATCACCGGTTCATATAATGGACCAACCGGTGCCGGTATCTTATGACCCAAGTGTACTACCGGAGTTACATGACGAAAACGTCCATCATCGTCTCCAATATGATCTTACGGAGCCCGTAGCGGGTCTAGACTTGGCATATCTCGAAGACCCAACGGCTCAACCACACCCGATTGACGACTTAATTTAGTGTTATGTAGTTTTTTTTATTTATTTTTAAAAATAATGTTGCGATGTAGTTTCCTTTTTTAGTTTGTAGTGAAATGTTATGTTTTTAATAAAATGTTTGTGTTTGTAATTAAATTGATTTTAGTTTAATGATTAAATTTTTTTTTTGGGAGATATGAGAATTTATGGCCGCCAGTGATTTAGGTTGGGAGGTATGAGATTTTATGGGAATGAGTTGGCTGAAGCTGATTGATTGAATTTGGGAGGTATGGATACTTCGGAGGTATGACTCCTAGTACCCTAATTTACCTATGGTGGACAAATGGAACGAAGAGTTGTGCGGTATAACATGTTCGTGTGTTGTTGGTGTATTTAGCGGACCAACCACATCCTTCCAATTTTAACTCTAGCTTCGGCTAATTTTATCAAATTTTTGTGGCACTATGACCATCAACAACCAGCCATATAACGTATTAAATAGCTAAAAGTTGCAAAACATAACCCAAAATTAGTGGAAAGT
The DNA here is from genome assembly GCA_021014915.2 of Artemisia tridentata subsp. tridentata. Classification (NCBI taxonomy): domain Eukaryota; kingdom Viridiplantae; phylum Streptophyta; class Magnoliopsida; order Asterales; family Asteraceae; genus Artemisia; species Artemisia tridentata. The sequence goes on from CP139501.1 coordinate 2,341,231, forward strand.
GCCGTGTATATTAAGTTGGAGGTCCTTGGTTTAACTCTTGCTTTCCAATTAGTTAAGAGATTTTGTGTTGTTTAAATATTTTTCTTATAACAATAATTTTTGAGACTCTTACGTTGTGTTCTTAAGAAAAAAAAAGAAAAAAAGTGAAAGAAAGATAAAATAAAGTAAGTGAGAGTAAGTAAAGTGACTTTCACTTCAAAAAATGGGATGAAAGTTTTATAACTAAAATATCACAACTTTCACTCACTTTACTTCCTAAGAAAAACTAGAGAACACAACTAAAATCACTTTCACTTTCTTTCCCCCCTTTTACTCAACTTGAGAACACAGTGTTAGAGTGGGAGGTACCGTCGAGCCAAGGGAGCGCCAAACCCACCAGCCCAAAATGTAGAACGGTGCACGACTACCCAACTCGCGCCATTCGTTGTTTTGCCAAAATTGCTAGCCGACGCCATTCTATTTTTTTTATTTTTTTTCTTTTTTGGCCAAAAATTCGAACGTTGGAAATGTATACGTTTGGTAACGGTAATAATACCGGTTGGAACACATTTTGACCCAAAAAAATATTTTTAACCCACAAAAAAACCTATAAATACATTCTTATTATTCCATACTTCACACACACTTCCAATATATTTTATAACATACTATTATCTACTTTTCTCAATTTTTTTTCGAAACAAAATGAATCTCAACTCACCATGGATTAACAACATGCTAAACGACCCGTCGAACCAAATGACGGGCTCGTCTTCAAATCCGGCCAACAATCCGGGCTCGTCTTCGAATCCATAAAGCACGAATCCGGTCAAAGTATCCAACCGAAGAGTACTAGGTTTTTATTTCTATGTTTATGTACTAGGTTTTTATTTTTATGTAATTTTTTTAATTAATGTAATGCGTGTTTTTCTTTTATTTAATGAAGTTTATTTTAGTTAATATTATGTATGTTTTATTTTATGTAAATGGAAAAAAAAAAATGGAGAACGACACCACATTTTCTGGTGCCAACGGTAACGGCACAAAATGTGATGCCAAAGATTTTCTGGTGCCGTTCTGTGTTTTGCTGATATGGCACCACTTTTGAAGAACGGCTCCACGGTACTCTCCGCTCTTATGCAACTTACCTCATAAAAAATTTCAATAAAACTTGAACCTTAAAACTCTAAATTGATGAGCACTAAGAGCACAAGGTGTCATGAGGAGCAAAAACTCCTCATTCGGACCCCACGGGGTGCCACGTCACCACAACAAACCACAACTCACAACCTCCCCTTACCATAACATACCACAACTTACTCATTCGGGTCCCACATACATACTTATTCACACACACAAACCATTATAAATAAATAATTAAAAAAAAATGTACAAAACTTACCTCCTCGTGCAAACGAGGAGGAGAGAGATGAGGAGCTATGAGGAGGTAGGGGGGGTATCATGGTTAACCATGAGGAGCATGCCAACGTGGCACGAGGAGCCACGAGCATCTCCACACACCGTATGAAGGTACCATTAGAATAAAAGTCTTGAGCTCCAATAATGTAAGCGAATTATTACCAAAAAGAAAATGAAGTTATAACTACAAATCTATTAACTTTGTATGCATTGATCAATTATTTTTTTCACAATCACATCGTATAGATTTTATAATAAGATCGTATAGTTTACAGTGATGATTGACATTTTCTTATTGTTCTTTACACTTTATATTAGAAAAAGACGTTATTGCTATAATTAACGTTTTCTACTGCGCGGGCATTTAAGGTGCTTTTTGTTATGGTGGTATGGTATGAAAAGAATGGAATCACACTTGAATACAAACGTTTGGTTTAATTTTGGTCGTGGGTCCAGGAATAAAAAGGTGTCGGTACACCCATAGATTAATTCATGGCAATATCGGTGGGTGTGATGTTTTATATATATATATTTTTAATTCAGACATAGAATTCAGCTTTTATAGTATTCATTTTTAGGGTTTTGTTAACCACAACCTATGGGGTTGTGTTTAAACATACCATAATTAAATTTTTTGCATTAAATGAAGTAGTATATTTCATAATTATACATATTTTTTCATTTTAAACATGAAATGTGATGTTAAACATGGAGTGTTTAGTGTTCATTTAATGCAAAAATGTTAATTAAAGTATGTTTAAACACAACCCCATGGGTTGTGTTTAACAAAACCCTTATTTTTATACTTTTTTATTTTCAGATAATGTTTTTTATTCTATATAATAATATATTTTCTCTCTCATATTTTTTTCTCAAACTTTTCCTAAAACTTTCAAACTATTCCAAAATCAAAATCCAAATCTAAACCCACCTACAAACGAAACGGGCCTAAAACTCGTTTTTGCAAATAGCTCACAATTTGAAGATGATATTTCTTTTTTGAGAAATGATTTATCTTTCTACAAGTCTTTCAAGTTTAAAATGTCTTGTTTTCATTAGATGAATTAAATGACTTACAATTTCAAAGTCTAATAATTTCTATCACATTTTAGGGTGCGTTTGGTTCGCTCTTTTGGGTGGGTATCACCAAAAGAAGAAACAAAAATTTTGTTTGGTTGGTTTTGGGCCCACAACTTTGGGAATCAAGGAATGAGATTTCATTCCACCCAAATTTGGTGGGTTTCTCCCAATTCATCCAATCAATTTTTTTTTTATTTGATAAAATTTTTTCAACCACACATTATTTATTCTTTTTCTTATTTTATATTTTTTTTCAACCACAAATTATATATAATAATATATTTTCTCTCTCCTACTTTTTTCTCAAATCTTTCCCACATCTTTCAAACCTTTCCCAAATCCAAATTCAATTCTATTCCCACTTGCGAACCAAACGCACCCTAAATGGTTTTTGACATGACTATTCGTGATTATACATCCACTATCATAGATTGCAAAGATTGCAAAGCATAGCTAATAGACTTATGTATCAAATATGTTTAGCAAACAAGTTGATGTTGAAGTTACTTGAAATACTTTGATTTTACAAGATTATGAGAGCTGACTATAAATAAAGTAGATTACTACGTAGTATTACTTAAACAAACTTTATATTTCAATACAAATAGCTTATTTTTCTAAGGTAAACATAACCATCAAAGAGTAAGTGGTATGGAAACGTTGCTTATTTTTGGTGAATTACATTGAACTTATCAGGTCAACTTCTGTGCTATATATTAAATTATTAGCCAAAATTATCATGACGACGTTGTCATTCAGTGTGTTTATGTGTGTATTTTCGTGGCGCCCCCATTATGGTGTTACTTTTAGCTTTATTTGGCACTTTTGTTGAATGTTTGGTTTGGTTAGACAAAACTATACGAGTATTTGGTTTAGTTGGAGCATGTGTGGTTGTTGGATAAGCCTTCCGTTAATGTTATATGTGGTGGTTGATGAAAAACGGTAAATGAGATTACAACAAGAAACTCTAAAATTTGCTCTTTAAAACTGAAATGTGTAAAACCAACGTTTGTACATTGCTCTCAAAACCTTGTACCTGTCGCATAAACCTAAATATATAAAACAATGTGTGTGGGTCAAGCACACGTACATACAACATGCATTTTGAACTCATATAATTGACAGTATATCGTTTTCAATGCATTGACTATTGGGTGGTTAGCAAAACCCTTTCATAATTTAAAGAAAACTTATCGACCTAACGCATTGGTACCTTATCGACGCCAGTATGATTTGTGAAGTGTTGCTGGAATGTGTTGCTGCCCGTCTCTTATGGGATTCAACTGAGCTTAAAACGACAACATAAAAGTTAGTATAAGAAGGCAATCGACATATGTAATCAATGTAATTCATGAATCACATCATATTATCAAGGGTTTTGTTAAAGACAACCCTATGGGTTGTGTATAAGCATACCTTAATTAAAAAATTTGCATTAAATGAACACTAAACATTCCAAGTTTAACATCACATTCCATGTTTAAAATGAAAAAATATGTATAATTATGGAATGTGATGTTAAACATGGAATGTTTAGTGTTCATTTAATGCAATTTTTTTAATTAATGTATGCTTATACACAACCCATAGGGTTGTCTTTAACAAAACCCTATTATCAAATGGACTATATTGAAGCAAAATAGGCAGTAAGCAAAAAAATTCATTAGTATAAAGTTTTTAAGCTTAAATGATATTAACTTGCCATAAATAATGGATACTCTATCTTTCCTTTATAGTGTATGATCGTTTCATTGTCAATAATTGCATACCTTGTCTCTGATATACCAAAATCTATCCCTAAATATAACTTTTCACCAATTTTAACATGAGTGCTTTAACTTGCTTTACACTAACTTCTCCTTTTACTAATGACTTAAATACTTTAAATCTTTAATGTTTAATTGCTATGACATAAAATGAATAGTCAATCATTGGTATACCTGCTGAGCTCGCTTCTAATAAGCATCATAACAACCTGCTGAAAGGGCATATCTCCCCATCAAAATCCTCCTTTTTGCCTGTAAAATATAGAAATATTAGTTTTATTTAGTTAAATACCGAGTTAAATGCATAAATGGTCCCTGTGGTTTGCCCAAATTGCAGGTTTAGTCCCTATGGTTTCGAAAGTGCAGGCGGCCTCCCTGTGGGGAAACCTTGGTTCCATTTTGGTCCCTGGCCGTTGCAGAAATGGTCCCTGTGGTTTGCTCATAATTGCACGTTTAGTCCCTGGCCAGGGACCAAAATGGAACGGCCAGGGACCAAAACGGAACCAAGGTTTCCCCACAGGGAGGCCGCCTGCACTTTCGAAACCATAGGGACTAAACCTGCAATTTGGGCAAACCACAAGGACCATTTATGCATTTAACTCTTAAATACCACAACTGTGGTCCGGTCATGATCAAGCTTATTAGACTCGGGGCAAAAACTAAAACTGTCGTCGAATCTTCTTTTGCGAACAGCAGATGTGTTTTGCTCATTGAGTGTAATTTGAAAGGTGTGAGCAACATATAGTCATACAATTAAGTGAATTAAAAGGCAGACTGATTTGTTAACAGCACATGGGGGATACCTGAAGGTAAATTGGAAATTGTTTGTGTTTTCGTTCGCAGGGTGAAAGGCTGGTTCCGACTATTGTATCTGCAACTATAAAACAAATAAGAGACGAAATTTAAAAGGTGTCTGCATATGTTGTGCAGTAACATATCAAAGCATTTGTATGTCATTTAGAGTACCAGGACTGTGTTACCTTTCAACAGCGGTCTTCGTTGGTCAACTATTAATTGTTGTGTACGTCTTGAAGTATTTGACCGAGTATCAGGATCAAGAGCATTTTCTACGCAGCCCGGGCTTCCCGTCTGACATCGTGTGGGAGTAGAAAAAACTTGAACCCCTGATTTGTTAACAAATCATTAACTATATGATGCTGAGAATATTAATAAGAAGGCAGTTGATTTGTTTACGAAAGTTACCAAAACATTAAGGTGGAGCTTAAATCGCAAGATGCATCAAAATATTGTGAACCCGGAAAATTAAGCTACGTACGATAATAAAAAACAAATAAATCCAGATTATACCTTTCCTTCGTCATAAAGAGGATGAAATGCATATTGGTTGATGATTATCAGTTATTTTGAAACACCGGCTTGAAATTATCTGCCAATTTTGATTTCGACACAATAAACAGAGGGTCAGATTAGGATACATGGTATGTAATAGTGATACAATAGATAATTGGGCTCAGATTTGTAATATTTTGATACATTTGGATTTCACTATGGCTGCAAAGAAACCTGGTTGCATAGTAATTGATCATACTATGCTGTCCAGTCATTGCCATGCCAGGTTACCGTAAGACTTTCGATGACCCGTTCCAATTCGTTAAAATAATAACAATCATCACAGCCCGTTACCATTTCCATATGTGTACCTTACACTCAAAACGAAATAGGCATCTTAGTTGGCCAAAAGTCTAACCCGCTTCAGGCTAAAAACAATGCCACCACATAGAATAAGACAAAAATAATCCGGGACAACAGTACATTAAAGAGGACCCGTCCGCCATGGCTGCGACCATAATAGGCCGCCCGACCAAGATATGGATAGTCTCATCTTCATTATACCCGTCCAGACTCATCACAGTCGGCAACTATCGACATAGTTATCACACACATATAATATCCAGTAACAACGTCCATGAGGCAACTTACCAGGAAGTGCATTATCGACGCCGGTACATGTACATAATCCTTATCTCTTTCGCCAACTTCATTGGATCACCAATTTAGTATTATAATATTGCAGATCAAATAATAATGCCTGAAGGCATACACCACATGAAGTTGATATTAAATTAACACAATATAATCAAAACATACCAGATGTCAAGATATGAAAACCAAAAAAAAAAAAAAAAACCCAATATAGCAATAGCATGTATCGTTAGAAATTAGAACATTTTAAAAATACAAAATGGTCGTCGGACAAAACATTTTACAACAGCAAATAATGGAGTAAATTTTGCCTGCGAACAATTTGTTCCAACCAACAGAGCCGCTAGGTTGCTGCATATCAGAATTGCGTCAAATAAGGCTCAGGTCTGTAAATCTTGAAGCCGTACCCATTATTAACAATGCACCTTTTTATCATATAATTCCCCTAAAGATACTTAATTCATCACACAAACCACACAAACAAATCAAAACCCTCAAAATAACAAAAACCCATAATTAAAAATTGCACCCTTTTAACATCAAGAAAGCTAAATTCTGTCATGCATGTAGTGCATTTCTGTCATTCAATTTACCGTTATACGGTAGCTTAAGGATTGTTTTCTAAAACGTTGCGAAGCGCGTGAGTTATGCTCGTAGTCAAGATAGAAATTGTTCCTTCAAATTGTTTGGAGTTTAATACTGTTGGGTCCCTCGTAGGATTGGTAAGATGTATGTGTGGCTACTCCCAAGATCTCCCCTGAATGGTTCAGAAGATTTGGTAATCTTATTTAATCATAAACAACGAGAAACATAATTATTAATAAAGAATGACTTAGATCCATATCTTTATTAATGTGGTATTAGAAACAAAAGGATGAATAATCATCGAATGGTTTTTCCCGGAGACCGCCACCCGAGTTGTACTAGGGGCATTGGCGTATTGCTAGACGCTAACCAATGTTATTACACTTTTAATAGATTTCCAAGTGGGAGCTGTTATAGTTTAATGGAAAAATATTAATCGTGTATGTCTAGATTCGAACCCAGGACTGGGGGATGGCACACTTTACGTATAAATGATCAAGTAAATAATTAATATATATATATATATATATATATATATATATATATATATATATATATATATATATATATATATATATATATATATAATAGTTATATATATATATATATATATATATATATAATATATATATATATATATATATATATATATATATATATATATATATAATAGTTATGTATTTTAATTATTTGGACACGAAATGATAACTAACGGACGTTAAGTAGTTAACCGAATTGACTAACGACCGTTAAGTAAATAGTGGAAGGACTATTGGTGAAAATAGAGGATTGGAAGGATCTAGAAACCCTATGATTTGGACTAGGCCGATCGGCCCTTAGGGATTTCCTAATCCTAGTCGAATTCTTGTGCTCCAAGGTAGGGTTTGGCTATAAATACAAACACAAGAGTCTTTAGTTTTTTACCTAGTGCATTGTAACTAAACCCTAAGTTGTTTTTCTCCTCTCCTCTCTTCTTGGCCGATCGTACACCACTCCAAGTGGGTCGATCCATATTGTTTTCAAGTTAACAAATTGTTTGGTTATTCGTGTTCATTCACTAGCATCAATACTTGGTTGGTTATAGTACGTGTGTACAAGAGCTCGGTAATAACTTACTTTAGTTATTACATCTTGGTTTGTTTGTTCAACAGAAGTGAAGAGAAGATTAGATCCTTGTTTAGCTAGGATCAAAAGGTATGTAACTATTTATTATTCGGTAATACTGTGTACATGTTAAATTAAAGATCCTTGCTTCCGCTATATACGTGCTTTGATGTGTTTATTTATTTAGTTGATTGTCAAGTTATTTAAATTCCAACAAAGTTAAGGTTAACGTGCATATAATTGTTTTGCACTTCTGCTGTTAACTCGTTTATAATTTGATACATGTCGTAGAATGATCAAATCAACTTTTTTTTAGTGAGAATTGCATATATATCCTTCTAAATTCTCATAATTGCATATAAATCCAACTAAAACTCATAATTGCATATATATCCTTTCAAAATTTTAAAATTGTCAAATATATCCAAATGATTATTTTAAATATATTTAATAGAAAAAGTGTCTAATAATTATAATTGACTAACAGGGTACACGCGCGTTGCAGCGGCGGGTACCATGTAATCGAAACTTTTGGTGAACAATATTATTTGATTTTATGTTTTTCGTGATAATAAGTATGTCGAGAATTTTAAGGAACAACTTTATCGCACACTATATATAAATATGGTCGAGTATATCCGTGCATCGCTATGCAATTGATATACGAAAATGATAGCTAATAGTGTTACGAAGTTGTGACGATTGAAAGTGAAAGGTACTTGCTAGCCAATAAATATTGTGTAATATCCACATAATATTGTATAACGTGTAAACATAGAGTAGTGTAAATGTTGTGTAGTCATCCCTTGCTCCGGTGGTGAAGATTATGCTTTAGAAAAATGTTGGAGAAAAAAATATAAGATGAATAATAAAATATACATGCGGGTTCGTATAATATGCTCTATTATTTGTATCGGTTAATTTAGGTTTAAGAGATGTTTTAATAACATTTAATGGAGGTTGACTATGGCTTGGATCAATACTTTTTGTGCTAAATTTGTTTGTGTAACAAACTTATTGATTTGTATTGTTTAAACTTAATTTCTTATTAAGTTTAATTGTGGATACTTTAGATTAGATTAGATTTAGATACCTAAATTCATAATCAGATTAACGTTTTATTATCCGACGTCACAGGTTTTATATACCATAATCTTGATTATCTTGTTATTGATATAGTTCTATACTTTATGTTAGTCATAAATAAACAATTTATATTTTAGAAAATATCTGAAAAACATTATTCTAACATTTACACTTTATTTACCTATCTATAAATTACTAAATTTTTGAAGTTCAAATTTAATAATTTAAACTTTGTACAATTTAGGGCTTAGATTGATATCAACACCGTTATCGCTACAAAAACACGCTTTTATTTGAACCGGTTATTACCTTGCTAAATAACGACATATTACTGGATCATCATAGCCATATTCAAACATATACATAGGGTCTCTTATAAATCCAAGATCTAACAGAAATAGCTTCAAATAAAATCCATGTTTTTTTTCAACTCTTATAAGGAAATAGTTTAAGCCTAACAGTGGTACCGAATATCATTTCGAGATCGGGACCGGTATTCGTATTTGGCAATTTTCGAGTTTGCGAGCTCAGATTAATTCTAAACGAGGGTAGTAGCCCGCGCTTCGCAGCGGGTAAATTTTAAAAAGACTATATTAACAACTCATCAGATGCAGAATTGTAAAATCTCATAACCAAATAGTAGTCATAGAAGCAGTTTTGATTATATTAGATAACATAAAGATATTTTTACATGCATAACTTGTTTGTGCAAGCCTGGCACAAATGTTTTACAAAAAAACTGCATATGTTTTGACTGCAGACCTGGAGCACAAATACCTTACAAAACATGCACGATTGTAACATGTAGGTTACATTGTTAAAGTAGCTATTGTTGCCTAAGAACGGTAGTAAACCGTTTAAATATTTACATACGACGTAGTTAATAACAAAAGCTAGTAGGTTGTGTGTGGCAAGGTGGCTTCAGCCTCATTCCTCCTCCTTCTTTACAACATTTTGGCTTTTGATTTTGTCTGCTAATGAGCTTCCTAGTGTTGCTGTATGATTGGAAAAAATACTGCATCAGTATTCAAACAAAATAGGATAAAGTTTGCTACAATTTGCAGCTTGAAAATGAACAAAATAGTTTGTTTTAAACCAATCCAACCAAATAAGTTATCGGTCTATTTGGATCGGTTCTCCATAAAACCAAATAAGAATAAGATGTATAAAAGGTGAGTTATCATTCAAACTACTACTGTTTATATGCACATAATCGAAAACATCTTTTTGTTCATGTTCATGTACATGCATAGAGTTATAATTTGGTTAAACAAAGCAATATGCAAAAGTAATAGTTTATATGCAAATTTGATTTTTTGCATATATCATATTAGAATTTGTATTACTACTGTTTAGTGTGATTAATACTCAGATGAGACTAGAGCTTCCTATTTGAGAAGAACAAGTCCCCTGTTCAGTTCCCCCTTAATTTTGTCATTACTAGCTCAAATTAATAGTTCAAATTTATCATTCAAGAGTAGTTTATTTCATATAAATTAGTGATTAGTTACGACTTGTTTGACCCGTTTGAGTCAAACTTAGCCCATTCACCAAACGGATACTTTTAATACATGCCAAATGGTTTATTTAATTCATCTACTCGTTTACAACTCAATTCATGCCTTTTTAATACCACTTTCAATCTAAACATACATCTTGATCCAACAAAACCAATATTACAAGCTCCTAGCATCATCATAACCTAGCTCATTATCTAGCCAAATGATCTCATTAACTCATTGTATCATATTATGCAAAAATTGCTAGAAATTTCTAATCAAGCTTATTAAAACCAATCAACGTATCAATTTCAGCTCTTAATCGCATTCTAGCAATATAATATAAATCTTTTATCATCAAATCACATAAACAAGTAATACCATCTGAGGGGCTTAAAGAGCAAATAAACTTACATCATTTATACTTAGTCAGATCAAGCTCTCTTATAAAACGCATCCTCTCCTCATGCCCATTCATAATCAAAAAAAATTTACTTAGCAAACGATTTTGTTCCAAGTATCTTGCAAATAGAGTTAGCTCGTTGGGAGACAACCCATGTTGGTCATAAAGGTGCGCAAGAATACGGACTAACTTGGCCCGCATTCTTATATTGGGGTCGGCAGGAACAAAGTTCACAGACTCGCAATCTGTATCCCCCAGCTGTTGTGATGCAGCGACCTTGGCTCTCTTGAATCTACGTGAACTTCTTAGACGGTCAGTCATTGATATGTTCTTCGACTTGCTCCTATCAAAAGTTCAGCAGTAAATCAAGAATTATACGAGTAAATACTGTTTTGGTTGTGCTTTATCTTAAACGGGTCAAGTTATAAATCAAGCAAAAAAGGAATCGGTCGGCTCAAAACGGGTCAGAAGTCAGTGCATACCTCCTAAATCAATTTTATTCAAATAGTTAGATTATTCTTGTAATAACATTGTTTTTATAATCATAATTAGCAGATTAATTGTTTATGGAAAAAAAAAAAAAAAAGTTGCTTGGTTTTGACCTGTACCAAAAGTGGCTTGTTTGGAGCAGCAGCAGTAATAATAATAATAAAGCTGTAAATAGAAAGAAAAAATAAATGTTACTGTACTTGACTAAAGTAAACAATATCATGAACAAAAATATATATAAAAAACATATAAATAAATAAATAAAAAATAACTTGCACTGTATTTAATTTTCCCCAATGTGTGCAGATCCAGAATCTATCAGTGAAAATAAAAAATCTGCACACTGTAAAAATAAAAAATAAAAAATCCCCAAATTGTAAAAATTCTACTTTTGACTTTAATTCAACCAAACCCACACATGCATGTAAAGAAATTATTTAATTAATTATAAAAAAAATCCATTTTGCCCAAATATTACGAAACCCTTAAAAGTCAAATTAAATCCAAACATCACTAAATAAACATCAACACGGACATATTTTATAAAAACATGCCACGATTTACCCAAAAAACAAACATACAAACATTGTTTTTTAGGGTTTTTAAACGGTAAAAAAAATTAACCACAATTAGATACAATTAAGAGTGCATAAAAGCGAAAGATTATATGAAGAATGTATGAGATTTAATTTAATTTACCTAACTGATGATGCGAAGAAGAAGAGCAGAAAACCCTAAAAGGTGTATGAGTGAGAGAGTGCGAGTGAGAGTGAGAGTGATGATGAAAATAGGGTTGTACAATTGTTGTGTTGTGTATTTATGGTGTGATGAGTAAAGAAATAAATTACATGTTTATTTCCTACCTAAAAACGTACACTACGACTAAAACGCTTGTGTAGAGTTGGGTTTCGACTAGATAAAAAAGTACTGTCAATGATGAGTTGATCTAGTGGTTGGGACTTAACTTGATAACCTTTAGGTCTCAATTTTAAATCCCTCTAAGACCATGCGGTAAGGTGACCGAGTCACCTGCGTTAAGGCTTAACGCACCCTTCATTTTGCCCGAGTTACCTTACCACCCCCAAAAGGCAAGAGGTGCGTTAACGTGCAATGGCAAGCACTTAACGTGCGTTAAAGTAGGGATTTTGCAAAAAAAAAAATAAATAAAAAAAAAAAATAGGAGTAACGGCTCAAATTTGAAATGAATAAAAAAAAAAATTTCATTTTGCCCCCCTATATTTCTAACCGTTTGTAACGGCTATATAGCTAAAAAAAAAACTTTTTCAAACCTATTTTCTTACCACTATAAATACCCACCTCATACACATTTTATTTTCACACTTACACAACTCAAATTCAACCTATATACTTCCTTACTATTATAAAAAAAAAATCAACCAAAACTTTCATTTTCACAATGGATCCGAATCAAAATAATGAAGAACAAAGGAGTTTCTCCGATATTGATGATGAACTCGACACGGAGTTTATGCTATCCGCGTTCGAATTTCATCAACATTTGGTACAACAAGAAGCAGCAGCAGGAGAATTAGCTCGACAACGCATCACGCGTTCACGTGTCCATCGTGAGTTCGAGGTTGCCGAGGAACGTTTGCGTCGCGACTACTTTTATCAAGGGTGTAAGTATACGGACCGGCAATTTCGAAGAAGGTTTCGTATGACCCGAAAACTATTTCTAGAAATAGTAGAAGGTATTCAAGATTACTATTCCGATCCACTTCCAGATCATTTCAAATTCATGAAGAAAGGACCCGATTGTACAGGTCGACAAAGTATTAGTACACTCATGAGGTGTACAGCTGCCATACGCCAATTGGCATACGGCAACGCACCTGATGCTTTTGATGAGTATTTGCAAAAGTTTGCACTACGTGAGTATGCGGAAATGTGGGTGGATCCGACACCACGGTTTAGCCGAGATAGGTGGATCGACAGATGTGATTCACACCGTCGCATACATAGAGAACTGCACGACGTTGATATGCATAATCAACTCCGACAAGATCTTATGGAGCATGTTTGGGTAAAACGTTTTCAATATGAGAATGAAGAAGATTCCGACAACGATGATTAAATGTTTGTAATATTTATGTTTTAAAATTTTTTATATATTTCGTAATGTAATATTTATGTTTTAATTTCGTATTGTAATATGTTTAAGAATTTATGTTATGTTTTAAATAAATGAAGTGTTTGTTAAAAATTAGGGTTGAAATTGAAAATATTTGGGGTGGAGGTGAGTTAAGGTGAGTTATGTTACCGGGGTGGAAAGTCAAGAGTTAAGGTTAAAAGGGAAAAGCTGATGTGGCGCTGATGTGGCAGTGAGTTAAGACTTAACTCCATGTTACCTTACCACATGCTCTAATGGCAACTTTGAGATATTAGGAAGACCCTCTATGAGGGTTTGGGTTGGGTATACTCAGGTTCAAGTCTGAGGGGGCAGAGTTTACTCCTATTAATCGTCATGCCTTCGGGCGGATTAGTAGGGGGTTTTCATCCATCGGGTATTTGAATAAGGCTTTCCTATTTCGAGGGAGCTCTCTAGCACGGGCCCGGTTAAGACAACGTAAGTTAAACCTCCCGCTATCGAATCGAAATTCACCTTTCAAAAAAACAAAAAAACAAAAAAAAAAAGTACGACATTAAATGCAATTTGGGACAAACTAGAAGAACGATCAATGCAATTTACTCAAGTATTTAAATATGCCACGTAGGCAATTTTTTCCGGTTTTCATACTTTTTTACCTGTTAGGCGGTAAACTTGTGGGTAGACTGGTACAAAAGATGAAAGATAGTAACATTAAGTGGAACGAAAATAGTACGGGTACTAAATTGGTACATTTGAAAAGTACGTTAATATTGTACGGCCAAAACCTGTAAAGAAATGTGTTTTGAGCTCACATTTATCTCAATTAAGAGAGAATAAGAGAAAAGTAAACACCTTCTAAATGTAGTTGATCAACTTTTTGAGTAGCTATGTTCATTTTTGCAACAAATTAATGTGTCGCAGATACAAAATAAGAAAATATTAGTGCTAGTTAGGCCTAAAATGCAATCTTAATTACATGCCTAATCCACTTAACAGTAGACATATGTATTGTACATCTTATAGAATTACAAAGCAAAAGTGGCTTGTTTTGACCTGTACAAAGCAAAAAAAATAGCGAAGCTTGTATATTATGGAACTTAATGTGAGTTTCCACCACCTCCCTTTCTTTTAACAACACAATATCCTGAGAAACATTTAATATTTAAGGTTAGAAGCAGAGATAGAATCATTTTATAAAATTACAATGAGTTCAGTTTCCTTTTTTTTCTTGAGTCTATGCTAGAGTCAATGTCCCCAGATGATGATGATGACCTTCCTGGTGATTGTTAACGTGGAATTCTCATTTTTAAAGAAAAGGTCTAAGAGCATCTACAATGAGGAAAAGTCTTAAAGACTTTTTGCATTTAATGCATTTAATGCTACACACATTTAGTTACTAAAGATTTTAGGAAAGACTTGGAGTTCACCAAGTCTTTTTAAAATCATCATCAAAGGCATCCTCAAAGGCCTTATGTAATAGTGAAAAACCTTTAATTGTTTGAGCCATTAGGGTGTTGGCAACCCAAGACTCGGAGTCTTAGGAGGATTCCCACCGACCAATCACAGAGTGCCATGTGGCAGGAGGATTCTGGATGATTCTGAAGCCAAAACTTTTGGCAGTAGGAGAATTCTAGAGAATTCGGAATCATGCCTCAAAAAATAAAAAATAAAACAAACAAAACTCCCAGCTGTCCAAAACTTTTTTGTCCTTTTGCTGCCTTTTGGACCAAGCTTTGGAGTCTTAGTTACCACTCCGAATCCCATGATTCTAGAGTCTTGGGGGTTGGCGGCGGTGTAGACTCCGAGTCTTCCCAAGACTCTACCATTGCCAATGCCCTTAACACTCTGTTCCCGAGTTTTTATTTGGAGAGAAGAGAAAAGAAATAGAGAGGAAATTCAAAAAAGATTGCATTCCCGAGTTTTTTCTGGAGAGAAGAGAAGAGAAGAGGGGAGAAAATTATGCCAAAACTTCTCTCCTAATCTTCTTCCCAAATTGGGATGATTTGGAGAGAAGTTGATTTTAAAGCATTTTTTTGCTAACATCTCTCTTCTTTTCTTTCCAACTCGGGAACACAAAATTAAAAATTAAAAATTTTCCTCTCCTCTTTTTTTCTCTCTTTTTTCCTCTCTTCATTTCTCTTTTTTCCGTTTTATACTCAGGAACAGAGTGTTAGAGATGCCCTAAGGTGAAGGTGTGTAAAATTATGGAATGAAATGATGGACATTAAATGGGCTACAGTTGTGTCATTTCAAATTACTCGCTGCATTAGGCCAAGTGCAGTAAGGTCGATCGACCCATTCATGACCAAGTAGGGAATCGATTTCCCTTACTGCACAACTTGGTCACCTCACTTGGTCATCAACAACTTGGTCACCAACTCGATCTATATCAAAAGTTATATTTGTCCCATTTTTTTTTTAATTACCGTTTGAGTTTGAAACTAAAAAAAAAAAAAAAAAATTGAACTTGGTCGCCCTTACTGGGGCACCTAATCGCCTGTAGGTCGCTGGAGAGAGAAAACTGACGTGGCAGAAAAAAATGAGGGAACTTGGTCGCCTTACTGCAAGCAGCCTTATGTACATGTTAATACTAGGTGGTACCAAATTATAATTTGTAGACTAATAAGATAATGTTCGTTCATTCTTTTCTCGAGTAATTATACGGAGTAGTTTTTAACTTACTATTTTAAACCGATTAATTTATATTTCTTCTGTTCTAATTAATAATTCAGGTAATACCTGAAATTCTATAACATGTAAAATGACCAAATTGCCCCTGAGGATTTAAAATATGAATAAAACATATGTAAAGCACAAAATAAATTCCAAACTTCTAGCAACGAACAAGTTATGGTCCCAAATAATTTTAGCAACTTCATTTAACATTTAAACAAGCCAATAAAATTACTAAAATGCCCTTGGG
Organism: Artemisia tridentata subsp. tridentata; assembly: GCA_021014915.2. NCBI lineage: Eukaryota > Viridiplantae > Streptophyta > Magnoliopsida > Asterales > Asteraceae > Artemisia > Artemisia tridentata. Next base: position 2,357,618 of record CP139501.1, read on the forward strand.
CGCCTAATGTAAATTAAATACAAATTCTATGATTTAAATGAAAGAAATTAAGGGAAATAAAAGACATTAAAGGTAATTAAGCAAGGCAATTATTTCCTTTGACATAATTCCGAAATTTATGTCCATTAAACTCCCCTTTGACCAGCCAATTCATAATTTATATCAATCACACACAATTCCTTTCAAAACCCTAAATTGCCGAGTAATACACACACACAAATTAAATTGCATAGCCCCATTCGATCATCCTAAAATTCCACACTCAATTTTCTGTGATTAAGCATCATCTAAAGAGTCCTAGAAAAATAATACTTCGAATTGTGGTGGCCGGATTCAAGGGTTTTCGAAAATTCTTGTTTAATTCAACCCGAAAGGTAATAATTCCATTTTTGATTCATTCGATCTTGGAAAATTCGTTTCTTATTTTTATGGTGTTCCTCACATCATATGTGACCTGTGAAAATTGGTTTCATGATTTTTAGATCGTTTTTGAAGTCGTGGTGATTTATGGTGCATTTTGGCTATTCGCGTACATATTAAATCGTGCGTCTCGTTCTACACGTTCGAATCTTGATTTGGTATTTTTATCAGACCCTATTTATGTTATGAACACCAAATAAAATGTAAAAGTCGATCCATGCATGATCTAACAATTATTTGTGAATTAAATCTTAAAAACGTGTATAAACCCTAAATAATTCAATTCGAATTTTTGAGGCTTCATATTTATTTTATTTGGACTCCATATGATCATACTAATCTGGGAAAAATTATATTTCGAATTGTTAAGGCCTAAAATAATTATTCTTGATTTATTTAGTTTTACCGATTTAAAGAAAATAAAGAAGAAAAAGAAATAAAATATAAATCGAATTAGGGTTAGACTTTTTGGGCTTTTCTTGTGTGATTAAATGATGATTAATGATGATGATATGATTGGTGAATGATTGGTATTTCTAGGGTTAGGATTTTGGTAATATAAAATGTTATTCGATCCTAATTAAATTATAAGGGGGTGTTTTGTAACTTTTAAAACTCAAGGGTTATTTTTAGAACTTATTTTGGAACATGTACCTACTGTATAAAATATAAAAGGAAGGGGTCTAATGTCATTTTTGTATTTTAGAAGGTTAAAATGTTTTTAGGGTTTTATTATGGCTCGAATTATAAAATAATTAAATAGAGGGACTAAACTTGTAATTTCTGGAAAGTTAGTGCTGTTTTGAGTAAAATAATTCATTCAGGGGGTTATGTGTTAATTTGGTGATTTAAGGGGTTAATATGTAATTATTAATAATATAAAGTTGAAATTGTATAATAAGGGACTAAATATGCAACTTTGAAAACTAGAGGGACCTATTGTGTAAATTCTGTAAAATTGAGGATACATTCTTATAATATGATAAAATGAGTAACCATTGTGAAACTTTGATAAATTAAGGGTCTGAAGTGTAACTTTTGAAACTAAAGGGTGTAAAGTGTAAATTGTGAATTCTTAAGGACCTAAAATGTAAATGTGATAAAAGATACCCTAATTCCAGAAATAATGATTTAACTAAGAATGTTGATCCAACTTGCTATATATGGAAACTTTCTAAAAATGGAAACCTGCTAAAAATAGAAAGTTACTTAATATGGAAATGGGATCTTTAGTAATCATGTCTTTACTCCTCTAGGTGTGAAGAAGGAGTGACCTCTGATCATCTTCATCTTATTTTGTGATTTTCTTTGTCAAGCAATAAGGTACAGATATTCTGCCTCTTTGATAAGAGGCCTTCATTCTCCTTTTATGACCTCGATTATTGAACCACCATGATATTGAACCTTTTATGATTATGAACCTTTCATTCATGAACCTTGCTTATGAACCTTGACCATGAACCTTTGCTTATGAACCATGATTATGAACCTATGATTATGAACTTATGAAACAAGATAGTGACCTATGCAAGTAAACTAAAAACATGATTCATGATACTTGACCTTTACCCTCAGTTTGATACTACGAGCCACTCACTAGGCATGAGGGTTTCATGTCCATGTCAGTCGATGCACCGATGGCATGACTCTAGGGCAGGAGAGTGATGACCTGTCCCGTCCCTGCATGTTATGTTTACGTAGAGGCAGATTATGGCCACCTGGGGCGTATGGATGCATCCTAGATTTGTTCATGTACAAGTTATGTCAAGTTATGTTATGTTATTCATGGTGACTGATGGTGTGTGCGATACACGTCTTTCACACTCTGGGAGCTAGCTACTCCATTCATGATTTCTGGGATTAGCGAGAGGAACATCTCTCGGCATGGCGGTATGATTATGATTTCATGTTCATGTTTCTGGGCTCGTAGAGGATTTCTGTATCACTAGACCTCAGGGACTTCTGACCCTTACCCTCATGACACCCATGATATGTTTCTGGACTTATTTCTGTATGGGCATGGTATGTTGGGCCTCATGGGATTCTGGTCTGGGCTTGGGCATGTTGGGCTTTATGGAATTTTGGACTTATTCTGTACTGGGTTGGTTATGTTTGGGCTAATTGGGACTTTTATTCTACTCATCAGTATTCATGGTACAACTCTATACTCCTGATATCTCTGCATGCTCTTTCCTACTTCATTATTATTCATGTACTTTTCTATACCTTCTAATATCTCTGTATGACCTTCCTATCTTTTCTTATCTGCTGCTATGTCATGTTTTGTTTCTTTCATTTATTTTACTTCATCATTATATCATGATCTGTTCTTCCTTTATTTATCTCATCATTATATCACGTATGGTTTCTTTCGTGTTTCCCTATTTCATGATTATTATTTGTTACCGTTATATCTGTTCACTGAGCTCGTGTAGCTCAGCCGCGTTTCTTTTCCCGCGGCAGGTTTTAAGCTAGGAGCTGGGTTATGGATTTTGGGAAGAGTGTCCACGAGTGAAGCCTTGTTTTGTTGGATTATTCTTCATTTGTATTATGTTTTGTATTTCATGTATTTTCTGTCTCATGTTACATTGTATTTCCGCTGTTTAATTATGGATGTTATGTATGATCTGATGTGAAGCCATGTACTTGTGACATCTTTACCCTTGTCGGGTCGGGGTGTTACAATTTATGGTATCAGAGCTACAGGCACCCGAAAACCTTCGGCTTAGGCCATTTGACCTGTGAGGATCTGGGTAGACATTAGGTTTCCGTCCGCGCACTCTCTTCCGTTGTTTCTGTTATCCCACTTGCTCATGTCGACACCTTTCGTATTCTATTTTGTCATCAATATACTCCTTCTGATCGTTCTGCTAATCGTGTAGATGGTGTCCACGCGCGCTCGACAGTACTCCACACGGAAAAAGCAACGATGGACTATCGTTTATCCTACCGGCAACAGGAAGATTGGGAAGATATGGAGAACGGCAAGGAGGAAGTTAATTCCTGCTAGTATATGGCCGTGTTATATCGAGGAGGAGCTGACCATAGTGAACAAAGATGGAGCAGAAGTTCTAGAGTACTCCACCCAGGTGATCTACAAAGATGGAGCGGTCATTCGGTACGCAGGCAAGTGCCCCAACTTCATTGAGGAGAATGGAGTGGTACGAATCCAGCCCCGCAATGTGGACAACCTCGAGGATGACAAGAAGGACCCTGCCGATGCGACTCCTGCCTCAGCCTGAAGAGATCGCCTGCATGATTTGTTTCCTTCTGTTTGTTTGAATGATTTGATACGCATGTTTCCGTTCCGTTTATGACGCATTGACTTCCTCTTGATTTTTGTACGAATATTTTGGATTTTGATCTAATAATTCCATTCCAAGTTGAATTTTGAGGTTTCGGCTTGATTTGTTTATTCTGAGTATTTTATAGTCATGATCCGATGGAAGAAACCAGGTATGTACTTCATTCTGCTCTACCCTAAGAGATTTTACTCTACCCGTTTATTTCCGTCATTACATGATGAAGTCCGTTATGCTATTCCAAGTCTGCTGCAAGTAACGCTTATCTGCTCTGGCATGTTCTGTCTCGTTTCTGTCATGTGCGCTCTTCTATGTCCTTGCAAATTTCGAGGACGAAATTTTTTTTGTTAGTGGGGAAGAAGTTGTAATACCTGAAATTCTATAACATGTAAAATGACCAAATTGCCCCTGAGGATTTAAAATATGAATAAAACATATGTAAAGCACAAAATAAATTCCAAATTTCTAGCAACGAACAAGTTATGGTCCCAAATAATTTTAGCAACTTCATTTAACATTTAAACAAGCCAATAAAATTACTAAAATGCCCTTGGGCGCCTAATGTAAATTAAATACAAATTCTATGATTTAAATGAAAGAAATTAAGGGAAATAAAAGACATTAAAGGTAATTAAGCAAGGCAATTATTTCCTTTGACATAATTCCGAAATTTATGTCCATTAAACTCCCCTTTGACCAGCCAATTCATAATTTATATCAATCACACACAATTCCTTTCAAAACCCTAAATTGCCGAGTAATACACACACACAAATTAAATTGCATAGCCCCATTCGATCATCCTAAAATTCCACACTCAATTTTCTGTGATTAAGCATCATCTAAAGAGTCCTAGAAAAATAATACTTCGAATTGTGGTGGCCGGATTCAAGGGTTTTCGAAAATTCTTGTTTAATTCAACCCGAAAGGTAATAATTCCATTTTTGATTCATTCGATCTTGGAAAATTCGTTTCTTATTTTTATGGTGTTCCTCACATCATATGTGACCTGTGAAAATTGGTTTCATGATTTTTAGATCGTTTTTGAAGTCGTGGTGATTTATGGTGCATTTTGGCTATTCGCGTACATATTAAATCGTGCGTCTCGTTCTACACGTTCGAATCTTGATTTGGTATTTTTCTCAGACCCTATTTATGTTATGAACACCAAATAAAATGTAAAAGTCGATCCATGCATGATCTAACAATTATTTGTGAATTAAATCTTAAAAACGTGTATAAACCCTAAATAATTCAATTCGAATTTTTGAGGCTTCATATTTATTTTATTTGGACTCCATATGATCATACTAATCTGGGAAAAATTATATTTCGAATTGTTAAGGCCTAAAATAATTATTCTTGATTTATTTAGTTTTACCGATTTAAAGAAAATAAAGAAGAAAAAGAAATAAAATATAAATCGAATTAGGGTTAGACTTTTTGGGCTGTTCTTGTGTGATTAAATGATGATTAATGATGATGATATGATTGGTGAATGATTGGTATTTCTAGGGTTAGGATTTTGGTAATATAAAATGTTATTCGATCCTAATTAAATTATAAGGGGGTGTTTTGTAACTTTTAAAACTCAAGGGTTATTTTTAGAACTTATTTTGGAACATGTACCTACTGTATAAAATATAAAAGGAAGGGGTCTAATGTCATTTTTGTATTTTAGAAGGTTAAAATGTTTTTAGGGTTTTATTATGGCTCGAATTATAAAATAATTAAATAGAGGGACTAAACTTGTAATTTCTGGAAAGTTAGTGCTGTTTTGAGTAAAATAATTCATTCAGGGGTTATGTGTTAATTTGGTGATTTAAGGGGTTAATATGTAATTATTAATAATATAAAGTTGAAATTGTATAATAAGGGACTAAATATGCAACTTTGAAAACTAGAGGGACCTATTGTGTAAATTCTGTAAAATTGAGGATACATTCTTATAATATGATAAAATGAGTAACCATTGTGAAACTTTGATAAATTAAGGGTCTGAAGTGTAACTTTTGAAACTAAAGGGTGTAAAGTGTAAATTGTGAATTCTTAAGGACCTAAAATGTAAATGTGATAAAAGATACCCTAATTCCAGAAATAATGATTTAACTAAGAATGTTGATCCAACTTGCTATATATGGAAACTTTCTAAAAATGGAAACCTGCTAAAAATAGAAAGTTACTTAATATGGAAATGGGATCTTTAGTAATCATGTCTTTACTCCTCTAGGTGTGAAGAAGGAGTGACCTCTGATCATCTTCATCTTATTTTGTGATTTTCTTTGTCAAGCAATAAGGTACAGATATTCTGCCTCTTTGATAAGAGGCCTTCATTCTCCTTTTATGACCTCGATTATTGAACCACCATGATATTGAACCTTTTATGATTATGAACCTTTCATTCATGAACCTTGCTTATGAACCTTGACCATGAACCTTTGCTTATGAACCATGATTATGAACCTATGATTATGAACTTATGAAACAAGATAGTGACCTATGCAAGTAAACTAAAAACATGATTCATGATACTTGACCTTTACCCTCAGTTTGATACTACGAGCCACTCACTAGGCATGAGGGTTTCATGTCCATGTCAGTCGATGCACCGATGGCATGACTCTAGGGCAGGAGAGTGATGACCTGTCCCGTCCCTGCATGTTATGTTTACGTAGAGGCAGATTATGGCCACCTGGGGCGTATGGATGCATCCTAGATTTGTTCATGTACAAGTTATGTCAAGTTATGTTATGTTATTCATGGTGACTGATGGTGTGTGCGATACACGTCTTTCACACTCTGGGAGCTAGCTACTCCATTCATGATTTCTGGGATTAGCGAGAGGAACATCTCTCGGCATGGCGGTATGATTATGATTTCATGTTCATGTTTCTGGGCTCGTAGAGGATTTCTGTATCACTAGACCTCAGGGACTTCTGACCCTTACCCTCATGACACCCATGATATGTTTCTGGACTTATTTCTGTATGGGCATGGTATGTTGGGCCTCATGGGATTCTGGTCTGGGCTTGGGCATGTTGGGCTTTATGGAATTTTGGACTTATTCTGTACTGGGTTGGTTATGTTTGGGCTAATTGGGACTTTTATTCTACTCATCAGTATTCATGGTACAACTCTATACTCCTGATATCTCTGCATGCTCTTTCCTACTTCATTATTATTCATGTACTTTTCTATACCTTCTAATATCTCTGTATGACCTTCCTATCTTTTCTTATCTGCTGCTATGTCATGTTTTGTTTCTTTCATTTATTTTACTTCATCATTATATCATGATCTGTTCTTCCTTTATTTATCTCATCATTATATCACGTATGGTTTCTTTCGTGTTTCCCTATTTCATGATTATTATTTGTTACCGTTATATCTGTTCACTGAGCTCGTGTAGCTCAGCCGCGTTTCTTTTCCCGCGGCAGGTTTTAAGCTAGGAGCTGGGTTATGGATTTTGGGAAGAGTGTCCACGAGTGAAGCCTTGTTTTGTTGGATTATTCTTCATTTGTATTATGTTTTGTATTTCATGTATTTTCTGTCTCATGTTACATTGTATTTCCGCTGTTTAATTATGGATGTTATGTATGATCTGATGTGAAGCCATGTACTTGTGACATCTTTACCCTTGTCGGGTCGGGGTGTTACAAATAATTCAGGTTTTTCATTTTATAATGTCTTTAATTAATTGTTATATGCTAAAATAGACGAAGAATTTTTTATCAAGATGATCATATTATCTTTGTTTAAAATTAATATTACAAACTTTAAAAAAGAAATTAATTAATTGATTAATTAGTGAATGGTAAAATTGTAATTCCGCTAAAAAGTAAGAAATGAAAGCAATAACAATTATGCTTTTTTAAATTGTATGTTTTTTTGTCGGGAGACAATTATTTTAAAACGAATGGGAGTAGGTTTTGTACTCACGAATATTCAAGCCAGTTGAAGTTTTATTTTCTAAAGATTGATACGGCCATTTAAGTATTGTTTGCACCCAACAAACTTTGGACTAGAGACATGTTTGAAACGTCCGTGTTATAGTCATATTATTATTAGTTATAGTCATTGTACGAAGCTAATTCGCGTTTAGTGACTCGTGCAAACACGAGTTAAAAATTAGAATACGGATTATGATAAATAATTTAATTGTTATACCATAAATTTGTAGATGCACGCGATTATAAGTATTAAAATGAAAGCACGAGTTATAGCATGAACCTCGTGCGTGTAATATCTTCTCAAAAGACAACAAAATATGAAAAAAGATTGGTTATTGGTACACCTTTTAAAATGATATCAATACCCTCATATTTTTTTATAATTTGCTTTTATTACAAAATTGTGAAAGAAAAATTACAGAACAAAAAATATAAAATTTCATATAATTTAACTGTTATACCAAAAATTTAATTGTTATACCAATTTTTCTTAATAGTGTACCTATGGTCGCAACGCACGAGTAGCATGCTAAGTACGATAATCTCTCTGTGCCATCAGAATTGTTTATCGACCAAAAACACACAATTTAATACTAGTATAATCATTAATGCTTTCTCTTTTTTACTCTTTACTGAATGAAAGTTTTACGATTAAATAATTATTTAGGTTTTTTGTTAAACTTTGTAATAATAAGTTCAAACAAGAGTAAATGATAAATTTATCTACTTTTCTAATCTCTATAACATATAAAGACCGTATAATTTTACTTAAAACTCTTAAAGTAATAAAAGTATAATTACTAATATACTTTTGATTAAAAATAATAATAACATCCACCATTAAATTAAATCAATAGTTTAAATATTTTTGGTCCTCAAACTTTTATCATGTTTTCTTTCTGACTCATATAATTTTTTCTCGCAATAATTACAAATTGAACCATTAAGTATTGCATCAAAAGTCACATTAGAACCGTAAGTTCATAAATATAATTATTTGTTTTTATAAATCGTCGCTATGCACGAATGTTTGTCTACTTTATTTTTAGTGGCAAATAATTAGATTGTAACACCTCAAGAAACAAAATATATATGAACATAAATTGAGAAGAAGAAAACAATAAAGATAAAAACAAATAAAGTAAATGAAATACTTGTAATAGAAAATACAATTGAGAATATGTTATTTTAGTCCGCCCACTTGTAACTTCAACTCTATGGTAAGACTATGCTTAATGAGGGTGTTGTTGCCTATTTTTCCCCGAACAGCGCCCCATGCTCCATAACGTCGGGGCGCTGTTGGCCAATTTTTGCTACCACCGGTGGTGCTGACAGCGCCTAAGCAAACGCATCAACCAAGAAATTTAGCCGTTGAAACGACTCTATTTGACCAAGTTCAATATTTTTTTTTCCTTCTCTAATTGTTCTTCTTCACAACTGGTGAAACACGGCTGAAAAGGAAAAAAAGATTAAGGGTGGCGGTTGTGTAGATCTGAAGGATGATGGGTTTTTTTTAATGATGAACTTGTGTAGATGTGGAAACAAGAGAGAAAACATGATATGAGAGAAATAAAGTGTCAAACCTTTACATGATGGATTTACATGGTGGTGGAAATTAAGTTACCGATTTATATGATGGAGATGGTGGCGACAGATTTATATGGTGGTGGAGGCGGCAAAGAAAAGAAGCAGTACGTGTTTTATAGGGTTTATTTTAATAAATGTAGTTTTATTTATTAGTTTTTAATGATTAAAAAAATAAAAGAAAATGAATGTCACGTGTCAAACAATCCCTCACTCACCACTATACCACTTTTTCAGCAAAGCCTCACAAAATCTCACATGCCACGTGTCAAACAACCCCGCACTCTCTTACGCACCACTACACATACTCTAAAGAGGTGTTCAAGAGTCTCAATATACGAGTCATGTACTCATGTATGGTCACATCAAACAGTAAATGCACATACCAAGATTTTTACATTTACTTTATACTGATTTGACTAGACTCTTTAATTACAGTGACCAAACTATACACTTTTGTTTCGTTGGTGTTTTAGTTTTGTGGTGACCAAACTGATGAACATGTGTTTTGGTTAAGTGTTAGGTTGGTCATAGTCGATGACCCAAGTGACTTGGGTCATCGGCTGGTACGTCAGATTTTTCTCTCCAACGACCAGACATGACTAAAGTGTCACAGTTGATGACCGACTTTTATTATTTTTTTAATCAAACATTTAAAAAAAACTTAAAATTCATTAATAATAAAAACATTACAATACTAAATAAAAAATACGATAGCGATTACAAACGTAAACTAATCATCGAAATTGTAGCGAGCTTTGATTTCTGCCTTAAGCTGCCTAAGATGATTTTGGTGATTTTCGTGTGTCGTATTTTAAAAATGAGGACCTCATTCATTCTAGTGTCGGGTAGGGTAGTTGGGTGTTTGAAATTAAATGAGGATCGGACTTCGTTCATTTATGTGTCGTATTTTCTAGTCTTAAGGCCAAGAGTAGTGGTGTTGCTTTTTTTTTTTTGTGGGTTGAGGCATTCTTGACAAGTGTAATGTGTGTCATATGGGCTTTATTTTAAAAAATTGGGAGTAATGTTTGGGCGTTGAATGGTACCAATTTCATACATTACTTTAATTTTTTTTCCTTTTTTTTTTTATTTAAAATAACAATTTCATACATTAAAATAAAACAACAATTAAAGAGTTACATTAAAATAAAACAACAATTAAAAACTTAAATAAAACAACAATTAAAATAAAAAACTTAAAAATCTAGGTTAAAAACTTAAAGATCAACGGGTTCGGTTATTCCATATTTTTCTTTAATTTTCTCTATTTTCAGCAACATCAAGTCTCGTATCAAACCGGGTTCGGTTGGTATCGGTTTTGAAAAGTACTCAATATATTCGGTTAGTTGACGATCCTCCTCCAACTTGATCATCTTGTTTCTTGCTTCAATCTTCGCCGCTAATTCTTCATTTTTTTTCTAAACGTTGTCGGCTTAATTCATATATATCATCAATTCGGGTTCTCAGTTTCTCACACCCTTGAATTCTTCTTCCATACTATTCATTTGTCGTTTGTCTCTAGCCTTATTCCTACCCATTGGTCGGGTCATGTCTTCGAAAACATCAACATCATCTTCTTTGTTTAAATCAAAGTTGACATGTGCGTCCGACGATTGGCTCTCGTCGACGGCTGACGAAGATGTTTTGGATCTTTTCGCACGCCTTTGATGGTCATCGCCTACTGGTTTTCATTTTGGGGATTCCCTTAAAAGTTTCCAACTCGGGAAATAGTTAGTAAAGTTACCTTCGGTCTCTTGGAACTCAAGCAAAGCTTCTTGTTGCACTTGAGAATCATCACCCCCGCTCGGACGGCCACATTTAAGGCCAATATAAATTGCGTTGTATGCCGAACACTTTTGGTTAACGTCCCTCCATTTAGACGTTCAAAAATCTCTTCATCCTCGGGCCCCGCACGTCTCTTGACAAATTGTTGATGAACACGTAACCAAAAAGTCCCACCTACTTGAAAATTCGCTACATCGGGATCTTCGGATATCACGATGTACGAAGACGTTAACGCCTCAAGTTCATCGGCCAATTACTTCTTTGTGTTACTTTTTTAACTATTTCTTCAACGCCACCTTCATCACCACCTCCTCGACCACCACCTCGGCCTCGGCCACCACCCCGAGGTTTTTTCTTGTGAGATCGTTTGATGACCCGCACGCTTCTTGTTGAGATGGTTGTGTTGGTGAAGGTTGTGTTGGTGAAACAACATCATCTTGCGAATTTTCAAATGACATAAAATTTTGGTACATCATATTTGGGTTTTGATTCGGGTAAGGCAAGTGCGTCATGTAGCCGAAAATTTGGTTGTTATTTAGCTCTTGGTCGTTTTGTTGCTCGGGGGCTCTTCGTGGAGGATGATACGTGTGTTTCGACTTGAGCTAAAAGCGGGAATGTTAAAATGATTGGGATTCATTGTGATTTTCTTATATAGAATGAAGAAATAAGGTGTAAAAAAAAGAAGATAAAATGGTAATTTTTATAGGCAAAATTAAAGAGTTATAGGTAAAATAAAAATAATTAAATGATTATTTAAATCAAATCTAGCGTTAAAGCCACTTTCAACGGCTATATTTTGTTTAAAAAATAATTCAACGCCCGTTGGATCAACGAGCGTTGGTTTTAAGTAGATTCAACGGTCCTTGGGAGTGGTCAAACGCTCGTTGAAAAGGCAACTGATAGGCTTCAACGACCCACTACTCTTAGTCTAAAAATAAACAAAAATAATAGAACTCCATGATGCTCAACACCATCTCCCAAAGACCCTTTTTTCCATAATCACCTAAAAATGGATAAAAATGTGTACTTTAATAAAGTTTTTAACTAAAAAGTAGTGTTATTGATGTTTTTATAAATTTTAAGAAATGGGTTTTAGTATTTTCTTTATAAAATGAAAAGGGTATTTCCTTTTATTTTTGTTTCTTACTAGTATGAAATGAAGAAGATAATAATTAATTATACTAGGTACATCATCAGTGACACAAAATCAATGAGCCATTTAATAAGAGTCCTACTATACAAACCCCCCTTATCATATCACATGGGGGGTTTTGTCCTTTATTTTTTT